>CAWUFW010002480.1:115000-651299 GCA_963921515.1 Calotriton arnoldi
AGTGGTGGTTGATGAACCACGATTGGGTCGGAGGCAGACCCCTCTCCCTTCCCCAACCAGATCTCACAGTCATGTCAGATGCATCACTCCTGGGAGGGGGCGGCCATCTGGGAGAGGTGGAGATCAGGGGACACTGGTCTCTGGTGGAGTCAGGGCTACACATCAGCTTGAAGCTTCGGGTGATCTGGCTAGCATTCAAAGCATTTCTTCCCTCTGTCAAGGGGAAGTTGGTGCAGGTGTTCACGGACAACACAACTGCCATGTGGTTCTGCAAGAAGCAGGGAGGGGTGGGGTCCTGGACCCTTTGTCAAGAGGTCTTGCGTCTTTGGACATGGCTGGAACAGCAGGGCATGACCCTGGTGGTGCAATACCTGGCAGGTTCTCTGAACGCCAGGGCAGACAAACTCAGCCGGCGATGTCTAGCGGATCATGAATGGTGTCTCCAGTCCGAGGTGGCGCTAGGTCTCTTTCAGCAGTGGGGAGAGCCTTGGTTAAATCTGTTCGCCTCCAAAGAGAACACACAGTGTCAGCAGTATTGCGTCCTGGAGTTTCCAAGGCGGCTATCGCCCTGCAACGCTTTTCATTGCGATTGGAGCTCAGGCCTCCTCTACGCCTTTTCACCCATACCACTTCTGCCCAGAGTTCTCAAGAAGATCAAGAACGACCAGGCCCAAGTCATTCTTGAAGCTCCGGACTGGATAAGGAGAGTCTGGTATCCAGAGCTTCTTCGAATGAGCATTCATCCTCCAATCAGGCTGCCCCTTCTGGAGGATCTTCTGTCGCAGCAATAAGGGAGGGTCCTCCACTCGAACCTGTCAACTCTCCGCCTCCTTGCGTGGAGATTGAGCGGCGACAGTTGACAGCTTTCGACCTTCCTTCTAAAGTATGTAATGTTATTTTGGCGTCCAAGCGGCCCTCCACTAAGACGGTTTATGCCTACCGTTGGCAAACATTAGTAAAATATTGTACAAAAAGGTCTATTGATCCTCTTTTAGCTTCTCTATCTAATATTCTTCTTTTTATTTTTACCCTTGCCGAGCAGGGCTCTGCTTTGGGTGCTCTCAAGGGTTATCTTTCTGCTCTGTCCGCTTTCTTGCGGCTGCCGGAACAACCCTCCTTGTTCAAATCCCCTATTGTAAATAGGTTCTTAAAAGGGCTTGTACATATTTTTCCACCCACACCCTTTATCATGCCACAGTGGGATCCTAATCTGGTTTTCACATATCTCAGGTGTGGTCCCTTTGAGCCTTTACACAATTGTCCCCTCTGGCTGCTTACCATCAAGACAACCTTTCTAGTGGCGATAACATCTGCCCGAAGAGTGAGTGAATAGCAGGCTTTGTCATTCAAGTCTCCTTACCTGATGACATTGTATATATATATATATATATATATATATATATATATATATATATATATATATATATATATATATATATATATTTAGAGAGCGAAGGGGGGGGCGTCAGTAGGGCCCCTCTGCCAAGCCCGTTTATGGGACCCCCGGCAGCGTGTATATTTAAGGGCAGAGTGGTGATCGTCCTCCTCCCCGAGCTGTTTTCGGCTCTGGGGACCCCATCCCCTGGGGCCCAATGCATTTATTAAGGGGAAGGGGGACACGGGGTCTCACTCTCCCAGCCTTGAAAAGGCCCTTGGAACCCAGTTTCCCAGGGATGAATCACTTGCTGTGTTCCAAGGAGTCCACCTCCGGGGCACAGCTTCCCTGCCTGCACTGATGCGGGCAGGTACACGTGTTTGCTCCCATCTGGCGGGAGCATTTTCCAATCTCCTGCCAAACTGTAGCAAACACAAAGTCTTCTCCCAGCATGCAGGAGTTTTAAAAATGCTCCCGCCGGCTGGGAACAGATTTGAGATCTGTTTCCCTGCCCGCAATGATGAAAAACAGAACAAGATATTGCCCCCACCTGAAGGGAGCGGCATCAATAGCTGCTCCCTCTGTGTGGGAGCAATGCTGGCTCCCGCATCATGCGGGGAGCCAGCTGCGGCCATGGGGCTCCCTCTGAGGACTGCAACATTGTGCTTGGTGGTTTCCCTGGGTGGCCACCAGGGCACCCACCTATATTAAAGGCAGGCTCTGGATGTTGGGGTCCCTAGGGCTTGAGAAGGCTCGGGGAAGGGGGCTGCGCAGAGCCCCACCCTTATTTAATAAAATACGGCCCGGAGGATGGAGTACCCGGGGCCTATAAGGCTTGCAGAGGGGGGCTGCATGACGCTTTTCCCCTTTTTTAATTATATTTGGGTCCAGGGGCTGGGGTCCCTGGGCCTATTAGGGCTCAGTGAAGGGCAGTTGCAGCCCCCTTCCCTTTTCTTTTATTGTATTTGGACCCAGGGAATGAGGACCCCAGAGCCTAGTGGGGCTCGGGGAGGGAGTCTGCACGCTCCTCTCCCCTTAATATATTTGTTTTGGATTCAGGGGATGGGGTCCCCGGGGCCCGAAGGGCAACCCTATACAATGCACGACAAAGGCTGGGCGTGGCGTGTGGTTGGCAGCTTGCTGGGGGTTTGGACAGAGGGCCTGGCGGCAGGCCAAGCCCTATGGCCAAACCCCCGGTGCGCGCGACCAAAAGCTGTGCGCAGCGTGGGGTTGGCACCCTGCTGAGGGTCTGGCCATAGGTCCTGGCAGAAGGGGAAGCCCTGTCACTAACCACCGCTGTACACATTTCAGATGTCATCAGTGATGTCATAGTACATGTCATGAATGATGTAATATGTGAGGTCATAAGCAGTGCATGGCAAGGGCGCAAGTTATAGGTAGCTCTCCTAACTATAACTGGTGAATATCTGTGTTTTTTTTTAGTTCAGATCGTTAATGTTGTCACTGACAAATTCACCTAACTATAACGTCACTTTAACCTTTGTTTTTTAGTGTTTATATAGTTATTCATATTTATTCATATTCAAAATAACCCTCCATTCCTCAATCATTGACATAAGAAAGCACCAGCATTTATTACATCTATTGCTTAATCGAAATAAACAATGGATGCAATATACACTGAAGTGCCAGTACTTGGTGATTTCCTTTGTCAGTGATTGAGGCTTGGAGTAATATTTTAAATATATGCAAGCTTGTTTCACCACCTTTTACCATGCAATGGGCAGTGGACATGAGCTGCAGTGAAGAAGACATATATATTTATATTTATTTATTACCTACTGGCAAACGATTTTTCCCCATGCAGTCTCTATGGGAATTTTGCAATTTCTATACACGGCTATAAGACAAACCGCTGAACGGATTTACACTAAATTTGGCAGAAAGCTAGCTCCTGGTCTAGACAGAGATCTTTGTGTAATTTGGTGTGAATCTGTTCAGTAGTTTTGGGGTCATTAAAAAAATAAAACTTTGTATACCTAGAAACGTGGATCCTCTGGGGATCCGCAGGTACCCGTGGATCCAATTATATATTACTTTATAAAAAAAAATACAAATTCACAGAAAAAAACAAAGGTTACAGGGACTTTATAGTTAGGTTCATGTTTTACCCACACAAAACCATAGAAATTCAGCAGTTCTAGTTATACTTATCTGAAGAAACTATAACTCGTGCCGTTAAGTAACTTTAGGCCACAAAAGCCATTTGTTTCTTACAAATCTGAACAAAGCTTCCTAAAAAGAAAAGTTCATCCACTTTGGCTCCTTTGTGAAAAGTTTTGCGCCCATCTCTCATGGGGGTGTCCCACAGTGCGATATCCCATATTCCAATAGAAAAGGTTTCTCTCCAATGAAGAAAAAAGAATGACACCACAGTTAGCAAAAATTTAGAACTTTACTCAGAAATTGTGCTTTATTTTGTGTAAATTTGGTTAGCCTATTTGGAGAAATTTGCATTTACAAAGGTGCTCAGGGTGAGCATGTAAGCTTTAAGGCTGGTAAAACTTTAGAGATATCTGGACCATTGGTGTCCTGATGTGTTCGGACTAGCCCATTCAAAGTGAATGGGTGGATCCTGATTGGTCGACCACAACATGGAAAATGTTGTGGTAGCCATTACTCCGTCCTGTTTATGTGGGAGGTCTTGGGGCTGCTCCCGGAGTCACTCGCGTCAGTCCTCATCGCACTCCCGGACTTCTTCAGGTAAGTCCCATAACAAGAAGCCCAAGAAGTTGAAGTGCTCTTCGACTTATCTGCATCACTCCCATTCTTCAGACGACGTGAGGGAACAACGTTACAAATTACGACCACTTGCAGGTGGTTCCTGTGCAGCTGGTGTCGAAAACTGGGTCCCTGAGAGACTGGTGGTCCAGTCTCCAACTTCCTGTATTAATCCGGGCGCGTTCCCTACCACTCCACCAGATAGGGAATCCAATAGGCTGGATACCTTTGGTAAGAGGATGTTCTCTTCTGCTAGCGAGTAACTGCAGTCGGTGAACACTGCATGCTTATTGGGCTGTTATTCCCATACTCAGTCGGATAAGGTTGCGCAAGAGCAGCCCATTGTTCTGGATGAGGACCGGGCCATACTCTCCCAAGCTATATCTAATGGAGCGAGGCGCAGCCCTGGCAGCCACACAAAGCCTTTTTAGTATGCCCTTAGTCTAGCTTGAGCAAAAGGAACAAATGATGGACTGAATGCTGAACAATGCAAACATTCACCCCCAGTCACAAAGATCTGGGTTTAATCCATTGTTCTTTTGCTCATCACGCCACCCCCACTCTCCACCTTCATGCGTGGAGATTAAACGGCGACAATTGACCGAAGTCTATGATGTTATTTTGGCAGCCAAGCGTCCATCCACCAAGTCGGCATACACCTGCCATTGGGGCAAATTGGTGACATGGTCTGGCCCAGCTGCGCTCTGCTCTGGTCACTGTTAAAGGCTACTTGTTGCGTTATCGGCTTTCTTGCAATTGACTGGCAAACTATCTTTGTTTAGGTTACCTGTTGTGATTCGTTTCTTCAAGGGACTAGAGCACCTGTTCCCTCTAAGACTATTCATCATTCCCCAATAGGACCTCAATCTCTTCTTAACGTTTCTCAAGTGCGTGCCCTTCGAGCTACTGCACAATTGGCCCCTCCACTTACTCACCATAGAAACTGCTTTTCTGGTGGCCACAGCATCAGCCAGTGGGGTCTGCGAACTGCAGGCACTCTTTGTGCACACTCCCTACACAACATTCTACCCTGACAAACTAGTGCTGAGAATCCGTGCTTTGTTCCTTTCAAAGGTAGGGACTCCATTCCATGTAGGTCAAAGTATCACCTCAACTACTTTCTTTGCACCACCTCACCTTTCTAAAGAAGAGGAGAGACTCCACCGTCTGGATGCAAAAAGAGCGTTGTCATTCTACATTGATCGTACTAGAGAGTTCTGGCTGAACGATCAACTGTTCGCTGTGTATGTTGGGGTGAAGAAAGGAAAGGCTGTGCAGATAAGGACCATCTCAAGATGGATAATGCTCCCTCCATCCCACCAGCACCTGTCTGGAATCTTAACATAGTTCTCACCAGACTTGTGGGCCCTTCCTTTGAACCAGTACATTCATGTGGATTACAGTTCCTCACATGGTAGGTAACCTTCTCAGTAGCTATAACATCTCTTAGACGAATCAGCGCTTACTTTGGAAGAACCCTTCTTCCATGCCCGTCCTAGTAAACTGGTACTAAGAAGAAACTCCAAATTTCTCCCCAAAGTGGTTTCTTCTTTCCATGTAAACCAAACCATCTGATAGACATCTAGCCGCAAATTCCTTAACTTTTGAATTCTCCCCAGGTGCCAGTCTGCATCCGGAAATTTTTCAGCAGTACCTCTGGGCGCCGGGGGATGGCGTCGTGCGGCTCTGCGATAACGTTGACTCTGGTCATGACGTCAGTGGAGCCATATAAGTCCCCTCTGGCACGCGGACGTCAGTTTCTTCTTTTCTGCGCTTTACGCGGATCCAGAGAAGTGGTTTCTCGGGTCTATTTTTTTGACCTACCTCGATAATTTTGTTGTCGGTGGAACAGTGTGCCTTTTCTATGTCTACAGGTTTCAAACCTTGTGGGTCTTGTAGCCGACATATGTCAGTGACAGGACCACATACAAATTGTATGTGGTGTTTAGGCGAGAACAACGATGCCGAGGATTGTGGCTCCTGCCAGAAGCTTAAACCGAAGTCACTAAAGGAGCAGTGTTTGAAGTTGATGAATGTGCGAGTGTCACAGTTCTCGGAGGCTTCCCAGCCTTGGTCTTCATCGTCCCGGGAAGAGCGTTTGCGGGGTCGATGTAGGAGCCAAAGCCGTTCTGGAGGGCGTCGTTCTCCGCGGAAGTCAAAAGGTAAGGGAAGGTTATATATATCCCTGCTAGCCTGCCGACATCTGAAGTAGTTTCCTTTTATAAAGTGATAATAAAGGTTGGTGAGGTCTTAGTTCTTCAGTTACTTACTATACAGACCAAGTCAAACATCCTCACTGAGGTGACCCTGCCTTCTGCTATTATTACAGAGCCCCTTTAACCCTCTAAGAGGCTGTTTTAGATCCGTAAACTGCATGGAGTAAACCTTTTTCCACCCCAGCAGTTAATGGAATAGTAGCTCAACGATATTGCCCTGCTCCAGGTGACCCGGTGTTTATTTTGGCCTACCCATCACCGGAGAGCCTGGTTGTTCAATCCTCATGCTCTAGGAGTCAATCCTCCGGAGCTTTTCCAACAGTTCTCTTATAGGGAGTCCTTGCAGCTTGGGGCAATAATGCTTTTTCAACAGGCAGTATAGCAGTAAAATCTCTTTATGCTAAGTGGCTTTTAGCCAGGTACACACATACACTATGCAATATGTGCCAGATGATTTTAACACATATCCCAGATGATATGAAGGGCAATTTTCAGTAGCTCATCTCAGATTGCCGAAATGCTTCCCATCATATTTTCAAGTTGGGCCTTGATGCAGCAGACTGAGGGGCTCGTGCCATGGGCACTTCAATTACTATTCAGAGGCATTGTTGGCCACACGCTTCTAACTTTTCCCCAGATGTACAGGCCAACCTGATGGACCTTACCTTTGATGGGGAGTGACACTTTGGTGAAATAGCTGACTCCGCCTTAGAACATTTTAAAGCCAACAATGCCACTGCACGTTTCCTTGGTTTACATTAGGCCTGCGACGTAAACGCCGCTCCGCGGGGGAGTTCATGGAGTTTTGCCACTCCACACTCCGCTTGGAGCGCGGAGTTCAGTATAAAAACTCCGCCAACCACCAGTGGAGTTTACCGGCACTCTCAAGCGGGCTGATAGGTGAAAACAAACACCGAGGCGATGCACTTCTCCACCACCTATCGGCATTTACCCTCAATTTACAGAGGGGCGCTTTGAGCCAAACGCAGGAATGAAAACACAAAAAGCTGTCATTATCTCCAAGGTGATGTTGGAAACAATCTGTGCCGTGGTCTTAATTGTCCATAATTAATCATTAGAATCACCCTAGCCATATGGACTGTACCAAAAGAGAATACCTGACCTACTCGCACGGAATAAGTCTGAGTTTCACACTTGTGCATGCAGCAGGTAATAGCACACAGCACGGCTGTAGCGCCTTTGTAGTGTAGCACGCCCAAACGCCAAGGTGAGCATTTCAGTAGCACTGGAATCATTTTGTTGTACATTAAATGGGAGCGCAGAATAGTACTGGAAGTGGGTGGCTGCTGTACCTCGTTGGGAAACAATTGTGTGTGTATATAAGCCCATGGAAAACCACAATTTGAGACCTTCCACCAGCTTAATTTTACTAATGAGTGTTAAGTATGCTGCATATGTACACAGAAATACTTGTATGAAGGATACGTAAACATTGAAAGTGGTTAAGAAGTTTTGTCTAGTGGCGAGGGGTCAATTTTGAGTGCTTTTTAATCTGTAAGTTATTTTGGTGAAGACTGTTGTATGGTTGGTGCCACATAATAACATAAGAACCAGAGGTACATCGCTCTAGGCGTGAGTTTTTCGCCTTGCCTTCTAGTCATAATCTGGTGCCAGTAGTTTTCATTTTCCCTTTACAAAATGACATCACTACAAGTCCCAGAATACACAGGAGAAAAAACAACACTATCTGAACTTGCCCACGCCCACCTACATTCGGAGTTATGACAGTAGCAAGCAAACACGAGGTTTCCATGAAGAGTGCTGGGGGAGGGCACGCTGTTCTTGATGCAGCTTCCTGGTTTGAACTGACCATCTGACAGTAACAGCAGTTCACTCGTGTCCGCGGCACGATGAGGATTCCCCACCCCATTGCTCCCACCTGGCAGCCCTTGGCCTCCGCGCTGTTGCAGGGATCCTCCCATGAGCAAAGCGAAGCCCCGTCGGGGCGGGAGGGTATCGCCCCTTGCTGGGCCCTGCAGCGCACTACCAGGTAAGACCCATGTGTGTATCTGTCCGAACGAGCCGTTACGAGAACATTTAATGTCAGTCCTTCCCTTCCACCTGCCTACCAGCGTTTCCTCTCTGAGCCCACCTACCAGTGTACCTAGATTGTACTGTATGCATGTGCCTTGCTAATAATGTAGATGATGAGCTTTCAAACCTTGACAAGAAGAGAAATAGTAGTTTTCTTTAACACCCGATAATATTATTGTAGCGTTGCTTCAGCAGTCGCCACAAAATAATCATTTGAGGCGAAGCACCTACAATGAATTCTGTTTCTTCTCTGAATTTATAAAGTAATTAGGCGAGAGTGGCTGCCTCTTTTGATATTCCTGCTACAGGAATCCATGTCTGATAATTGAATTTTCACGTGTGTGAGTCAGGCGCTTGCACCCACATCATTATGCAGAGTTTTGGTCATGCATATAGGGTGGGTGGAACTTCGCGGAATCTCTTGGAGTTTTTATGTGACTCAGTGGAATTCCGCGGAGTACAACTCCGCGAGTTCCGCCCACCCCTAGTTTACATGCTTCCACCTCCAACGAGAGACTTTAGTAAGTTCAGCCACTTTTGCAGCTTCTCAAGAGGATCTTCCTTTTGCCATAGACAGTATCAACCACAACTTTCACAACAGCCTAATCCCCTTGTCAAACAATACAGCAGTAGAAACCAAGGTGAGGGCTGTGGATCCACCGTGCAACCCTTCTCCTCTTCTTCCTTGACCGCACCTCCAGGGAAGCTGGTCTAGTTTGCTCCCCAAGCCCACACGGAGCCTGCAGGAAGGCAGATTTCTTCTGACCACTTCAGTCCATTGGGTCCTTCAAATTGTAGAAAAGGGACACATCCTCCTCTTTCTTCAGGCTCCACCCCTCCATCCCTCCCGTCCATCTTATCCACCCTCAGACCTTTTGGCCACACTTCAGGAGGAGGTGGTAGCTCTTCTCCTAAAAGGAGCAGTGGAGTCAGTGCCGGAGCAGGAACGGGGCCAGAGGTGTTACGCTCATTACTTCCTGGTGCCGAAAAAGACGTCGGGCTGTTCCCCATCCTGGATTTCAGGGATATGAACTTTTTCCACAAAAAGGAAAAGTTCTAGATGCTGACCCTAGCTCAAATTTTACTGGCGTTGGAGATTGGAGAATGGATGTTGTCACTCAACGCTTAGGATGCAAAATTCCACATTCCTATCCTGCGGTCACCATACGTACTTGCGATTTGTGGTGGGTGCCACACATTACCAGTTTGCTGGGCTTCCCTTTGGCTAAACATCAGCACCTCAAGTCTTCACGAAAATGATGGCAGTGATTGCGGCCCATCTCAGAAGGTCGGGCATCCCCATTTTCCCGTACCTGGACAACTTGCTAATCAAGGCTGGTTTGCCGGAAATGGAGTTGCGTCATCTGCAATTGACAACATCTGCTGCACGACCTGGGCTTTTTGATCAATGGGCCCAAATCTCACCTGTGGCCCTCCCAATGTCTCTAGATCACAGGGTTGGTACTGGACACAAGCCTTCTCCGGGCCTTTGCTCCATCTCAGAGGATTGCCGACATCCAAGACATGGTCCCATCCTTGCACGAATGCGCGAGAGTCCCAGCCCTGAGAGTCGTCATATTCCTAGGTCTGCTGGCTTCCTGCATTCTCCTGGTCGTGCATGCAAGTTGGCGCATGAGAGTATGCCTGCACAGGCAGTGACTACAGTAAGGGGGAAAACGAATTCCATTGTTCTCTCTCAGCTCTGTGGCGGAAGTGGTTTGGTGGGGGAACAAGGCGAACCTTATCTTGTGGGATGGCCTTTACTCCCCCTCCGATCGTGACCATGGTGGTGACGGATGTCTCAACTCTTGGGTGGGAAGGACATCTGGAAGATCTGAAATCCCAGGCCTCTGGTCTCCGGAAGAACAAATTCTTGACAGCAACCTGTTAAAACTGCGGGCGATTCGGCTGCCGCTCAAGGCTGCCTTCTCCTCCATCCAACGTCTGTCCGTTCAGATCTGGACGGACAACAAAATAGTGATGTGGTATGTGAACAAGCAAGAGGGAATAGTCTTCCCTCCTTTGCCTGGATGCTTTGAGACTGTGGTTTTGAGCACACCTCCAAGGGATCTGGCTCACTGACAATCACCTAATGAGGTCTCTGAATGTCAGAGGCAACAGCCTGAGCAGGCTTTATGTTGCCAATCACGAGTGGAGTCTTCTACCAGAGGTAGTCGAGGAAATCTTTGCCCAGTGGGGCACTCCTTAGGTGGACTTGTTCACCTTCTCTGAAAATGCTCCATGCCAGCGGTTCTACATCCTCCGGTATTGAAGGGAACCTTGGGTACCCTTTTTAGTTGAGGTGGAACTTTCAGCTGCATTGCGCTTTTCCCCTATAACCCTGATCCTCGAGTTCGCAGGAAGATTCGCCAAGACTGGGCCAAAGTTATTCTCATATTCCCAGATTGGCCGAGAAGGGTGTGGTATGCGGATCTTTTCCGCTTCTCCACTTGTCCCCTGCTTCACCTTCCATTCAGACTGGACCATCACTCCCAGTTGATGGAAATGGTTCTGCACCCGAATCTCCAAGACCTTCACCTACGTCCTTGTAGATTGAGTGGGGACAACTGACCTCCTTTTAGCTGCCTCAGAAGGTGGTCGGCGTTATTTTGACAGCACGTCTTCCCTCCACAAAATCTGCTTACTCTGGCAGATGGATCAACTTTGTTGCATGATGTGGACTCCTTGCAGGTCAAGTTCGCAGGTTCAGAAATACACGCTTTCCTTGGCTCTGTGGTACTGTAAAGGGGTATTTAGCTGTTTTATCTGCATTCGTTTGTGTACCGGACAAGCCATCCCTTTTTAAGTCCCCTATTGTTATGCTTTTTCTCAAATATTTGATGAGCATGCACCCTCCAACACCATTTGTGGTTCCCCAGTGGGACTTGAATCTAGTTCTTACCTTTTTGATGGGGACTCCATTTGAGCTCCAACGTAGTTGTTTTTTGAGAATGTTAACCTTCAAAGCAGTGTTTTTAGTCACTATCACTTCTGATAGAAGGATTAGTGAGCTGCAGGCCCTTAGCTGCTGCCTTTCCTTCACCTCTTTCTATCCTGATAAGTTAGTGTTTTGAACTAGGGCTGCTTTCCATCCTAAGGTGGTGCCCCCTTTTTGTCGTGGTCAATCAATGAAAAATTTCCTAGCTTTCATAATGGAAAGTTTAAATTCTATTAAGGACACAGAGGCGAGGTTTATGCTTTTATTTCTTCACTTTATTTTTAACAGCAGCCTTACTGAGGAACAAAACTACCTTTCCCTGAAACTCAAGGGAAAGCAGAACAACAACAATATCAACCAATCAATGATATAATATAGTCCATCAACACTGTTCACGCCCCCTCTTTCTTCGTGCGACAGATGCCGTCCCAGTCGTAAAATGCATGTACACTTCAATTAATATTGCTTGGAGGCCTCATTCCCTGAAAAAAAGAAAAACATCCTGTATTTCTCAGCCATCAACAGATGACCATATCAACAAATCAAACAGAAACCTGTAATTAGATAGACACAATCGTAAAAGCTCCCACTTCTTAGGAAAATAAGTATCATCGACCAACAAGTCTTGAGCAAACATCCTGCTAACTCACAGAGACGTAAATGATCATAAAAAAGAATACTTATATCTTAATAAGTCCAGGAAGCTCCCCAGAGACTACCAGTCCTTGCCTATGGAGGGTACAAGATACTTGTTATGGGAGGAAATAATCCTTGCCTCCGTGTCATTAATAGAATTGAAACTTTCTGTTACGAAAGCTAGGACATTTTTCATTCTATGTCGGGTCCAGAGGCTCGGATTATGCTTGTTCAAAGCTTCTCCACCACCAGTGAAGCCATATGGATTACTGGTTTGAAATAGAACATCTTAAATGTCGAGTCCAATGACCAATCGCCCTCATTCAAGATGATCTCCAGGCAAGCTCCCAGAGCAAACACCTTAGATGCCATAGCCATTTGTCATTTGTCAGTCTTTATTTCGACCAAAATGATCATAAAAGACAAAAATATTTACATCATCACATAATACATATATAAAATCCATTTCACATCAAGACTATACAAATACAGATTTAAAAGACAACAAAGACATCTACTAAAAACTAATTAATATAGTTCCCTTACAAAGGTTTAAAAACGATACAGACTAAAAAGGAAACATTTCATAAAATGATCTGTACCATCTGGCCCCTATACAAATATAAAAAATTTATGAATATATGTAGAACAGTGTGTAACAGAACTAGAAAACTAAGCAGAAGACAGAGCATTAATAGACACTGTCGCAGTCTGCTTGTTTTCAGCCTTTGTCTTATTCTCCAGGCCCATCCCAAGAATTTCGCTATAGCAATCACAATTGCCTCTTGGGTGCTAGTCTTTAGTAATCTTAGCGCAGTAACGCTCAGCCTAGTACCAAGGTTCTGACAAATTGGTTTGAGCCATTTTCTCCGAGGAGAACAATATGCTGGACAAGCAAAAAATATATGGGAGATTGTTTCATCCATACTCTGGCAAAATTGACATTTGCTATCTTGGGAAGGGTGCCAGGTCTTGGTGAAAACTTTGGTTGGCAACGTTCCTATCCGGAACTGAAAATAACGTTTTCTGTCAATGGGCTTGGTTATAAAATCCCAAAATTCTTCATATAATGGTTCCAGCTTGTGATCCAAGAAGGTACTGGTCAACGATGACGATCTGGAGGAACTCCGAATACCAGATCTAATCATAGTCCAGTACGCATCTTTAAATACCTTTTTAGAAGGAAAAGTGTTATGTGCTGGTTCCTCCCAAAGATGCCTCATGCCCATGTCCACCAGGGATCTTTTGACCTGCTGTAGCCACCTGATCTTATGAGAAGTGTCAATTCCCCTGATGTCCATAAGAGCTGAGGCATAATGGGCTAGTTCCGGAGTAGACCAGAGCCTTCTCCAGTAGGCCAATGGTTTAAACCTAGCAACCTCTGTTAGTGAACGGCACCCCAGATCAAAATATAAAGGAGTGAGAGGAGTACTCTGGGGAGACCAACCAAACCTCTCAGGAAACTTTTTGGGCCTGTGCTAGGGTGGACAGATATTCGAACCCCCAGAGTTCTGCCCCATATAAAATGGACGCCATAACCTTTACATGGTAAATCTTGAGTGCAGGGCCGATAGGCTTTGTCTGAGAGAGCCTGTGTTCTTTCAAAATCACCCCTGCTATCTGTGAGTGTTTGAGCGCCATTATTTCAATTTGGGGCTTCCAATCTAGCTTACGATTGATATTTACTCCAAGATAGGTAAATAAATCTGTTTGCTCTAAAGAATCGTTGTTCATAACAATCCTTGACTTGATAACTTTGTGGTTGTGTAACACCATAAATTTAGTCTTATACACATTTACCAATAACTCTTGTTCCTTGCAGAATTTTTCAAAACATATCAGGGCTTTCTGCAGCCCAGCTTGGGTTTTGGATAAAATTAAAGTGTCGTCCGCGAACATGAGAATTGGTACTTTGATACCTGCAACAGAGGGAGCATCGGTTGGATAATCAGAAAAATAACTAACCACACCATTTATAAAAAGTGAAAACAGGGTTGGAGCCAGCACACATCCTTGGCGTACCCCTTTTAGAATTGGAAATTTGGGGGTAGTATTCCCTTGGGCTCCCCATCGAACCTGCGCAAAGTTTGATTCATGCAATTTTACCACCAGTTGCAAAAGTTCGGGGGGAATTCCCAGGTCTCTCAATACGACCCAGAGCTTGTTTCTCGGGACCGTATCGAAAGCTGCTTTTAGATCTACGAAAGTGGCATAAATAGTTCCACCCGCTAGCAATACAACACGCCAATAGATTAATACAAAGTAAAAAACTTGATCTATCGTGCTTACAAAAGCCCTAAAACCTGCTTGGAAGGGGGATAGTATGTTATTCTCCGTTATCCATGTCTGTATTCTATTCAGAACCAATCTAGCCATGATCTTTTGGGTGGAATCGATCAGGCTGATGGGCCTGTAGTTATTGGGGCTGGAACGGTCCCCCTTCTTATAAATAGGGAGGATTTCCGCCCCACGCCAGGAATCAGGAATAGATGCTCCACTGGCAATCGCATTTGCTAGAGACAAAATGTACCTAAACCAATTTTCTTTATCGGATAAAAATAAGTCCACTGGGATGCAGTCTGGGCCGGGTGCCCTACCTTTTGGTGCTGAGGTCACAGCAGTTTCGACTTCCCTTAAAGAGAATTTTACCGGGGTTACTACACTTGGAACTATAAATAAGGGAGTGTTCTCAACAACAGAGAATTGATGCTTAAAAAATTATACCCATTGGTCTGGGGCAATATAATTTGACGGGGCATTTCCTAGGCCTTCACGGCCCCATTTTACAAGCTGCCAGAATAATTGTGTGTTGTTCATCTTGCTAGCTTGCAAAAGATCCTGCCACCTTTTTCGTCCCATGCCTTTTTGCCAGTATTTGTGTGGTTTTATACTGCTTTCGGGCTGTTCTTATCCTATCTATATCATTGGATTTTATAGCCCAGGACAACTGCTTGTATGCTGCCTTACATGCCTTATTATACCAATGGTCATGCTTTGGTAACAATCTCTTAGGGGTTTTATAAGGTTTTGTAAAAAACGCCTTATATTTTCAAACATAGATTCATGAATGTGTGTTATATTGTAATTGATTTCATCCTGGTTTTTAAATTTTTCGAGTAGGTCTAGCATGCTTGAAACCTCAGCATTCATGCTTATGAGGGAGCTTTCATTTTTGACAACCCGGGACCACTTAACCCTCCTCATGTCATTGCTAATTATAACATTGGCGGTCTCAATTACCTCAACCGGGGGCAAGAATGCTACATAAGCTAGGCCTTTTATTTTCAACAGTAGTGGGTCATGGTCGCTTTCAACCCTTGTACAGACCTTCATATCCACTACTGAAGACCAATACTCTATATTAATAAGGATGTAATCTATTCTACTACTTCTCAGGCCATTGTTATAAGTATGTAATCCTGAGCGGTCAGATGGTGTACGTCCATTTACTGCTCTCACACCCTCTCTAGGCTAAAAGCTTTCAACTGAAGGGCTGCCTCGGTCCATTTTTAATTGGTGGAATTTCCAATTGGGGAATACCCCATTGGGCGTCTTCGTCTGCACTTAGGTGGCCATCCTCAAAGTCCAAAGGCTCAAATGTGGTATTGAA
Organism: Calotriton arnoldi; assembly: GCA_963921515.1. Classification (NCBI taxonomy): domain Eukaryota; kingdom Metazoa; phylum Chordata; class Amphibia; order Caudata; family Salamandridae; genus Calotriton; species Calotriton arnoldi. The sequence goes on from CAWUFW010002480.1 coordinate 130,573, forward strand.
ATCTCCAGCAATAATTGTGTTAAACCCTTCTCCCTTTCCAACTAAAAAATTGCTAAGATCACTAATTGTCTTTGAGGACCTGCCGCCCGCCAGACCCCTAGCGTAAACATTAACAATGAGTAACTTAGGCGAGTTTTTAGGACAAATAAGCAACGCCAAAATATCCTTATTATCAGTCTCCAATTCAGTTATCTTAAAAGTGGAGCTCTGCCTCACCCATAATGTTAATCCTCCGGAAGGTCTTCCTTTATGCCCACCTACTGCGGATTTGTAAAAATTTAGGTAGCCGTGGTGAAAGACCGGGGCCAACGCCCAGGTCTCCTGAAACGCAATAATGTCCAGTGTTTCTATAAAATCTATCCAATCGGATGAATGTATCTGGTTAGACAACCCTGCTATATTCCACGATGCCAATCTCAATAGAGATGGATCATGGTGAACTATGGAATTGCCTGGGCTAGCCACCGTAGATGTGCCCAATTCAGGAGTAGCTGGGACTGGAATATACTTTCCTGTTTGGCTAGAATTACCCCTTTGAGTATGGACCACACTCGGTGATTGGACTGGGGTCCTTAACATATCATCGGCACACCCTATCCCTTCTAAATCAATACCAGGGGGGCAGCTTATGCAGAAACTTTCGTCCCCACCAATTATGCTGGCCACCATGGATCCTCCTTGTGAATACAAACCAATTGGTGGTCAATCTATATTTTTGGAGGGACGAGTCCCCAATTCGCTTAGGTTCGTGGGCATTAGTGGGTAAATGATTGGCGGCGTCAGGAGAGTTCAGTTTCAGCCTAATATTTGTATGGATCAAATGTGCAGTTCTCAAATGCTAACAGATTTTCTACCAACAGTGGCGAGGCAAGGGTGAGGCACACATAATCAGAGTCGACATCCTTCGAACCATGTCTTACAGCAGAAGATATATCCTCCCTGATTATCGATCTGCACTTACGAACATGTCTCAGCCACTGGGTACTCTTATTAATCAAGGACTGTTCATCCTCTCTAATTAGACTAGGCAGAATCTTTGGGACATTGGTTAGAAAAATTTGTGACTTGAGTGACCGGGGACATGGATTTTCAAAGGCACTTGCTCTTGTGTGCAAACTTGTCCTAGGCTGATTTAAAGGAACATACGGAGGTAGAGTTTCCCTACTGTTAGATGTATTATGCAAATTATCAGATATGCTTACTACTTCATTTGTAGCGACAGATTTCCGCATAGTATTTGAATCGCTAGCTGGTTTTTTTAGGAACTCCTTCCATTTGTACGTTAGCTGTATTTTTAACAATTGGACAGCTTAGATTTCTTTTATTAGAAATTGGAGCTCTGCAAGCTTGTATATGGGGCAAATCTTGGCTGGATGAGTACTCTTTGCTAGAACGTACTTTTAGCGCTAAGTTGAGGCTGTCTATCATTCCCTTTAGTTCCTTAACTTCCCCCATGAGATGCCTAGTCTGATCTTTTAAGTCATTTATCTGGTTTCTAAACTGACCTGAGCAAGAACAATGAGCCCTATTCATTATATCATTACATCTGTTGCTTTCTCCTTCGGTCCCCTTGGAGTATAACTGTGCGTTTTCTTCCTGGGAAATTTGCAATAGGGGCGAATATCGATTTGAACAAATGATAGCGGGCTCTTTTGCACAAATTGTCACAGGGCAAGGGCTTAGCAGGGAAGAATTAATACTCTCTTCATACTGGATGAGGTCAGAATTAACAGATTGTTGGCCCTTTGGGTTTTGCTTTTTGAACATATCAGGAATAACTGAAGCAGTTTGTTTAATGTTTGGGGTTTGTAAGGGGGGTGGTACACTGGCCATAATGGTGGAGCTACACGGGCCAGATGAGTCAAGTAAAATCTCCTCGCATTCACCAACAAGGTTGGCAATACGATCCATAACAGCGTAGGTTTTGCTCTGCGTTTTGGTTGGTTTTTTAGCTTTTCTACCTTTCCTTATAGATCCCCCCCCCCTCCCCACTATCGACAGCTTTTCTTTTCCCCGTTCTAATGAACCAAAATTACACTAATTGATATCAGGGCAAATAAACAATATCGGACAGAGAGAAATATGCATTGAATAGTCGAAATGGAAACAGTTAAGAACAAATACAGCAGTTGATGGTGTACCAAAATCTACCACACTGTTAAATTATAAACATTTAAGTCTTTGGGCACCCACTGGTTAAAAAGTACAAATTACAAGATAAAATCCAGGGATAAGGGCCCAGTGATTGTGGTGTATGAAATGCCATAGCAACTCTCGCCCAAGCGCTCCAAAATTGAAGTATCAATTTCTACTTCTTGTAGAACTACTCTCACCCATCATGCTATGGTGGGAGACGAAACCACTTTAAATGGCTTTCACAAGGCAGTCAGCCAGACGAAACTCCTCCGTCACAGCCTCATAAGCCTTCAGCCATTGTACAACACACAATTTAGGCTTCTGCGGAAAAACAGGATAAGAAGCCAACCTGGAATGACATTTAGTTCTCCTGTAAACGTGAAAGGTAACACCATCCGCGGTGAAGACTCTCCTCGAAATATCCAGAGCTCGTACATCAGAGACTCGTCTACAAGAGATTAAACATAATAACATAGCCAACTTACCGGATAATTGTTTCCTGGACAGGTACTTATTCTGCGGCCAAGAAAGGAAAAGAACAAGAACTTTGTTAACGTCCGACAAGGCAGAATACCTAGACTCAGGGAGAAGTGACAACCTCACACCTCTCATCAACTTCCTGATCAACGGGTACTCCCCCACTTGAAGGCCCTCAATGGGTAAATGGCCCGCCGAAATGGCAGAATGAAAAGTGTTGACTGACCTGTACGCCATCCTTTCCGAAACCAAGGATGACAAGAAATTCAAAACATGAACGATTCCTGGTCCATGGTATTGGCATCTGTTTGCAAACACCAATGCAACCATCGCCCTTAAGCAGACTTGAATCTTTTATTTGTCCCTTCTGCCCAAGCCTTGGACAAGAGACCCTGAGCTGTTTCCGAAAGTCCTCCAATTTTCCACCTGCTCCTGTAATCCTCCACTTCATGAGACATAACTGCCCCTCCAGAACCATGCAATGGGGATTGCCCTGGGATCCCAAAAGACATCCTGCCTCCAGGATAGACTGATAGGAAAATCCCAAGAAAGTTCCATCATCACTGGAAACCATGCATGAGATCTCCACACCTGCAAATTTGCCACCTGTGCCACCAACTGCATCAGCATTGAAAACGGGGGAAACGCGTACCCTGTATCTACACACCAGTCTTGCAGGAATGCATCCGTCGCTGCCGCTTTCGGATCCAGCCTCCAGCTGAAGGCCTGGGCTAGGTGACAATTGAGGTGAGAAGCGAACATGTCCATGTGAAAAATGTCCCCACAACCTCTGTATCGCGTGGAACACATCCTGATGAAGCTGTCATGCAATGAGATCCTGAAGGTCCCTGAAATGTCAGTCGGCCACCTTGTTGGATCTCCACCGAAGGTACTCTGCATTCACCAACATTTCTCAATCCAGGCAATACTGCCAGAAACCGTTTGCCAAATTCGCCAACAACTTGGATCAGGAACCCCCCCCCAGGTGGTTGATGTACATCACTGCCGAGATGTTGTACATTTTCAACAACAGCGAACACTTGACCTTGTCCTTTGTCCAACAGCGAATTGCAAAAGGGCCGCTAAGAGCTCCAGACAGTTTATATGCAGAGACTGTTTGTCCGAGGACCACTTTCTGCCTGCGGATACACCGTCACAGACTGGCTTCGGACTCGATAACCATGTCTGGACTGGAACTGAAGATGGCCCTCCCGTTCCAGGTCGCCATCTGATTTAACAACCATCTCATTTCCTCTTTGACTGTCTGAGAGTGGAACCAGAGCCGTTCAGGACAAACCCTTGTGCAGGTGACGCGCCTTAAGACTTTGAAGTGCTCTTGTAGTGAAGTGGACCGGGGAAAATGGCTTGGATGGACGAATTCCAATAGACCCACCAGTCTAGCCAATTGCCTGAGGGACGTGTGTGAGCGGACTACCATTTTGCATAGCTTGTGACTAATTCTGCTCATTTTTTGGGAGGACAGACTGAGTGGAATCCTGAGAATTGATCACAAACCCTAGGAAGGTCGTCGTCTGAGCTGGAACCAGTAACAACTTTTGTTCATTGATAACGAACCCCAGTCTTTCCAGCAAGTCCACCGCTGTCTGACGATAACCCACCAGTGCTCGAGGACACTGGTCCATCAGAAGGATGTCGTCCAAATAGACGATCTAGCGAATGCACCTGCCGTGGAGGAATTCCACCCACAGCTTGACATCCTTGGTGAAACACCCAGGGGTGGAGGACAGGCCAAAGGGAAGAGTCGAAAACTCAAAAACCCGATGACCCCAAAGGAACTGCAGAAGCCTGCAATGAGGAGGGAAAACCTGGACCGAGAGGTAGGCATCTTTGACGTCCAAACAAACTAACCAATCCATTCGCCTCGGAAGGTCGTGGAGGAGATGGATGCCCTCCATCTTGAAGTGGCAGTAAACCAGCCACTTGTTGAAGTCCTTGAGATTGATCACCTGACGGTGATCTCCATCTCTCTTCTGCACTAGGAACAGATTGCTTAGGAAACCATTTGGATGCATGACTGATTGCACAATCGCGCCCTTCCTTAGAAGTTCTGAGATCTCTTGATCGATCAAGGCGGTCTGAGCTTGGGGAAAAAAACTAAGGGAAGCGGCTTGACCTGCTGGACGGGGGTACCCACAAACTCCAGCCAGAAGCACTGCACAGGATGAAGGACTCGGGCGTCGGAGGTTGCCTCCCACCAATTGTATTGAAACAGTGCCAACCGCCCTCCCACTCTGAATTGGAAAGAAAGGAGAGTCCTTACATTGGGAAGATCCTTGATGGCGGCCTTGACCGCCTCCACGGTCACGTTGAAAATGGCAAGAGGGGTAGAACACCACGAATCGTGCCGGGTCTTGGTATTGATTTTGACGGGAGCCTTGGCCTCTCTGAAAGGAATTTGTGGTATAGCGGCCGGACAAGCATCCCACCACACCCAGCCCCATCAAAAACCTTGGATGAGAAAATCTTCTTAATGGAAGCCTGTGCCTTATCCAGGGAATCAAACGTTAGCACAAACTTGCCTAACTCCTTAATAAAGGGGTCCTAACAGCCCCCCTTGCTCAGAAGGACCCGCCTCTGAGGCAGCTAGATCCCCTTACTTCAGCTCCACTTTGATAAGGAGGGAACGCCTTCGGTCTGCTGACAGAGGTTAATTGGCATTTCCCAGGGGGATAACAGCCCGTTGGACCCAGCCAGGAAGGATCTCGGGCGATATGAGAGACCCTGATTGCTTGGCCTCTTCGGCCATGTCAAGGATTTTGGTGATGGGCTCTGTCACGTCCAACAGCTTATCTTGGCATGACCGCCAGGAGCGGTCCATACCCTTCTTAGGGTCCTTAATATACTTTGCATAGAAGGTCTCTTGTCTATTCTGGGTGTTAGGGCCAACTTGCCCCCCAGCGAAGCGCAAGGACACTCCGCCCGTAGACAGGACCAGGCATCCTTGTTTAGGTGCTTTCGCAAACGACTCGCCACATAGGTTGCCACTTTGTCACTGGTAGACCACATTGAAGGAGCAAGTAATCTGAGCCCAACATGTCCACTACCAGGTTATCCTGCGGAACCGGTGCAGTGTGGGATCCCGCAGCCTCATCTGTTGAAGGGCGCAACGACCTAGAGGGGCCCGGATCACTGTCTGTGTCGCCCTGAGTTTCGTCTCCCCACTGGGGAAGGAGACTGAGGGGTCAGATCAAAGTGGTCCTGAATGCGGCAACTGTGGTTGTGATTGGAGGAAGGCTTTCTTGAGACGCTCAAACGCACCCTTATCGATGCTATGCTCCATAGGAGGGGGGGCTACTGGGGGTTCAGACATTATTAGGGAACTTTTCTTGTGCGCTTTACTCAGCCTCTCTATTTTCTCCTCCACAGGTGCCAGCTCCAAGGATACTGCATGTTATTTGAAGGCATCCACCGCCTCACAGAATTCGTCATCTAGAGACATAAAGGAGGCTGATTCCTCCTCAAAATATGCAGCCTCATAGTCCTCTATGTTGGTACTTGATATGGCGCTAGGAAACCTAGCAGATTAGGAACAGTCACAGACTCAGACAACTGGGAGGACCAACACCCTATTGAATTCCTAGGGGTAAACAGCCGGTGCCGAATAGCCTAGTGGCTGAGACAGGAGAAGGATTATAAGCCCCACTCGGGCTATGGGCCCTATGCAAAGCAATTGCCGGGCTTAATGGGCCTATGGGCCCTCAGGGGAACAACCGTGCAGCCAAAAGGGCAAAGGTATCAAGGAAAGTAACCCCACCATACATGGGGCATGTGGGATTAACAGAAAGGTTACACAGGACCTGCTGCCATGTTCAGGGGCCCCTTGGGGTTAAATTGGTCCAGACCTGTTAAGATGGATGCCAAGGCTCCCAGGCTGATGGAGCCGTCTCTGAAGGCCAAGGATCCAGCGACTTGCCGAGCAGCTTCTGAGGTTGTCTAACAAAGCACGCAATGCCTGAGGAGCTGGAGGAGCATTTTGCTACCTTCTAGTGCCCTCTAGCGGTCAGCACCTCTGCCCCAAGACCCCGTACTCAAGTAGACCCGCCTCGTGAGGAGCACTGACGGGCCCTCCCTTGACTAACTGCAACCTAATCAAGGCTCATTAGGCACAATCTCCACCAGAATGCGAGCGCACCGTAAATGCCACTGTAAATGTCAACAAACACTCCTAAAAGCATTCGAAATAAGCGGAAAAATTCGAGACACTTAACTGCAGGCTTCTGGAGCAGCGAAGAAAGAGGGGGCATGAACAGTGTTGATGGACTATATTAAGAGGACTGTTCATTGATTAGTTGATATTTTTTGTTGCTCTGTTTTCCCCTGATATTCTGGGAAAGGTAGTTTTGTTCTTCAGTAAGGCTACGGTTAAAAATAAAGTGAAGAAGGAAGAGCATAATCCGAGCCTCCGGTCTTGACATAGAATTACCCTTTCCACCTTCTGTTCTCCTCCCCATCCTACTTAAGAGGTTGCATCATTTGGATCCTAGGTGGGTGGTAAATTACTACCTGAACCACAGATTTATTTTTGGATTACCAGGTTTTTGTTGGGTACGTCAAAAAAAAGGTTAGGCAATGCAAAAGAGGACACCCTCTCATTGGATCATCCTCTGCATCAAGACATGCTATGCTTTAGTCAAGAAAGAACCTCCTGAAGAAATCAGAATCCATTCCACCAGGGCTAAGTCGACAACTTCTGCACTTGCTAGAGGGATTTAAACTGCAGAAATCTGTAAGGCGGCAACTTACACGTCCTTGCACACCTTCGCAAAGTACAACTTCCTAGATTGGAGGTGCACAGGGATGGGCACTTTGCTAGGTCTGTTCTGCAAGATTTCCTTGTCTAACCATCCATCCACCCTGCTCTGGGGTAGGGTACTCTACTATTTTTTACCGTCTCACCTATCTACTACCTCAATGTCGACCTGCTTCGTCATCAGTCAGACAGACATCCCCTCCAAGAAGACCAAGATCACAGAGGAGAAGGCATCAAACTCGCTCTAGATCTAGAACTAGATCTAGAAGACCATCTACTGCAAAACATGCCTCTTTTCATTCAAAATGATCTGGTAGAAGATGGGCAAGGTCTCAATCTCACCCCAGGAGATATTTGCCTTCAACTACCTCACAATCTTCTATAAGGGATTACTCTCCAACCCTAATGGACACTCCTCCAGCTGGAGTCTCTCCAGTAGACAATCTGCCCTCCTTTAATGATGTATTAGTGAGAGTAGCCACGAAATTAAACATCACGATGCTTAACACAATTAGATCAACTTCAGTCATGTTTGAGACCAAACAACCTCTTCTGGACCTCTATTGCCTTTGGTCCCAGGTCTTTTAGCAGCTATTCCTGACACCTGCATTGATTAGGTCTGTTCGTTCCAGACTTCTAAAGAAGTACAAATCACCTGATCAGGGACCCCCTTTTCTAAGGCAAGATCCCACGCCGGATTCAATGATTGTAGCTGAAGCTAAAAAATGACATACAGTTGCTCCTACTTCTACTGCCCCACTAGACAAAAAGAGCAAAAGGATGGATTCATTGGGCAGAAAAATGTATGGAACATCTGCAACAATTATGAAGGCAGCAAGTGTGACAGCTCTCTTGGGAAGATATGATTGTTCCTATGTTATGTTGTTTATATTTCTAAAGTGCAACGGTTACCCGAGGGTGTCCTGGCGCTAGCTACTACCATTATATGTTATGTTCCTATATTGGACTCTTTTAAAACAAATACATTGACAAACTCCCCAAGGAAGACAGACAAGACTTCCAAGAGGTCCTTAAGGAAGGAATGCTAGTCTCAAATCAAATCATTGTGACAGCAGCAGATTCTTTAGACTTTGCAGCTCAGGGTAACTGCCATGGCATCTCCACAAGACGCAGCTCTTGGCTGAGACTGACCTGCCTCAAACCGGAAGCGCAACAGAGGATTGTGAATATACCATGCTCATATTCAGTATTACATGAGTCATATACGGATGATGAAATGTCACGAGTTAAGCCTAAAATTGACATTTTAAAAGCAGTTGGCCTGGAGAAGAGAAAGGAGTTCAGAAGGCGATACAGGCCTTATGACAGGCGTTATTTCCCTCGGAGGGTTCAAACCCCCTCATTGGTTCCACCAACAGCAGCAGTAACCAAGCCAACTGTACCACCACTGGAAATCTTTTAGAAGGAAAGGAGGTCTCCAACAACTGCAAACTGCATCCGCAGGAAAACCTCCAGCAAAACAATAATTTCCTTCTTCTCTGTCTCCTACTGCAGTAGTAGGGAATATAAGCAATGATGTCCAAGAGTGGTACCAAATAACCAAAGACAAATGGGTCTTGAATATTGTGTAGAATGGATATTCACTATGTTTCAATCCCCTCCTCCTTCAATACCACCAGCCAAGCCATCAGACTATAAGATAGATCTGTTGTAGAAGGAGGTCAACTCATTGATGCTGAAGAACGCAGTGGAGGAGGTTCTGCACTATTAAAAGGATTGGGAGTTTTCTCCTGGTACTTTCTGTTTCAGAAGAAAGGAACCAAACAAGAATTCAGACCCATACTAGACGTAATAAATCTAAACAAATTCATAAAACAGGAAAGGTTCTGAATTCTGCCATTACACCAAATATATCCCCAGCTACAGCGAGGAGACTGGATATGTGCTATGGACCTACAAGATGACTATTTCCACATACCAGTCGTACAAAACCATCTAACCATTTTACGATTTGAAGTAGGCTCCAAATATCTTAATGTCAGTTTTTCCATTTGGGCTAAAATAGTCTCCCAGGACGTTTTTGAAATGCATGGCTGTTGTCGCAGCGTATCTAAGAAAGCGAAAGATATTAGTTTACCCCTATCTAGACGATTGGGTAATAAAGAATCCATCCTCAGAAACAACTCTAAAGCAGTTCCAGATATGTCTGTACACATTCTCAAGACTAGGTCTTCAGGTCAACAAAAATAAATCAATAGTACGTTCTGTCCAAAAGATACAATGTCCTGGTGCAATTTTGGATATCCAATCTGCAAATGTGTATCTTTTGGAGGAGAGACTGTCATCTATCCTCCTGAAATGTCTCACTGTGTTGTGAACTCATCATTTTTCAGCTCAACAGATACCGCCTTTACGGAGATCAATAGGTTCTTACATATTCATAGTCCCCATGCCAGACTTCACATGAGAGCACTGCAACACTGTCAGGAGGATCAGTGGAAGCAGACCTCGAACAGCTGGGAACAGAAACTAACTCTTGCAGTCTACACTCCAGTTTCTCCCATGGTGAACCAAGATGAAAAATCTAAAAGTGGGAATCCCTTCCTTCAGGACCTCCCGACCCAAACTCTTGTCACAGATGCTTCCCTCGGAGGATGGGCTGCTCACAGGGGTCATTTACAGACTCATGGTATATGGTTGGATGAAGAAGCAACTTACCATATCAATCTCATAGAACTGAGAGCGGTCCACCTAGTTTTGAAGTCCTTCCTTCCTTCGATAAATACAAACTCCCTGTTAGTTCAGACAGACAATACTACAATGATGCATTACCTGAACAAACAGGGAGGGACACATTCCAGAACTCTGTACCTCGAATCACAGACCTTATGAAAATGGCTCATAGCGAGGTACCTAACAATTACAGCTGTGGACCTTCCAGCTGTTCAAAATACAGAAGCAGATTCCCTCAGTCTTATTATTCAAGACAAGCACAACTGGAGGACATTGTTCAGGAATGGGGCTATCCCCAAATAGACTTGTTTGTTGATGCAGAAATTACAAAAATGACAAGACCACGCCTCCAGATTTTACCAACCAGGGTCAATGGGGAATGCCCTTTTGATAGACTGGTCAAGGACATTTGTCTACGCTTTTCCACTGGGCCCTTTTATTCTGGCAGTCTTGATAAGACTGTACAAATCCAAAACCAGAATGATACTAATAGCGCCAGAATGGCCTTGGTAATGGTGGTTCACAGACCTTCTTTATCTCTCTGAGCGCCCGCACGAGAGGTTGCCGTGCAGGTAGGATCTCCTTTACAAGGTGGGAGGACAGATTCTCCATCCCAGTCTTCCATCACTGCGATTGACTGCTTGACTCCTGAATTCTTACAATATGGCCATCTAATGCAGCGGGTAACAAAGGCCCCCGCAGCCCCTACAATGCGGGGGCCTGAGCTCCAGGGGGGCCCCCCTCAGCACAGTACCCTGGCGTGACAGCTCCTGACTGAGTCCGGAGGGGGGGGGGTTAGATGTAGTTTGCGGGGGGAGTCCCTCAAGTTTCATTATGCTAGTGATTTGAAGCTACCACAAGACTGTAGGGACATTTTGAAAGAGTCCAAGCGTCCTTCCACAAGAAAATCCTATGGCTCAAAATGGAAGAGATTTTGTATTTGGTGTATTCAAAAACAATTCTGATCCATTTAGTTGTCATGTTGAAGTGTTGTTACCTTATCTGCTTCATCCAGCAAAGTCTAATTTATAGTACCTTTCTATTAAGGTACACCTCACGGCCATAACCGCCTACAGAACATCTCCCTCACAAACCTAATTTTTTTTAATTCTTCTACTTAAGGATTTCCTAGAGGGTATTAAAAAGGTTTTCCTTCCAGTTAGAACTCCCTTCCCCATGGGAGCCTAGCAGTGTTTTATTTAAATTAATGGGGCCTCCTTTCTAGCCTATTCACGTTGCGTCTTTACAACACCTTACATTGAAAACAGCTTTCCTAGTCCTAATTGCTTCAGCGCGCAGAGTAAGCAAATCCAAGCCCTGTATGTAAACAAACTATATAAAGTTTTTCACAAAAATAGAGTTGTAAAGAGAGCTTATCCTAATTTTCTTCCTAAAGTAGTCTCTGATTTACACATTAATCAAACAATTTCTCTGTCCACTTTTTTTCCAACTCCTTCAACAATTCAGGCAGAGAAATCTCTACACTTCCTTGATGTATCAAGGGTATTGAAATTCTATTTGGACAAAGCTAGAGACATAAGAAAATCAGAGAGGCTTTTCGTAAATTATGAACCAGTAAGAACGGGTTTGCTTTGTACAAAACAGTTGATATCAAGATGGATAGTTTCCTGTATTGTTTTTGCTTATTAGTTGGCGAAGAAACCCTTACCTGGAAGGCCAGAAGTTCATTCTACTCGAGGTAAAGCGGCCACTATAGCCCTTCGTAGGATGTCCCTATTGCAGATATTAAGCTGCAACCTGAAGGTCTATCCATTCTTTTGCTATCCTTTTTCTAGATTCAGACTCCAAGGAAGATACTCAAGTAGGTCAGGCATCATTGAGGAATCTTTTTGGGTAATTTTGGGGATTGTCTCCATTTCTTGTCCGCTCTCTGAGGGATGGCCTTGCTGTTCTATTCAGTGCTTATGACTATTATTTAGGATCCCCTGGAAGAGAAGGATAGTTACCTGTAATCCTAATTCTCTTCCAGGGGTATCCTCATCAAAGTAATAAGCAACCCCTGCCTCTCAAGACGTGAAATACTACAGCCCTCATTACATTTCACCTAGGTTCCTATGTTATCCCCTAAAAATGAACTGACCTAACTGTCACCTGTGTGACATGATGGTATAATGAGGGTACTGTGAGGTTCTTAAAGGCACAGTGTCAGTTGCATTAGTGGAATGTATTGCTTGCAGCCTATTGGCTAATTCTGTCCTTCATTTATTTTTACTTTTAAAGAAAGTTTGTCAAAGGTTTGGTTTGTTCACCTATTCTCTAAGGTGACTTATATGAAAAGAAATGCTTTCTTTTAAAAAATGTAAATGAAATTTTGACTTCCTAGCCTGTTTATTGGCTGCAGTTGATGTGAGTGTAAAGATTTTTTTAGATTGATGTATGTATACACACATGTATTTTATAAGTGCTCCAGGGTCCCCATGCGTGAGTGGGACTATTCAGTGCTTATGACTTTGTTGAGGATACCCCTAAAAGAGAACTAGGGTTACAGGTAAGTAACTTTTCCTGCCTTGGTAGGATGCGACAAAGTGAAGAAAGTCTGAAGGGATTAAACTTGGCCATATGATAGGCTGAAACTACCTTAGGTAAGAAGTAGCAGTCACCATGTTAGAACAGCAAATCAAAACAAAATGGTCGCCATGCATGACGATGCATGTGCACAAAAGCGTCATGTATCATGCAAACTCATCATGATACATTTGTGTATGTGCATTGTGACGTGTGTAAGATCCGACAGCCATCTTCGATGGATTTTCTTTAATAGAAAACCGATGCAAGGTTGCCAGCCATGCGTTTGCATGCGTGATGATAACAAAAACAAAATATCTGGCTGATCCAATAGCTCGGCCTTTTTTTGGCATTGCTTGGGTTTTTGGGAGGGGGAGAGAGGCTACAACATTATTAATGTGTCCTAAAATTGGATACAAAGTATTTCAATAGTTTAGATGGATAGTTTAGCTGCATAACATTGAAATCAAATCTCATTTCGGCTAATTTGTATTGCTGCTTTGATCCTCTACTCCAGGGTTTCCTCAGACATCAAGTACAGGAAGCAGCCGTGGGGAATTATTCGGGCTCTGATCGAGAAGAATTCTGTGAGCGGGCTGGAGGACTACTTCAGGCAGTTAGGTGAGCATCTCATGCGTTGCTACTTGTAGAGTGTTCTCTTCCCTCTCATGTAATCTCTGTGAGTAGGTTAATATAGCTGTTCCCAGCAGTGTTCTGAGAGAGACGTCCAAAGCACTTTGTGAACAGAAACTGGACAGAAGCTTTTCCACTGCAGTCTTTCACCCGCCCTATAGCTAACGGTCCAAGTTAGAGCTTATTTTAGGCCCAATTTGGAGCAGTATCGAGGTCGATTCTCGTTACCCCTTGTAGGCTCAAAGGCTCAACTTGGCCAACTCTATTTCTGTATTTTTTGGTTGTTGCTATTTTGGCAGATGCGGACTGTGCCCATTTTCCTGTTCCCTTCCACTTCTTCCATCCTCTTTCTATTCCCTCAACCCACCTTCATTCCTGCCCTTTGAGTTCTGTTGCTATCTGAAATCTTTGTTCAGTTCACCAGCTGAGTTTAGTAGCCTTGTATTGTCGGAAACGTGAGCTTCTCCGCATGTTGGGAAACGTGTACTCGTGGCAGTAGTTTGGGTATAATTCACTGTGTCTATCTATGTGAAATATGATTCGAATTTTGGAACAGACTTAATTACAGTTAGTGAGTGGCCACATCTGAATAACTGTCAGTAAGCTCTTGCAAGTTTACAAAACAGCCTCTTGATAACTTACAATGCGTGAGCAGAAAGGATATAATTTGATATATTTATATATGTCTATATATTTAATTCAGAATCTGATCTGTTAATGGAAGAAGCTGTATCAACCCAGTCTCTGGTGGAACCTGGGAAGGCCAGTGGAATGCGCCGAAGGCGCCGCTCATACAGGAGTGTGCCGGAGAACCTTCACAAGCATGGCGGCCAGCTGGCCTCTGGAGACATGGACCTGGACGCTAGTGCGGATTCCTCGGGTGAGTAGTTTCCCGGTTCTTTTCCGCTTCACTTCTTCCCATCGCCTCAAGATCACTTAACAGAATCGACCAATTTACAGTTCAGCCAATAGAGCTGCCTAAAATACTCAATGCCACATTTGCAAATAATTTTGCTCAAGTGCATAGTTACTTATGTACTTGGTCAAAATGAGCTATGTATTTGTGGAACTGTTGAGACGGCAGTAGGTGGGGGTGCTTGGAAACTGAGCAAGTCATAGGATTTACCCCTGTGGAACGGGCCGGAAGAGTTTGCCAACAGCCTAAATATGACCAAAGATCTATAACGAACGGTGTATGATTTTATTGATCTGATGTGTACGTTTTTATCACTCAAAATGTAGCGCACTTAGCGGAATCTCAGTCTCACATGCGTCCACCCAATACTCAAAAACACTCTCAAATATAAATATCAAGTCCTATGGCAGTTGTGGAATAATAACCGGGTTCATAACAAAAACCTGTGCTAAAGCCACATCAGTATGGAGGACACAGAACCCGAACTTCATATGAAATGATGCACATCCCATTCTGAACTCTGTAGTTTCACATAATGGAAGACGGCTGGGCTTTCCCTAAGCAGCGCTAGCCATTAATGGGTCTTTAATCAATCATGGTTGAATAAATGCAAGAGGATGTGAATTTTCCTACCGATGGGACGAACATTTTTAAAACTATCAAGGACACAGAAGAGTGGCTAATACCTTGTGCGATCAGTTTATTACTGACTGCAGCCAAACAACACAAGCATTGGCAAAGCAAATTGGTGCTGACCTGTTGTTTCCGATACATTACATATAGAGTGAGTTTTGAGTCAGTCCCTTGCTTGTGATTGGCTGGCCTTGTTGTCTATCATGTGCTCATAATTCAATGGGTTTATTCCCTATTCTTGTGTCTGGTCGCAGTGTTTCGATCAGGTGTTGTGAGTGATGAGGATGCCAAGATTTGAGAGCAGAAGGAGCCAGTTTTGGATTAGCATTTGCATATTTGGGCCTGTTTTCAGTTGCGATTGGCAAAAATCATTAGCAAAGCTACCAGCTCGATCTTTTAGAACTAAGACATACTGGCTCTACCAATGCTTGTCGTGTCTCTGTGTGGCCTGTCTCTTTATGTACCTTCTTTGTATGTGCCTTTTTTTTTACTCTCCAGGTATTCATTGTATTAACAGGCATGGGGAAAAAACAGCGAGCCAGGTTGCACAGAGACACGGCACAGAAAGTCTGCTTGTATTTGTGCATGAATCTATTTGCATGTCCGGTCGTGGGTTTTCTGCTTTTGTGTGCCCTGTCTGCTACGATGCTTGCACAAGATGCGCACATTTTACAGTGACATTTCTGTGTCCGCTAATATTCCCAATGTAACCAGCAAACTATACTTTTTTGCATCAATTTGATATTATGAAGAGTTAATGAGGTTTAACTTGACTGGTGTCTTAACTTTGGTGGAAGACCACCTGCTCGCCTTTAGAAGTAAGGCAGATTGCTGCATTGTAGAATCTTTTTTGAAGACCTAAACAGAATATTTCCCACTATGTTTGGGTACCCCGGAACACTTCTTCAGTGATATACGCCTCTTATATATCTATAATGTCGTAGAAAAGGTGAGAAATCAACATATCCATATGTTGTTGAACACTTCTGAAAGCCTATCATAGGCAAGATTTGATGTCGCATCTCCAGAAACAAAACTTTTTTTCAAAACGGCATTGCATCACCTATGAAAGTAGTGAGGAAAAGCGCAGCCTAATAGGCTTGCATTAGATGAGTTGAAAAAGGCACCATGTCCCTTAAAGGCCCATGGAGCTTACACTACCCATGATTCGTTACAATGTCATTTTCTCACAGAGTCAGTACTTTTTTTCTGGCCCATCTGACTGGGATCCTAGGAACACAGCGAGTGTTTTCACCTTTTTCTCAAAGAAAAAGAAAAAATAAATCAATTTTTTCACTTAACGTTTTTAACCTTCACCTGGAGTCTAAAGTTTTTTTTCCTGCACTTCTGAAGGATGTTTCCTCTCAGAATGCCACCCCTTTTTATAAAGTGCTCCTTATGAGGGAGGAAGAAAGTAGCCTCAGATCCACAAGTGTGTGTTTGTGTGTGTGTGTGTGTGTGTGTAGTCTGCCAACTTCTCATTCCACGAAGGAATGTGAATGTTGTCGAAAGATGTGCTAAAGGATTAAAAAAGCTCTGACGGCCGAGGAGACTAAAAGATCAGGAAAGTCCTCCAGGGAATACTCTAGTTGGGAAGTCTGGGAAAGTAAGAGAATCTCTATAAGATCCCTCATAAGGGGAATCCAGAATGAAAGGGTAAAAGACATTCAACATCATTCTCACCACCAAGAGACCCATTCGGTGTTGAAGACCATGGCGTCGCCGTCGAGATCATCAGCCTAAGTGTTTGTCACTGAAGTGCTCTGCTTCGACACAACAACAGCCTCACCGGCATTATTCCT
This sequence comes from Calotriton arnoldi, assembly GCA_963921515.1. Lineage (NCBI taxonomy): Eukaryota > Metazoa > Chordata > Amphibia > Caudata > Salamandridae > Calotriton > Calotriton arnoldi. The sequence continues at coordinate 147,161 of CAWUFW010002480.1, forward strand.
CCAGCTCTTCAATGCCAACGCAACTGATGGTATCACTAACTGAGTCAAAGCACTCTTGGCAGTTGATGACATCCCACTAGGCGCCACTTCAGTCTGTTCACTCAACATTACCCCAGCATTCCTCGACTGCACCATCAGCGTCGAGGCCCTACTTGATGTTGCCTTTGTTGATGGCTAGGTTTTAGACTGTAACCATTTTGCTGTTGCCTTATTTAGAATTTGGCAGATTGGTTACTATGTCACAAACGTGGTGGATGTCCCGCCTGCCATATTACAGGCGCATTATAGTTAACAGCACTCGTACATGTGCAGACATTCAGCATGTTAGTGACAGAGTACCCTGTTCACTGTACTCTAAATAAAGAATAAAGACATTTACCTTCAATTAAATCACTTCTGCAACCATTGGAACCTCTGCCGAGGACCCTCTGCAGGTTGCTCTGCAACCGCTTGATTTACATCATCCACCTTAGATGGTGCCTTGTCCCACCTCAGAGTCACCGGTTAGGAAGTTGCCTGTATGTCATGGACATCCTTCAAGACAACATGTTTCTCCTCAGAAACCTCAATGTCCCAGAGGTAATTCAATAACTCCACATCCGCCCAAAAGGGTTAGAAGACGTTCTCCAGAATTGGAGGTTTTCTCCGTCGTTGAAATGGGAGTCCCACAGTAAAACTAGAAAGTAGTACAGTGTTAAACATAGCCTAGAAAGGCTAGATAACATTAACTTTAGTAACTTATCCCTATCAGTTAAAAGAACCAAACTCCAACGAATCAGGCTGTAGCACCCTCTAGAACACTCCCACCAGAGGCCTTCTTCTGTCAGATTTTCTACTGCATGTGATGTGAGGGAGTCTCCCCTGAGCTCTGCTCAGTTGAACTATATCATTACTAAAATCCAGAACAATTACCAATAGTAGTCTGTACTACCAACAGCCTACCATCTGCTGGAGAATTGACTGTGTACAATATCAGATCTGGCTAAAACAGGACTTTTCAAGCCATGTAGAACCTACGGGAATAAGAGACTGCACTCTGAAGATCAGCATAAAAACTGCATATACTGTCTCTACCCATCTCACAAGGTAAAGGATTGTTAATATGCGTACATTTTTCTCCAAAACCTTAAAAGACAGACAGAAACTTGTTATTATGGCTTCAAAAGCTAAAAGCCAAAGACACCCCAGTTTCTCAGAAAAGAGAGAGGTCAGAAGGTCAACTGCCTCAAAAACCTCCAAAAAAGGCTTTGAAAAAGACCCACCATGGGTCGTCAAAAGAGCAAAGTGCATCTGAAAAAGAGTCTCATAAGCATAAAAAACAAGAATTTGCCTCATCAATATCTAAACCTAGCACACCATCTACTCAGGTGCTGTTGAATTTAAAAAAAAACCAGGGTAATGGAGACCCAAACTGGATGTACGAAACCTAAACAAATGTTTAGGCAAACCATTCACATGGTTATGATTCAAGGCCTCCTTCAACTTCTTAATCACAGAGTCCATATGACAACATTAGATCTCCAGGATGCCTACTTCCATATTCCAATTCACATATAGCATTGGAAATACTTAAAGTTTATAGTAGCCAGCAGCCATTATTAGTTCAAAGTTCGTCCGTCTGGACTAAAATCAGCTCCCCCTATTTTAACAAAATGCCTCACTCCAGTAGCTGCATTCCTGTTAGAAATGGGGGTCTGTAGTTGGTAGAGGTAGGTACCTTTTTCCAAATAGGGGCCGTTGCTTCTAGTCAGGGTAAGGGGGATACACACTCTAGATAACCCCATGCTCTCACCCCCTTGGTAGCTTGGCACGAGCAGACAGGCTTATCCCAAAGGCAATGTGTAAAGTATTTGTACCAGCACTCACAGTAAAATGGTGAATTCACCACAAATGGACACCACACCAGTTTAGAAAAATAAAATATCTTTATCTAAACTAAACAAGACCAAAACGACAAAAATCCAACATACACAGTTAAAAATATGACTTTAAAAAGGTTTCAAGAACTGGTACCATAGAAAACTATGGATGCTTTACTTTTCACCAAAGTACCTACTGATGCTTCAAAGTTCCAAAAGCCAAACTGCCACAGAGTCGGAAAGCAAAGAGATGCGACACTCCTGAGACCTTGGGGAGGCGATGCAACAGTTCTGCGACATGTAGAGGATGAGTTGCGTCGAATCCGGTCTGTATGGGGAGTGATGCGTCGATTCTTCGTGACGGTTCCGGTTCGCAGGTGATGCGTCAGGAAAGTGTGCCGCGCAGGTACGATGCGTGGAAATCCGGGATGCGTCAGAGATCGATGCGGCGGCGTCGAGTGGCGCTGCGTCGGTCCTCTTCAGCCACGATGCGTCGATTCTTGCAGCGGCGACAGGTCGCTGCAACAGTTTTCACAGCGGCACAGCGATGCGTGGAAATTCTTCTCGCGCCGTGGAGATGCGTTGAGAAAACAGCCGCAAGGAGAGCGATGCGTCGATTTTAGCAGTTCTTCACGTTTCTTCTTTCTTCCAGCTCCCAAACAGCAGCAACAACCTCCAGAGGCCCAAAACTGGCACAGGCACCTCTTGGCAAGCTAGAACTCACAGCAGCAGAGTTCAGGGGAGCTGGGGGTGAAGTCTTTGTGTCCCTGAGACTTCAGAACAGGAGGCCAGCTCACTTCAGGCCCTTGGAGATCTCCTTCAAGCAGGGGACACAGCGCACAGCAAAGTCCTTCTCCTTTCCTTGGCAGAAACAGCAACTGCAGGCCAACCCCAGACACACAGCAAGGGCTTCTCCTCAGTCTCTCCAGCTCTTCTCCTTGGCAAAGGTTCCTCTTGAATTCCAGGAATGATCTAAAAGTCTGGGGTTTTGGGTCTGATACTTATACCCCAAAATGTCTTTGTTCTCTTTGTGCAAGGGGCTCTGAGCCCAGTTCAAACCAGTTCTGCCTTCACTGGTGCAGCATGACCACAGAAGGTGGAGACAGCATTGTGCAAGGGAGACAGGCTCCATTCAGGTGCAAGGTAAATCTACTCCCACCACTCTATATGCAGCCAGCGTTTATTCAGCTCAGGGCTGAGTCATCCAGGAACGGCCAGGCACACCTCAACCCCCCAGAGGCTGTCCACAGGGAATGCACATCCTCTGTCACACTGAAACCAGACAGTCAATCCACAAACAGGCAGAGGCACACAGGATGGTTGAACAAGAAAATAGCCACTTTCTAAAAGTGGTATTTTCAAACACACAGTTTAAAAACCATCTTTACTAAAATATGTGTTATCAAATTCTGAGTTCAGGGATACCAAACTCAATTTTTCGATCTTATCCCTTTGGGAAGATATGCTTGTAAAATGTTACAAAGCATTCCCCATTCTGTCCTATGGGGCAAGATAGCCTTTCAATAGTGAAACACGAAATTGGCAGCATTTCACTATCAGGACATGTTACACACACCAGTACATGTCCTACCTTTCACATACACTGCACCTTGCCCAGGGGGGTACCTTGGGCCTACCATAGGGGTGCCCTTTATGTAAGAAAAGGGAAGGTTAGGGCCTGGCAAGTGGGTGCACTTGCCAAGCCGACATGGCAGTTAACAAACTGCGCACAGGCACCGCGGTGCCAGACCTGAGACATCTTTTCAGGGCTACTCATGTGGGTGGCACAATCAGTGCTGCAGGCCCACTAGTAGCATTTGATTTACCAGCCCTGGCACACTCAGTGCACTTTACTAGGGACCTACTGGTAAAATAAATATGCCAATTAGGGAGAACCAATCACAATAGCAATTTATACAGGGAGCACTTGCACTTTGACACTGATCAGCAGTGGCAAAGTGCCCAAAGCATCTAAGCCAGCAAAAACGAAACCCAGCACAGCATCAAAAACACAGGAGGTAGAGGCAAAAAGTCAGGAAAACCACGCCAAGGATGCCAGGTCTAATAATTCCTAAAACAGAAAGGACACCATGTCTTTCCACACCTAGACAACTGGTTTGTAAAGACGCCTTCTCACAACGTCGCAAAGAAGTCAACCAGGTCATGTCTAAATCTTTTCAGCAAATTAGGCCTTACTCTAAACTCACAAAAATCAATCATTTGGCCGTTCAGAAAATTAACGTTCCTTGATGCTACCCTGGTTACAGTAAAAGAAAAGGTATACCAACGAGCGAAAGGCGAGTAAAGTTAATACATTTGGTAAATACATCACACAAAAAACCTTTGTTTCAGTTCCCCTATGCAAATCCTTATTAGGAATGATGTTCTCATGCATTCCGTTAGTACCTTTTTGCTGCATTTGAATACGACAATTTCAAGAGGAACTGGACAGGCAATGGATCCAAACTCAAAGTCAACGATATAATTCACATCACTTCAACAACAGTTTCTGTCATCATGGAGACACTTCAACCAAGGGCAACACCACAACCTCTCTTCTCATTAGTCCCAGTGTTCTTGGAATTGGTGAAGGAGAAATTCCTTACAACTGTGACTCTAAAATCTGCAACACCATGGCTTCTTAAAAAATACAAGCCCGCCCTGCAGGATCCACACTTCTTGAAATAAGATCAAAAACCAAATTCAATTTATTGTTACTTACTCGAGAAACCTCTGCGCCACCCAATAGTGAGAGTAAGAGGATTGACACAGCAGGTTGAAAAACATTACACAGCTGCCACTGCCTTATGGAATGCTAGTGCAACGGCATGCTGGCCATTATGGAAGAGATACAGGACAGCCTTTTCTCTCAGGACCCACTTGATCATCAAGGAGATGGTGCCTGAAGGTTCGCTGGTTTTCAACCAGGTGATCAGTGCGGCCACAGATGCAGCAGAACGAACAGTGTCCGGTTATTGCCATGGAGTCACTTTGAGTTGTTTAGGACTTACCACTTTGAAACCAGATGCACAGCTGAAGATTAACAATCTTCCTTTTATGGCCCAAATTTAAAAAAATGTTAGAAACCCTCAAGGCAGTGGGTTTAAGAAATTCTTTAAGTCCCAGTACAAATACAAGGAGCGACGTGTTTCTATCCACCTAGTGTTTAGTCTAACTGGAACCCTGTCAATACCACATTTACAACAACGCTGCCAGAGATATCCTTACCAAAGAAAAGGATCAAAAAGCAAGGCAGCACAAGCGCAGTTCACCAATACCTCTGGGTGCTAACCACCCAAAACCCATCATTGATGCCCTAATCCCTCCCTCTCACCCCCCACCTCCGTTTACCACTCCAGTAGGTGTAGTGGTATCTTTTCTTGCTGAAGAGAGGGAACTAATTAGAGGATACTAGCGCATGCTAACTCTTGTTAAGCATAATTACTTGCTTAGTTTCAAATCAGAACCACCACCAGTTCCACCTAAACTGACATCAAAGTGTCAGTACACCAAACTACTAAAGGAGACCTTTAGACTGTTAAAAAAGCAAGCAATTAAACCTTTCCCCCATCTCAAAGGAAAAGGGATGTGTTCCAGTATTCAAGATACTTCCTGGTCCAAAAGAAAAGCCCAAAAAGATCATTCAGACCAATATTAGATCTGTGAAATACGAACAAGTGAATCAAAAGGGAACATTTTCAAATGTCAGCCCTTCATCAAATGTTCTCTCACTGCAAGCAAGGTGGCTGGATGTATGCTGTATATATTTCAAGATGCTTATTTACACATCTTAATTTGCCAAAGGCACAGGAAGTACCTAAAATTAGTTCTGGGAAACTGAAATGCACAATACCAGTTCACACTGTTATCGTTTGGTCTGAAGTCAACTGCTTGCATTCGTCAAAATGCATGGCAGTAATGGTAGCCCATTTGCGTTGTCAAAAAATATTTATCTCTACATAGGTGGCTGGATGCACTAAGCCTTGACAAAGCACAGCAGGACTTCAACATTACAAAAGCTCTACTTTTTCTAGGCCCAGTCCCATACTTACCCGGACCAGTCTTCCGGCCCTTTGGGACCCAGTTCCATCGCCTCAAGCGTCCTGTCTCATTGCTCAGCTTTCTCTGCTCTCCGTTTTCACCCCTGTTGTTCCTCTGCTGTCTGTCTTCACCCTTTTGTCCTGTCAACTTAATGCCTCTCGCTTTTGTGCTCTTTTGTGCCCTTTTTGTGCTGTTTTGTGAGCTTTTTGTACGATCCTTTGGTCGTTTGTGCTATTCATTGCTCATTTGTGCTATTGCTTTGCTTTTTGTGCTCTTTTGGACTTTTTGTACTTCTGCGCTTTCTCTCATGCTTTTGGGCTTTCTGCCCCCTCTGTTGCACTCCCAGCAGCTCCCTCCTGCCCTCCCCTGCACCTCCCTTGCTCCTTACCTTTGTTGCTGACGAGTTCTCCTTCTGCCTCTTCCTTCCGTGCCGTGGCAGCCCCCCCACAGCCCCTGGGATCATCCCCACTCCCCTTCTCCCAGGATCTACTTAGTGGCAGCCGCTGTGCTGGCGCGCCAATGGCAAGCCCGTCAGCATACGTCCATGCCTGGACCACGGACAGCACCTGGAACCCTGGCCTGATCAGCCCTCAGCAATACTCAACAGAGTGCCTTCAATCGCTCAACCTGGGATGTCGCTCAGCCCACTGCTGCTGTGCCGATCCACACACCACGGTAGAAGCTTTCACCAGACCCCACTTCTGGTTCACCTGCAGCAGCACACCCACACACACCCCTAAAGCACCAGCAACACCATCTACCCCTTGCCCCAACACTGTTAAATACGCCAAACCCACACCCCAGCAGCCACTTGCATGCCTGTGTCTCAACACACGATTGTTCAGCAAACACGCTACCAAGATCTGGGATCTCTTCAGCAACAATGCGCCAGGCCTCCTTTCTCTCACTGAAAACTGGCTCAACCCCATGTCAGCACACAACATTGCAATCTCAACAGGCTACAAGAACACACGACAGGAGCGCCTCCACAAGCCAGGTGGGAGAATCACCATCATCCACAATGACACCATCAAATGCTCTACAGGGCTCGAAAAATCCACTCGACCGCTCGCATATGCGAGCTAAATTTAACGAGGGCGAGCTGTTTTTAGGTCCTACTCGCCCTTTCTGGCGAGTAGGAAGACAAACTAACTTTGTCCTCTGTCTCTGAAAACGGAGCAAATGTGACAAGATAACCAGATTTAAAGGCGTTTTATTGCTCACAAACTTAATGAGCAATAAAGATGCCTTTAAATCTTGTTATCTTGTCACATTGGCTCCGCTTTCAGAGACGGAGGTCAAGTAGGTTGCAGTTAGGTCGAGGAGATTTTTCAAGGTACTAGACCTGCAGGACTAGTACCATTTTTGGGATTTTTCAAGCCCTGCTCTACTTTCACGGATAACAACCGCCCTTTATGGAACACATGCATTTCAAACTACAAATCAGCGACAGCTTCACCTAAAATGAAACCCTCACCTACCTATCACCGGACCGCAAACCAACTACAACAGCTTCATCACGGCCTTCATCTCCCCCTTCTCTATCGTCTCCAGGGACATCATACTACTTGGTGATATCAATTTTCACCTGGTGGACCGAACAGAACCCTGCTCCATGACCCTCCTCGAAGACCTGGACAAAATCAGACTCACCTAACTTGTCACTGACCCTGCACATATCACTGGGCACACTCTGGACCCAATCTTCATCACAGTGAGAGGATCATCTACAACTCCACCTCACTGCTAACATGGACAGATCATTCCATCATCCATTTCCAAATCACCATACTACAAACCAAACACACACCAGCATCAGCCTACCAAGCCTCAGCTGGGAAAAAATCTCAGAAGCTGACTGACTCAACGCCCTCAACATGGACCAACCCAACATCACCATCATTCTCAACAAGGACATAACTAACTTCAACGAATGGATAAAGAACTGTGAAGACTTCCTCGCAACCATCAAAACCACCTGACAAAGAAGAGCCAACAAACAAGCCAGCTGGCACACAGATGACCTCCGAGAATCTAAACACCACTGCAAACAGCTAGAAAAGAAATGGACACCCAACCACAAGACCAAAACCAGAACCACATACAAGGCTGGGCTCAGACGCTACAACCAACTAATAAGAAACACCAAAAAAGAGCACTAGCTGAATGCATTGAGGCAAGCACCAACAGCTGCAAGGAAATTTACTCCATTGTGAAAGAATTCCCCACCCCGAGTCTGCAGTCAATACCATCATCCCCATTCACAGGAGCTCTGAGGCAACTTATCTAACTTCTTCAACAGCAAAATGGCGAAAATCTACAGTAACTTCAAACACCAATTGGACCCCAGAGACCTCATCACCAACCTGCCCACCACCAGCCAAGATGGACACATGACTGAATGGAAAACACTTACCATTGAAGACCCAATATTAATCTTGCAGTCGGTCCACTTTGGAGCCCCAACAGACCCATGCCACCACAACATCTACAACATGGGAGGATCACTTATCAGCAACACCCTAACCCACATCATTAACACTCCATCTGATACAACACTTTCCCTTCACACTGTAAGCAAGCAGTCAACGGCCTCCTCAAAAAACCATTGGCTGACCCAAATGAGCTGAGCAAGTTCTGCCCCATCTCTCCGCTCTGCTACCCAGCCAAAGTGATGTAAAAGTCCATGAACAAACAACTTACCAGCCACCTCGAACTACACCACCTTCTGGACCACATCCAATCAGGATTCAGAAGTACCATACCACCGAAACTGCATTCATCACGGCCACAGACGACATATGAACCATACTGGACCAAGGAAAGACCACAGCCCTCATCCTGCTTGACCTCTCCGCAGCCTTCATCATGGTCTCCGACCACACACTCATCAAAAGACTCCATGACATCGGCATCCAAGGACTGGCCCTCAATTGGATAGGCTGCTTCCTAACGGGAAAAACTCAGAGAATCAGACTACCACCCTACACATCGGAATCCAAGAACCTAATCCGCGGAGTTGCTCATGGTTCATAGCTCACCTTGCTCAAAATCTATCTTACTCCACTCACCAACATCATCAGATCCCAAGGCATAACCATCATAACCTATGCCGACTACACGCAACACATCCTATTCCTGACCGATAGGACAACCACCACAAGTACAATCTTCACCAACTGCATGATCAGGATAGCAGAATGTATGAGAACGACCTGCATGAAGCTCAACTCCGACAAGACGGAAATGCTGGTGTTCAGAAGCAAAAATTTCCCAGGGACTCAACCTGGTGTCGGCCAAAACTAGGACCCACCCCAAAACCCACCGACCCCGCAAGAAATCTGGGGATCATCCTGGATGATAAACTCGACATGACAGCGGAAGTCAACACAGTTAGCTCCTCTTTCTTCCATATTCTGCGCATGTTCTTCAAATGGCTGCCCCAGAACACCAGACATACCGTCACACAAGCACCCATCACTAGTAGTCTGAACTATGGCAATGCACACTATGCTGGTATCTCCAACCAGCTCCTACGCAGACTCCAGAACATCCTGAAAACCATAGCAAGACCCATTCTAAACCTCCCTCGCAGCACCCACATCTCTTCACACCTCAGAGAACTCCACAGGCTCCCCATACACAAACGCAGCCAATTCAAACTCCTCATGCACGCATACAAAGTACTGCACAACACTGGATCAGCATTCCTGAACAGCCGCATACACTTTCACCAGCCGAGCAGACACCTACACTCAACCACACTCTCACTCGCTTACACACCCTATGTCAACAAAAGCAGAACTGGAGGTCGCTAAATTTCCTTCATCGAACCTAAAGCCCGGAACGAAGTTCCTCAACATATTAGAGCCTCCTCCATGCTTCTAGATTTCCACAAGAAGCTGAACACCCGATTCTTTGACTAATCCTGCGTGGCCTAGCCCCTACACACGAGCTCAAGAGCCTGGATACCCTCACAGATGATTAGCGCACGGCACCAATCCACGTAACATAACATCTAGGGTTAGAGAAAAATTTATAAAACTCAACAACAGCATCTGTAAGTGTTATCTTAATCTAGGAGCAATACTAGTCACAACTCAAGGAAAAGTTTTTCCTTCAGAGGACAGACTGTCATCAATTGAAGATAAATGCTGTCTTCCACTAAAGACTGCGAAACAACAGCACATCAGAACTCCACCTTACTGGACTCTGTGTCTTCCTGCATTCCCATTGTCCCGAATGCAAGACTCCTTAAGAGGCCTCTTCAGCAGTGTCTAAAGGATCCATTATCTCAGAAAGTCACAGTTGGGATGCCAACCCGCAACGATCATTAGCAAGACAATCCTTCCATGGTGTTTCAAAGCAGAGATTCTGATGGATACTTCTAGCTGCAGGTTCCTCAGCTTGGGAATACCATCAGGTGGCAGACTGGATTCGGAGATTTTTCTCAGCAATCCCTTCATGCGCAATAGGTGACATAGCATGGTTCTGCATTGGGTTTGCCCTGACAAATCCGATGCCACTTCTCCGATGCAACCTCAGTTGAATTCTCTTCCACCTGACCTCTCACACAACCTCAGTCTGATTCAGACCTGCTCCCTCTGAATCATAGATTCTGTGACCAGGGGCCACAAGATGATGATGATGATGATGATGATAATGATGATTATGTTGATCACACCTCACAGTTGTATAATGACAATAGTCTACTCCTTGTCCTGCAAGAGGCTAGTGGCCTTGATACATCACCAGACACTACCTTAACCTCTCCACCTGGCCCTTTCACAGAAGAGTCCCCATCGTTTGCCATGGTTATCAGGCAAGCAGCTGAAGTACTTGACCTCCAACTTCGCCTAAATGGAAGTAAAGATAAACTTGCTGACAGAGGGACCTTAGCCAGGGCAGACCTCTTTAGAACCCCTTCTACTGTTTAATGAGCCACTGACAGACCTGCTTTTAGCCACCTGGCGATACCAGGATCTTGCCCTCCCATCATTTGCCAAATAGCCAGGAGATATTTACTGGCTCCAGAAAACATACTGGCTGCAGGGGACGTATCTTTACTCCTGCAGCACCCAACACCTGAGAGCCTAGTAGTTCAGGCCTTCACCAGCCGGATGAATCTAAACATGTTTCTGACACATGGAAGCTTTTGCAGAATGCATGTTCTCGTCTGCTAGTCTTGCTTTCAGGACCGTAAGCTCAAGTTGCCTCCTGGGGCTTTATTTGCAGGCATTGTGGGGCATGGTGGACAACATCTTGCCAGCGGTCCCTCATGACCTTCAGGCCAACCTTCAACATATCATTCACGGTGACCAGAAGGCAGCGAAATACATAATCTGATTGGGCCTGGGCACCACTGACTGTTTGAGTAGGGCAGTTGGTACCAGCATGGTGCTTCGGTGGCACGCCTGGATATGCTCCATGGAATTCTCGAGTGACATCCAACAATAACTCATGGGCATGCCCTTTGGCTGCAATTGTCTCTTCATAGTCAAGTTGGACACCTCATTGGAGCACTTCAGAGAAAGCAAGGCAACAGCACACTCCCTTGGCTAGGCACCTCCCACACTGCTGTTTCCCCAGCAGTATCGCCCCTTTCCAGGTCTGGCACTGCCCACACGCCTGTTTCCCCAACTGTATCACCCCTTTACAGGATTCAAAAGGTGCTTACAGCAGATGCCACGTCAGACCTTGCCTCAGCAACAACACGCCTCCCAAGGCTTTTGAGGCAGAGACTGGGGTTCCGTCCGACAATGTGCAGGCCCCAAGTGGTAATGTACTACTCAATCCCCTGCCCTTCCTGCCCCTCCTCTCCCACAGCTGCAGCAAAAGTCCTTTAGTTTCCCCTAAGTGGTGCACTGTCAGAGGCAAGTTAAGTATTAACCTCCATCAGTGGCAAGGCGTCACATCAGACAGGCAGGTGCCTCAAATTGTCCAGCACGGCTACACCCTACCCTTACTTTCTACCTCTCCAAACATGCCACCACACCACAATGGCTTCCGGAGAACCACTTCTCTATTGACCAACAAGAAATTCAAGCTTTCATGGAGAAGGGAGCTATAGAGACGGTTCCAACATCAGAAACCGGGACTGGATGCTACTGTCTTTACTTTCTGGTGCCAAAGAAGGACTGAGGACTTTGTCCCATTTAATATCTCTGCATCCTCAACTTCTTCCTCAAGAAGGGCAAGTTTATGTTTCTGACACTGATTCAAGTTCTTTTTGCCCGGGATTCAGGATACTGAATGGTTGTATTGGACCTGCAGGACGCCTATTTCCACATCCCCGTCCTGCAGTTCCACAAATACTACCTGTGGTTCTAAGTAGGCCTAAAGCACTTTCTGCTTTCTGTGCATCCCTTCAGCCATACCTCTGCCCTTCGGGTGTTCACGAAAGTGATGGTGGTGGTCGCTGCCAACCTTCTAGGTTGGGAATTCCAGAATTCCTCTACCTAGATGACTGGTACTGAAGGCAGGCTCATTTCGATCAGTCGTGGACCACCTCCAGGTGACATCTAATCTCTTAACACAGCTGGGATTCTACATCAGTATGTCGAAGTCACTCCTGACTCCTTCTCAGAGGCTCTCTTTCTTTGGAGTCATCCAGGACACTGTGCTGTTTCAAACCTTGTCTCCACCTCAATGAGTCGGAGACATTCTGGCTATGATCCCAATGTTTCAACCCTTGACCTGGGTCTCGGTGAGAGCTGCTCTTAGGCTTCTTGGCCACATTCATCCTGCTAGTGGGCCACTGCAGGAGGCACATACAGGCTCTACAGTGGGACATGAAGTCTCCTTGGGCTCAGTACCAAGTAAACTTCTTGTATTCCATCTAAGTGTTGGCGGATACTGTGAAAGATCTGAAGTGGTGGCTGCTGGACTGCAATTGGTTTGGTGGCAGACCCATCTCCCTTACCCTGCCAGAGCTAATAGTTTTGACGGATGCATTGTTCCTGGGTTGGTTTGTGGAGGTCATCTGAGAGAGGTGGAGATCAGAGGATGGGGTAGACCAAATCAGCCAATGTTGCTTAATGCATCACAAATGGCAGCTGCACTCCAAGGTGGCACAGGGCATCTTCCAACAATGGGGAGAACTTTGGATTGATCTTTTTGCTACTGCCAAGAACGGGCTGTGGCAACAGCTAAAGGTTATTTGTCTACTTCTGGGGCTTTCCACAATTAGCTGATCAGCCATCTTTGTTTGTCACCTCTTGTGACATGATTTTTGAAAGGACTGATCCATATTTTCCAGCTAAAACATTTTGTGATGCCATAATGGGACCTCAGTCTGGTTCTAACTTTCTTGAGATGGACTCCATTAAAGCCTATGCACAGCTGCTCCCTGACAGAAATGGACCATGTCCAGGTGGATTTTTCTTTGTATGAAGATCTGCTATGGTCTGGCTAAGAACTAAGAAACAGCCTTTGCAAAGCATGCAGGCTCATTCCACCAGAGCCAACACTGCTACCATTGCACTGGAGCATGGAGTACCTTAATTGCACATCTGCCAGGCTGCGATGTGGGCATCACATTCAAGAAACATTACGGACTGCATAGCCAGGAACAAGGTACTTGCCTACAGTAACGCTTTTTTACGTGGATATGCTGTGTAACCACAGATTCCTCACCAATCTGCTTTTCTTCTCATTCTGTGGAATGGGCTTGTATGGTCCATACTAAAAAGATTCCAGTGAGAGATTAGCACACTAGCATAATCTTATTGCTAGGACTCTGCATCAGATTACGTGGACAGATATCCGAAAGGAATGTCGACATGGGGATGTGGAGGTTATATTGTGACCCCAATGTTACTTCCTTGGCTGGACAGTCCTGACGTGGAGCTGCACTACACCACCTACTGGTGTGCGAGGAAATTGCTGAGAAAAATCTCCAGATCCAGTCTGGCACCTTGTGTTTTTCAAGTTGAGTAATCTACATTTTCAGATGATTGTCACAGATGGCTCTCTATTAGCATTGGGAGTGCATATGGGAGAAATGGTCAGAGAAGGAGAGGTCCCATCCCATAAACTAAGTAGAACTGAGAGCAGTCCATCTAGCTCTCAAGGCCTTCCTGCCTGCTTTGATAACTAAAAGCATTTTCATTCAAACAGACAATACCACACCCTTTCACTACCTGAGCAAACAAGAGGGTACGAAATTGAGATTGAGACCTCTCTTTAGAAACACAGAATATGTGGTTGTGGGCCTTGTCCAGATGTCTGTCAGTGAAAGTAGTACACTTGCTAGAAACCCTGAACGAACAAGCACATTTCCTAAGCACATTCTTTGAAGAAAATCAAGAATGGTTGCTTGACAATAGTGTTCTACATCACATCTTCTTAGAGTGGGGCTTTCCACAGATGGACCTTTTTGCTAGATCCAAAATGTGGCATCCAGACTACCTGACCAAGGGTCATTTGCAATGCTGTTTTGAGGCATCAGTCGAAAACATTATTATAGACTTTTCCTTCATTTCTGTTTCTTCAGTCATCCTGAAGCTTCGAAACAACCAAGTGACAATGATCCTCATTGCTACGAACCGGCCCAGACTGTGGTTTGCAGCGTGGTTCCTAAGATCAGACAATATAGACATCCAAATCTGCTTCAGTTTTGTGTGGATATATTAAAAGAAAGCAAGCATCCTTCCACCACAGCATTTATTCCTTTAAATGAAAGAGTTTTTGTTGATGGTATCATCATAGAAGATACAATCATATCACATGTAGAGAGGATGTCATTAATCTGCAGCTTTCATATTTGCTCTATCAAAATTGCTGTTTACCTCAATTAAATTTCACCCCGCAACCATCGCAGTGTATATAAATTGTCCTGATCAGTCATCCTTCTTCAGAATACCTGTAATTAAATATATCTTGAAAGACCTAAAGAATGTGTTCCTACTTATCAGAACGTTGCCTCCTCCTTGGGAGCAATACTTGGTCTTAACTAAATTGATGGGTCCACCATTTGAACCAATTCACAAAGCTTTAATGCAGCATCTCCCCTGGAAGACTGCCTTCCTTATAGCATTCACTTCAGCTTATAGGGTTAGCAAGACTGAAGCTCTATTGGCTTCGGAACTTTACAATGTCTTCCTTGCTAACAGAGGAGGAATGAGGACTCACTCCTCTTTAGTCTTACAGAGTAGTTTCAGAATTTCACATTAACTAAACTATTACACTCGCAGTATTTTTTGCCAACCCATCCTTTCCATTCATCTCCGGATGTTCCAGAGTATGGGTACGTGCAAATATTTCCCCAGGGGCCACAAAGTACTATCTGTGGCATGCCAGAGGGCTGCACCGATGTCAGCAGGGCGAGAGTCAGGGTGATGAAAGGTGGGCGTAGGGGGAAGCAAAGCAGATGCATGTTGTGGATAACAAACCGAGCCTTTATGTGACTTCTGTCTGCCACCGACGCTCTATTCTCATGCACAAACAATTAAAGACAAAGCATTATCTTCTAATGTAAAACGTGAGAGGAAAAGAGATACTCATCTGCTGGCTGAATTACAAAATGTGAAACCAGAAAACCTAGGATCAATCCTGGCTTACCCACTTGACGAAATTGCCTGATTCTAGGCAATTGGTTAATTTCACTTTGCCTCCAGTTTCTTCATTACCACATGAGAGTCCCTTGAAATTCATGAGTTCAGGATGTGTGCAGTACAAAACCTTCTCTTGTATTTTATTTAATAAACTATAGTGTTGTTCTAATTATATAACAACCGAGGCTACACACAAGGTTCATTTGACAAATGGCTTACCACTTGGTTCACTAATGGCATTGTTTTCAGAATGGGGCGGCATGAATGTTTCCAAGTTCATGTTTGGAAACTATAACTTCTACTAAATGCCTCTCAATGCAGTGATATAATATGATCTACTAAGGTAAAACGCTCATGCATGTTAATAAAATTCACTTTTTTGAAGTTTGCAGAGAGTTTATCATGTTTTTACATGTTTACTGCAAGATGTCTTTAAAACTAAAGGTTTTCCTAAAGATTAGTTGTCTAGGACACCTTCTTTGCTTCTTTACGATTACTTTAGTTAACTTGTAAATAAAGTATGCCCGTTTGACAGCTTTCGAATTGTTTCTGCTCTGTCAAGTGAACAGCAGCCCAATGCTGGCGTTCACCCGTGAGCTGCAATTAAATGTCAGGAGGGCGGCATGAGGCCCGCGGGCCGTACTTTGAGTATTCCTGTTCTGGAGAGTCCTTTGTATTTATTCTGAAAGAACCTAGTCTCTACTCAAATCAAATCAGTTTTTTATCAGCGTCACATACTTCCAGGTCTAGGTAGTTCAAAGCAATCAATCTCCCATTGGATAGTAGCCTTCATATCACTTGGTATCACATTGTGAATAGACCTTTACTATGTAGGCCAAAAACCCATTCTACTAAAGGCAAGCTGCCACCACAGCGTGGCTGAGAAATATTCCTCTTTCGAATATTTGATAAGACAGCTACTTGAAAATCTGTTTACTTTCATATTAAAGTGATCTATAACATTTCTTTTATCGTGCTGCTCTATTTTAATTTTTATAGCTATCAATGAAGCTCCTACAATGCAGAAGAAATAGTTACTTTTAGTCCTGGTTCTTCATCATAGGAATCTTTAATGAAGCCATAAATGACCTTTCCTCCTCCCTGGCTTCTTAACTTGGGCATAAAAAATAACAACATATTTCTTTCCTACAATTACTATTCTCCCCAAAAAGAATCTTTGTGAGGCAACTGCCATTGCAAAGCATCATTGGTAGATGAAGCTCCTGAAGGCTTTAAGGAGCAGGACAACTTTTTCAACTCTTTCAGTGGAAGCCTATCAGGCTGCACTCTTCTTCATTATTTAGAAGATACACAGCTGGCTTTATCATAGGTGTTGCAATGTAGTTTAGAGAAAAGGTTTTTTCCAGTGCTACAAAGTATGAGAGTCAGAAATTCTTGCCTATGATAAGCTTTAAGAAAGTGCTCAGCAGAATATGGATGTGGTGGATCATTCACCCGTGCTGCTATGTTGTGGACACACATGAGGTGTATATTGTTGAAGTGTTCCTCAGTCCTTAAACGGAGCTCTGAATTACTGTAACATTTGTGACTTCAGTGAAGATTCCTACGATACAGAACCAGGACTACACGTACTTCAAAAACTGAAGTTTCAGTGATAAAGACTGTGGCAGTGCTACATCATAGCGTTCCATTGGCGTGGCCTATCCAAGATATCAATCAAACATCCAGCAAACTCATGCAAGAATGTGTGGCTATTCCCTGCCGGTAGTCACCTTATAAAGAAATTAAAGTGTTGCAAAAGAACCCAGTATGCAAGCTCTCCCACCACCCAATCTCTAGTAGGAATGGGACAGTATAACCACAAAATGGAATGGAGATGGTGGACATCCCATCAAACCATTGGCAAACATGATAAACTCATGCAAGATGTAAAGTGGGTTGACACTAACCCCACTCTCTCTATGCAAATACTTATTGAACGTTTTTGCAGTTTTTTTATAGAACAAACCTGACTCAAGGGCGTTAGAGTGGTTTACAACCGACTCAGTTTTACATTAGACAGTTTTTTGCATTTTTTTCCAGACAAAGATACATTAAGTGATTTGCTCAGAATCAACAAATTTTGAGCTGAAGCTTGGATTTGAACATGTTTCCCCATGTTCCAAGGTTGGCAGCTCTAGCCACTGGGCACATCTCCTTTTTGAGTAATCCCAGCATGAGTTCTTTCAGCAGTGTGACATAATCAATCAATCAATCACGGCATTTATAGAGCGCGCTACTCACCCGGGAGGGTCTCAAGGCGCTGGGGGAGGGGGTAGGTTACTGCTCGAACAGCCAGGTCTTGAGCTGCTTCCTGAAGGAGAGATGGTCCTGGGTTCGCCGAAGGTGAGTGGGGAGGGAGTTCCAGGTCTTGGCTGCCAGGTAGGAGAAGGATCTTCCTCCGGCGGTGGTTCTGCGGATGCGTGGTACGGTGGCGAGGGCGTGGCTGGTTGATCGTAGCTGGCGTGTGGGCGTGTAGAAGGTCATGCGGTCGTTGAGGTACTTTGGGCCCAGGTCGTGGAGGGCCTTGTGTGCGTGGGTGAGGAGTCTGAACGTGATTCTCTTGCTGACGGGGAGCCAGTGCAGGTCTTTCAGGTGTCCGGTGATGTGGCTGTGTCGGGGGATGTCCAGGATGAGTCGTGCGGAGGCGTTCTGGATGCGCTGGAGTCTTTTTGAAGTTTGGCTGTGGTTCCGGCGTAGAGGGTGTTCCCATAGTCCAGTCGGCTGGTGACGAGTGCCTGGGTGACGGTCTTCCTGGTTTCAGTGGGGATCCATCTGAAGATCTTGCGGAGCATGCGCAGGGTGTTGAAGCATGAAGATGAGACGGCGTTGACTTGTCTGGTCATCGACAGGGAGGAGTCCAGGATGAAGCCCAGGTTGCGTGCGTGGTCCGTTGGCTTGGGCGCGGTGCCCAGGGCCGGGGGCCACCAGGAGTCGTCCCAGGCGGAGGGAGATGAGCCCAGGATGAGGACTTCCGTCTTGTCCGAGTTCAGCTTAAGGCGGCTGTTCCTCATCCAGTCGGCGACGTCTCTCATCCCGTCGTGTAGGTTGGCTCTGGCGGTGGTGGGGTCGTTGGTGAGGGAGAGGATCAGCTGGGTGTCGTCGGCGTAGGAGATGATGTTGAGGTTGTGTTGGCGTGCGATGGCTGCGAGGGGGCTCATGTAGACGTTGAAGAGGGTTGGACTGAGTGAAGATCCTTGTGGAACGCCGCAGATGACTTCGGTGGCTTCGGATCTGAACGGGGGAGGCGGACTCTCTGGGTTCTTCCGGCGAGGAACGAGATGATCCATTCCAGTGCTTTCTCTCGGATTCCGATGTTGCTGAGGCGCTTCACTAGGGTGCGGTGGCAGACGGTGTCGAACGCCGCGGAGAGGTCCAAGAGGATGAGGGCAGCTGTTTCCCCGTTGTCGGTTAGGGTTCTGATGTCGTCGGTGGCTGCGATAAGGGCGGTCTCGGTGCTGTGGTTGGCCCGAAACCCGGACTGCGAGGGGTCGAGGGATCCATTCGTCTCGAGGAAGGCGGCAAGCTGTCTGTTGACGGTCTTCTCGATGACTTTGGCCGGAAACGGAAGGAGCGAGATGGGACGGTAGTTCTTGAGGTCGGTGGGGTCCGCCGTTGGTTTCTTCAGGAGGGCGGTAAGCTCGGCGTGCTTCCAGCTCTCCGGGAAGGTGGCGGTGTGGAAGGAGGAGTTGATGATGTCCCGGAGATGGGGTGCGATGGTGGCGTCGGCTTTGTTGAAGACGTGGTGTGGGCAGGGGTCGGTTGGTGATCCGGAGTGGATGGAGTTCATCGTGCGGGTGGTGTCTTCGGTGCTGATCGGGGTCCAGTTGCAGAGGGTGGTGGTGGCGGGCGTTGGTTCGGCGGTAGGGTGCGTGGTTTGTGCGTCGAAGCTGTTATGTATGTCGGTGATCTTGCGATGGAAGAACGCGGAGAGTGAGTTGCAGAGGTCTTGCGAGGGGGTGATGTCGTTGTTTCCGGCGCTGGGGTTGGAGAACTCTTTGACGATGCTGAAAAGTTCCTTGCTGTCGTGGGCGTTGTTGTCCAGTCGTTCTTTGAGTGCCGACTTCTTGGTGGCACGGATCAGCTGGTGGTGTTTGCGGGTGGCGTGCTTGAGGGCGGTCCTGTTGTCTGTGGTCTGGTCGAGTCGCCAGGTTTTCTCGAGAGTGCGGCAGTTCTTCTTGGATTCCTTGAGTTCGTTGGTGAACCAAGGGGTTTTCTTGCTTCCGGGTCTGCTGGGAGGGTTTTTTAGTGGTGCGAGGTCGTCGGCGCAGGCGGTCAGCCACTTGGCGAGGTTGCTGGCTGCTTCGTTTGGGTCCGTTGTGTTGGTGGGTGTGTTCTGGCCGAGGGAGGCGGTGAGCTGCTCGGCGGTGATCTTGCTCCAGCTCCGGCGGGGAGCCTGTTGCGGATGGTGGTGGGTCGCAGTCTTTCTGAAGCTGAAGTGGATGCAGCTGTGGTCGGACCAGTGGAGTCCGGTGGCGTGGCTGAAGGAGATGTGTTTGCTGGACGAGAAGACGGGGTCAAGCGTGTGGCCGGCGTAGTGGGTGGGTGTGTTCACCAGTTGCTTGAGTCCGAGGTTGGCGAGGTTGTCCAGCAGGGCGGTGGTGTTTCTGTCGTTGTTGTTCTCCAGGTGGAAGTTGAGGTCCCCTAGGAGGATGTAGTCGGCGGAGGGCATGGCGTGCGGGCTGGATGAAGTCTGCGATGTCTTCGCTGAATAGTGTGCGTGGTCCCGGGGGTCTGTAGATGAGGGTGCCTCGGAGGGTGGTCTTGGGGTCAGTGTGTATCTGGAAGTGTAGGTGTTCGGCGGCGGTGAAGGTCTCGTCGGAGTTAGTCGAGATGCGGATGGTGTTCTTGTGTACGATGGCGATGCCTCCTCCCGTCTGGTTGACGCGGTCCCTCCGGGTGATCTTGTATCCGTCCGGGATGGCTATGGCGATGTCGGGCGCTGAGGAGGCGTTCATCCAGGTTTCGGTGAGGAAGGCGAATAAACAGACTATCAGCCTCCATTTCCCGGAACCTTTGGGTAAATATCTACAGCACATGTAACCTGCAGCATTCAGTCAAGTCCAGCCCTATCGTAACTCTTCTTTTGTCATTCCAAATTCTGTCTTTCTTTGCTGCTCCATAATCTCTGAACACTGCTGTATTCTTGCCCGTCAAAATAGCACTTTCATTTTTACACTTGCTTCACCACTATGAAAGCAAAGCAAGAGTGTTATGACACTGATTGAGACTGGTAGTATCCACATCACTGTAGCTCCTTATTATGAAAGGAGATAAATAAGTTGACTCCACTACACCCTAGCATGAGATAATTTATGTAGTCCAATTTAAATTACTCACCCTTTTTTTCAACCCCAATTAGAATAATCCTTGCCTCTGTGTAGAACAGAATTGAAGCTTTCCTTCACAATCGCTAAGATAATTTACATTCTGTGGTAGGACCAACAGTAAGGATTATGCTTCTCTCCCTGTTGATATGTTTTCATGTGGAGGCAGACAAGAGTCTCCGCTGGCTTATGGTAGAGCACAATGGCAGCTGAATACTTTCCCTTTTTTCAGTCTGCACCTTGCATAGTGGCAGGCCTTGGAGCCACATCCTGTCTGAACCTCACAGGTCTACAGACAGCTGAGCTCAGTGTCATTTGGTTGGCAGCAGCCCACTTCGTCATCGTGGGTTGTTCTGCCTCTCGAATGACCTTAGTGTTCTGCTCACCTGAAGGTCCTTCTGTGATGCGCACCAGCATTTCCTCCCTGCACATAGCATATTACAACTCCCAGCCCCTGCACAACCCAAATGAGATGATCTGGAATAGGTCCATGTGCCAAGGAGGCGGCTAAAAAAATTATTGCATGTCGCAGTAATTATGTTCCTTCATTAGGCTCTGCTTGAATATTTTTGGGAATTTGTTTAGAACTTTGACATCCTGTCTGTTCCTTTGCTGTTGGGAATTCTTGACTCCTAGACCACAGTTTGTTCCAGTCTCCTGTTCTACAGTTTTTCTGATTCCTACACTTCTGTTGATCACTTACAGATTCTAGGTCTCCAGCATGATGTATGCCACACGCATGTATCCATTTTACGATCCTGGATGGCAGCTCATTGTATGATTCTTAGGTCAACAGAACAACATTGATACCTATTGTCCTGACATTTTATGTAGCTCCTGATTCCACACCCTTCTTGTGTTGCTAAATTACTAGTGTGACATGCCCCAGTCAGCGGCTGAAGCACTTTTCCTTGCACCAGAATTCTAGCTGCATGAAGGCAGAAAAGAGACCTGTTTCCTGTCAAAACTAGGCTTGAGGAAAATTTTATTAGACTGCAGTAATCAGTGTAATTTTGGTAATTTCGCTTAACAAAATCTATATGAAATTTCCAAGATTCCGCCATAACGCCACATTGCATAATTTCAGGGAGAAATTCTAGCGCTAGATTTACCGTTCAAATAATTTTTATCACAGTGGCATTTCAGGTAGGTTTTTTACCCAAGAAGACCATTCGGGTAATTTTTCAGTGTGAAACTGCAAATTCAAGTGCAAATGGCAGTGTGTTGTTACGCGAGTGGCAGCTCTTTTAACATGGGTGGTAAAGAAACATTTCGGATAGATTTTTTTACCCAAGCTGTTCCGGTAATTTTTTAACGCAAAACCACAAAGTTGCGTTGTTACGTGAGCGGCAATGTTTTGAATGTGAACATCCTGAAATCAACTGGAAATTACATTCTAAAATAGAATTTTTACTTGAATGGTCCGTTCGGGTAATTTTTTGAGTGTGAGATGGATTTCGCGTAATTATGCGTAATTGTGCTACACAGAATTGTGCAAGTTAGGCCTACCCCTAGTCAAAACCTAATGCTTCTGATAGCTGCTGAGCTTCATGTATATCTCTGTTCTTCTTCATTGCCAACTCGAATGGAGGTTCTTTGGTAGTTAATTGTCGCTTACTCATCAGTGTGTGTGTAGACTCATCTGCCTTACACTTACTATTAAGGCAATATTGAGTACTGCTCTAAAATAGTACCTCTTAAAGGTGTAATGTCTTGAATAGTCTGAGGCCTGAGGATGTCCTCCATGTTAGTAGCCAAAAGAAATGCTTCAAAGTCAACTGCCTCTCTATTGGAATGGGTCCCATATCTTGAATTGTCTGCCAAGACTGGCATTAACACTGGTGACAATAGCTTCCTCGCTATTGGCCACATGTAACCTTGCCCCACTCATGACCTCCTTGAACACTTTCACCTCGTACTTTATTGTATGGGTATTGGACTATTGGTATCTCTCGAGATATTAACCATCACCCTTTCTAAAAATACAAACTCTCCAAACCAGATTAAAAGCTTTCTTTTCTGACTTTCTTTTGCAGGATATCAAGAGCAGCAACATTGTGTGCTTTGCTGACAATGCTTTACAGGATCGATCCTTATTCTTAGATCAGCTCTTCAGCTGCTTAAACACTGAGTGTGTCCTATAGTGGCTATCTTGCTTTTGGGCATATGTATAACCTAACACCTCATAAGAGGCAACGCCCTTGAGGATGTTCACAGGAGAAAAGTCCTTCATTAAAATTGTCGACCCAAATGCTTTGAAGGTTTTGTCTTCCTCCACCAACTGTGATAACAAATTCAAGATGTTTACCATATCTATGTTACTATGATTGAAATCCAATGACATACACCAGCCAGTGCGAGCTGCCCAAGTTCAGAGATCTGGCTTGCTAGTACCATTGAGCTAAGACTGCTTGATTCCCAGGATCTGTAAGTGGGCCCTGAAATCCTCAAGATCACTAGCTACAGAAGCTGCTGCTTCACCAACAGATAGCACTCCTCAAAAGAGTGTCTCAGAATCCTCCGAAAGAGTGGAAGCAAGATAGGAGAATCCAAAGAACGTTCCTGAAGACTGGAAAACACGTTTGGGAGACCCACATTGGTGTCACTATAATCACATCCACTTTCTGTACTCCCACCTTGAAGATCTCTCATGGTACCAGCAGAAATGAGGCAATAGCACAGTTCATCCCTTCTCTGTCTGTTAGAAATGCATCCACTACCTCTGCTTCCAGGACTGACTTCTGCAAAAGTATATCAAGAGACAAGCATTCACTCCATCAAAGTTTTTTGTCAGATACAATACTTATAAATGACACCACTAAAAGTACATTGTCTAATGAAAATAAATATAACAAGCATGTAGCCAGTGGCAGAGTCAGTGGAGTTGCTCCATGGGGAAATCCTGGCTAATCCTCTCCAAAACCCGGCTGCTTTTTAACGTGAATGAAGAGGATTGACAGGGGGCTTCAACCTGGTAACTTCTGGCTGGGACTTTCAGTTCTCATCGTCACTGATTAAATTGCTTGAACTGAGTCACTGTGTGAGGAAGAATTGGCCATCTTGGGCCTGCAGAACATGCATGTGCCATTGGCAGACTGCAACCTTGTATAGTAAATGAAAGCAGAAATAAGTGCAAAGAGAAGCTACGTAGGCGCAGTGCCATCAGAGGGGCAAACACTGTTGGGGTATGTCTCAAAAGACAACAGTGAGCCCAGAGAGAGAGAGAGACACACTCGGGGGACCACTTCTATGCTGAAAAAGGCACAAGTTCAGGCTGACTGCGATGGAGCGTGGGTTGAATGCAGGGACCAGGTTAGTCATGTGGAAGAGTTACCTTCTCCAAGTCGGCGCAACAAGTTCCGTTCGCATTCGCGGGGGTAGCAAGGAAAAGGCTGTCGCTGCGAGGAACAGGTCGAGTATCACAGTCATTGCTGTACTGCGAAAAGTCAGTCATCACTGGTGCTTCACTTGGCCGATCGTCGTGTGCTGTTAAGGTCTGCTCGAATTGCAGGTCTCGTGTTGCCACTCATTGTGGACAGTTGTTGTCGGTGCGAAGACCCATTCCCGCTGAAGGGTCACGTTGACGGTTGCCGCAGGCAGTTGATTCTCTGCACAAAGAGGTAACTTTGCGGTCAGGAGGATCCCAAAACTCCTGTATCTTCACCCTTTCTTTAGGAGGAGTTCATACTGTTGCCAGCCTGGGGTCAAGGACCTGGGAGCACCTTTTGGGGATCAGCACACACATCAGCAGAGGTCAGCATCAGGGCTCAGGCAGGTCCAGTTGGTGCTTGTCAGTTGCGGGGAGATCTCTGGAAGCTTGTGGTGTCCCTAAAGCCCACATAGGAGGTCAGCCAACCAACACGTGGAGTCAATCTGAATAACCTGGTTTCAAGGCAAGAAGGTCCAGTCTGCCTATTTCTGTCAGCAGGGCAGTCCCTCTTCCTCAGACAGCAGGGCAGTCCTTCTTCTGAACTGTCCACAGGTCCAGGAGTATTCTGATGTATCTGTTGCTACCCTTTGTGTGTGGGAGAGTTCCCAGGCCTACCCCCAGTTCTTCCCCTTCCCGTGGTCCTGACTCCAAACTGTCTATGATGACAAAGGAAAGGACTGCTTGGTGTCAGATTCCTTTGTGTGTATTGCAAACAGAGCCCTTTGAAGTGTAATTGGGGCAGGGTACAGCTTCTCCCCAGCCAAACTGTCAGGAAGACCAACTTCCCTCACACTTAGGCCTTCTTTGTTACTCTGTCTGGAAGCATTACATAACTCACTACAGCAAAGCCATTCACACTCATGTGACCCAGAATACTGCAGAAAAGCACAGTTGTTTTAAGCAGAAAAATGTCAGCTTTCTAAAAGTGCCATTTCCAGAATAGTAACTACAAATCCGAGAGGATTTTAAAATAGTTAGTTTGAGTGTAAACCGCATTTTTATATCCTGTCTCAAACTGAAGTTAGCACTTATTGATTGAAATAAGGTAACTCTGTGTTAGTCTACGAGAGAGAGAAAGACTTACTGCAGTGAGAAATTACTTTAGGAGTTTTTCACTGTCAGAACATGTGAAACTTCAGTACGCATGTCCTACGTTTTCAATACCATGCAACTGGCCTACCTTAGGAGTGACGTATAAGTATTAAAAAGGAAGGTTTAAGCTTGGAAAAAAGTTTCTTTTGACATGTCGAAATGGCAGTTTAAAGCTGCACTACAGGCTGCAGTGGCAGGCTTGGGATATGTTTTACTGTACATCTTCAGTGGGTGGCAAAATCTGTGCTGAGTTTCGATCCGAGCTTGCTGAAAGCCATCAAAAACCTCAGCAGCTCCCCTCAAGTGCACCCCAAAGGCAAGAGCCCGACCACAGGCCAGCTGGTACACAGAGGAACTCAGGCTGACGAAACACCACTCAAGCAACTGGAGAGCAAATGGAGAACAAGTCAAAACACAGCAGATAAAGACATCTTCAAATCAGCCCTAAGACACTGCCACCAGCAGATATGGAAACTAAGTGCACAGCTCTCGCAGATCAGATTGATGCCAGCACTAAAGAGCAGCAAGGAAATCTTCGCCATTGTCAACCATTTCACCACGCCTCCAGCTGCATCAACTCCTCAATTCCCCCCTACCCCCGCCAGGCCCTTGCAGCAAGCTCTTGGAATTCTTCTGTATACAAATCAACTCCATATACAGCAAATTTGATCGTCAAATGGACCACATCACTGTTAAAACTCACCTTCCCATCACGGCGAATGAACGAATCCTGACCTTGTGGTCTGCCGTCACCACTGTTGAAATCGCTGCTACCATGATGACCATCTACTTAGGAGCTCCATCTGTCCCTTGCCCCCACCACGCCTTCACCAAAGGACTCCTACCAATCTGTGAATCACTAACATCCATACTCAATGCCTCCATCGACTCAGCCACATTCCTAGACACCTGAAACATGCCACTGTCATACCCCTGCTCAAAAAAACACCCGCTGACCCAGCCAAGCTTTCCAACTGCAGACCCATCTCCCCCCTACCATACCCGGCAAAGGTCTTAGAGAAACTAATCAACTTATGCCTTACCCACCACCTCAGCAACCACCAGCTCCTCAATGCCATGCAGTCTGGATTCATGCCCAACCACAGTACAGAAACAGTACTCATTGCCGCCACAGACAACATCCGGATGATCCTTGACAGAGGAGACACGGCAGCCTCATTCTCCTCAGACACCTACAAAAGATGGGCATCCAAAGACCCACTCTCTGCTGGATCTGCTCCTTCTTAATGGATAGAGCACAAGCTTTCAGCCTGGCACATTACTCCTCGGAAGCCCACAAGCTCATCTGTGGAGTCGTTCAAGGTTCAATGCTCAGCCCCACCCTTTCGCATACATGATCCCTCTGGCCAATGTCATCCGTGCACACAATATCAACATCTTCCTCTATGCAGACGACCTTCAACTTATACTCTCCCTCTCGGACAAGACCCCCAACACAAGAAATAAGTTCACCGCCTGCATGACCGACTGTCTCAAGCTCAACATTGACAAGACAGAAGTAGTGATCTCCGGCAAGAACACTTTCCCATAGGATTTGAACTTGTGGCCTGCCGAACTGTGACCCACACCCAGAACCCAGAACCCACACCAGTTTCTTGATTTGACGGCAGTCTTTAAAAAACTAGCAACATTAGGAGCAATGGTCTCGGAAACTATTTGTAAAAACTATAGAGCTGGCTGTACTTGTTTAAAATTTTGGGCTTTAAGTAGAGTAACCAAAAAGGCCCTTCTCTGTAACTCATAAAACTTGCAAAACATTATAAAATGCTTGGTCGCAGCCAGAGGGTCCCAATGAAGGTGGATCATGTCATCCCCAAGGGAAAGCAAGCAGTTGGACTAAAAATTAAATCTGAATCTAGTCAGTAAATATTGTGCATAGCTAGAAGCAACACAAGTCAGATATGGTTCTATGTCTAAATTTGTTTTCAGTGGTACATATCCTCACCCAGACCTTTTCCGTGGGGCCAGGGACTCTTTTGAGCAATCTATATTTCACAAAGTTGTTGCTGATCCAACAACAATCAGCCTTTACAATCTTATGCGGGCTAAAAAACAATTCCCCGCTTCCCAGATTCTGAAGAGCTGTCTTAATATACTTTGACCACAGAATTTTCAGAGCAAGATCGAGACATAAACAGTCCTGCAATATCACTCTATTTAAGTGAGCTCCTTTCGTCCGAATGTCAATTCAACAAAAGAGGACAAAGGGCTAGAATATCAGAAAGGTAGCTTACTCCTAACTCTTCATGTAATATGTAGGAAAGGGGAATCTGAGGTACACAAAGAAGGCATCTCAAAAAAACTTTTCTAGACACCTGAAGGAGATCATAGGATCTATAGCCCCATATGGCACTCCCATAACAGGCTTTAGAGACACTCTTTACACGATAAACTTGTAACAGAGCACCAATCGGTTTCCAGGCCCAATCTGGAAGTAAACTTCCAGATAGCTGCATTAGACCGGACAAGATCTGACTGCTTGCTAGATGATAAGGGGTTCCATCGTATTTCGGCCCCAAACAGGATGACCAGATATGGGAAAGCGTTCACCTTCGTGAGAGATTGTATGCCCATCTTAAAAATTCTAGACTTCGTATTCCTAGGGCCGACTATCATCACATTAGACTTACTAACATTGGTACTAAGGTCCAATTCATCCATAAAGCTCGCAAATAAATTAATGAGAGTTTTGAGACCCCTGACTGTTTGGACCATAAGTGGGCGTCGTCCGCGTAGAGCAGAACAAAAAGAGATGATTTTTTTACATCTCGACAATCTATGCCCCCCCCTACCAAAAATTGTTCAAGCTTATTAATATATATGATAAATAGAAAGGGGGCCAAAATGCACCCCTGACTAACACCACGCTTAGTGGTAAAATTCTCTGTTCTCTGACCTTCAGAAGTATACCTGACCGAGGCTGTGGTATGGGCATGGAGATCCCTTAAAAAATAAACTGTTATGGTCTACCCCATGTTTAAATTTATTCCCAAAAGCGTGTCCCGGTTAACCCGGTCAAAAGCTGCTGTTAAGTCCATGGATAGATCCCTTACGTGCCTCTGTATATTTATTCAAAATTAAATAAAGATTTGAACATTGGTCGATGGTAGAACTTCCAACTCTAAAACCATATTAGACATCTGAGAGAATGTTTTGACTTCGAGACCAAGTTGATAGTCTGTCCTGCAAGACCCCCCCCTAACACTTTGACAGCCGAATCGAGAAGGGAAATAGGTCTATAGCAGGACGGGCTTTCTCTTTCCCCTTTTTCAAATATTGGCACTATAACTGCAGAAGCCCTTTTTGTGGGAGGGTCTACTTTCACAGTAGCATTTAAAACATTGGTTAACACGGGGGCCCATGTATCAATGTCGCTCAGATACAAATCTGGGGGAATCCCATCAGGTCCGGTCACCTTCTGTTTAGTAAAACCCAGAATTCCCTTTTTAACTTCCGCCTCGTGAATACTAAACGGGACACCCCTACCAGTGACTCTGCCTTCTCACACTTAACTGAGCATAGCTCCCCATTGTAAACCCCCTTAAAATGTGCAATCCAACTATCTGCCCCAATGAGGTTGCACAGGAGCATCAACCTGAGCAAGAAATGGCTGGTTAATCATAGACCAGAAATTTGGTCTATTCTTTAAGCAACATGAGCCAAGTAAATTACCCCATGATGCGTCTCTGAGTTCATTCTTACGCCTACTTATTTCAGTTTTATATTTACGCTGACAACAAACCACATCGGTGGCAACCCTAGACTGCTGAGCACCCTTTGTCAAACCATTTCAGGCCGGTGCAGCCTCTAGATCTTGAGGAGCGACTAAGGTAATATAGGAGAAGGTGTCCAGAGTCTTCCTGGGACAAAAAAAGTCATTTAAACACTGCCAACTCCATAGAACATAAGATAGAAAGGATCTACCTGAAGCACTCTGGTGATACTTGGGACCATCTTAGCCTTCTTCCCTGGCTAGTAAGCTTCAGTATCCCCCTAGGGCCTCCAGATCTCTGCATAGTGGGGTCACCCAATCGAGAGAAATACAGTTGGGATTATGGTCGCTATAGGGGCTACATTCAATTTTGACCTCTAAAATTTGAGAGAAGATAAATGGCGAAACAAAAATAAAATCTATGTAGGATGTGCAGCCTCTACCTGTAAAAGTCGGAACCAGGTCCCCCCCCTCCCTCCAAATGGGCACGTTTATACAAGCTAGGTCATGTTTAGCAAGGATAGCATTTAATAGGTTCCCTTGTGGCGAATGACCCAAGTGTAAACCCTCCCTTAGGTGACACCCCATAACTTTTGACAGCAAAGAAAAAGGGGCCTCACATAAATGACAGTTAAAATCTCCCACCAACATAATGTTGGTTGGTTCCCATTTGGACCCCTCCAGCTGGCCAACAAAGGAATACTCAGAATAATTATCAACAGCAAACTGGACATGACTGCACAAGTCAACGCCGTCACTTCATCCTGAAGATGCTGAAGATGATCTTCATATGGCTCTCAAGCAACACAACAAAAACAACCACTCATGCTCTAGTCACCAGCAAGTTGGACTATGGGAAACTCTCTACGCTGGGATCAACAAGCAACACACTAGAAGACTACAGACCATACAGAACTCGGCAGCCAGACTCCTCCTCAACCTCCCACATAGACTCACATTATACCACACCTCAGGGAACGTCACTGGCTTCTAATACATAAATGCACTCAATTCAGACTCCTCACACACATTCAAGCAACTCCACACCTCAGACCCCACCCACCTGAAAGGTTGCATCTCCTGCCACCAACCATCCAGACACCTCCGCTTCGCAGGACTCATACTCGTACACAGAACCAGATCAGGAGGACGAGCATTTTCTTACATTGCTCCTAAAGCTTGGAACAACCTCCCTCTCCACATCAGAGCCTCCTTCTTTCTTCTTGAGCTCCACAAGAAGCTGAAGACATGGCTTTTCAATTAACCATCCTTCCATAAGTAGGGCTATAGACACATACCTACTCAGCACCAGGATAACCTCGCGGGTGATAGTGCGCTTTAAAAGAAACATATTTTGACCCTCTTACACTCAGTTTTACTACCCGATATTAAAGATTAGAATCATTTGGATGAGGCTTGAAATTAATATTTTTAGGAAGCCTTGTGATCTGATGATTAACTTGATCTGGAAATTGTGCAGGATCTTCATGATACTAGTGCGATCAGCATGTCACCTGAGCCAGTGCAGTATTAACAAGTAGTATGGCCATTTCAAATTGTTATTCTCCCTACACCTCCATTTGAACCAGTGTCAGAGGGATTTTCCGTTCATTTATTTTAGCCTCTGGATTTGGGAAAAAGCTGCCTCAGCAACCAAGGTTTTTAAAAAATTTCCTCTGAAATGACGATCAGCGCTCATTGCGCGTTGACGTCATTTCAGAGAAAGTGAAAGTGAAATGAGCCGCACAGCTCTTTTCACTTTCAGTGCATCGGTGCTCGGGGGCATATCTCAGAGAACCGCCCCCCACCTGTGCACCGATGCAGACTGGAGAGGTAGCATTAGAAAGGAGAAAATATCCCCTTTCCAATGGTACCTTTCCCTAGTGGACCCCTGCTTGGTGATCGCCGCAGGAGAGCAATCCTCAAGCAGGGATCCACCCTCTAAACACCAGGGACTGTTTTTTGAGGGGGGACCTGCCCCTTTCAGTGTGGTAGTGCTTCCCCCTACCACAGGCCCAAAAGTCTTTCTGCCCCCTGCCGAGGGCAGATTGGAGTTGTTACCTCCAATTTCCCTACCTTCCTCAGGTGAGGGCAGAAAGCCAGTTAGACACCAGAAAATGTATTTGGAGGGGGCGAGTGGCCTTCCTCTGGCCATGGGGGCAGATTGGAGGTAAGAGCCTCCAATCTCCCACTGGCAGTGGACTAATGTTCCCCTCCTACCCAAGGCCCAAAAGTCTTTCTGCCCCCTAGGGGCAGATTGGAGGCTCTTACCTCCAGTCTGCTCCCATGGGGGTCAGAAAGCCCGCTAGTCACAAGGGATTTGTTTTGTAGAGAAATATGAGAGGGCTGCCTGTCCTGGCATTGGGCCTAGCCCCACTGCTCAAATGACCCGCAATAGTCTTTCTGCACCCCCAGGGCAGATAAGAGGTCTTTAACCCCAATCTGCCCTGCTGGGAGGGCAGAAAGCCCACTAGACACCAGGGATTTTTTTTTTATTGCTACAAGGTGTAAGGGTGGCCTGCCCACACATTGAATTTAGCCTCCACCTCCAATATGCCACAAACAGTCTTTCTGCACCCCTGGGGACTAAAGCATTCCCATCTTTATGGCAAGAAGAAATATTTCGATTTTTAGTTTGTTGGTTTTTATTTTTTTTTAACATTTGGGTAGCAGAGTTGGGCTAAGCCCCAATATCTTCCTATTTCTATGCTGAATGGCTACACTTTTTGGGCTTGGATCAGCTGTCACCTGGAATAACCTACCGTAGCAAGGCATTTCTGAAAACTAACCACCTGGGGCAGTCCAAAATGGTGTGCCTTGTGTGAATCCCATGACATTTTCTTACACGCAATGCCCTGCAGATCTCAAACTTTGACTAAAATTGCACATTTTCCTTGCATTTCGATGGCGTAACCTTCTGGAATTCAGGAAACCATAAAATTCCTACCACCCTGCCTTCCTCGATAAAACTTTACCCCATTTGTGTGGCTGGACCTGGCGTCCATCATACACAAGGCCCCAAAATGCAATGTGGAGAAATCGCCAATGGGATAGCTCCAGTGTTTGGACCCAGGCTCGGTGGCCACACAGGGAATCCTACTAAACTAGGGTCAACGAGAGTTGCTCCGTGAGACTCCCATTAACCTTGGTTTGATGCATGCCTACCGCGTACACTAGGCCCAGCCACACAAGCAACGCAGCATTTTTATTGGAACAAGTGGGAGAATGCTGGGTTGTAGGAATTTTATAGATTCCTGCTGATTCCAGAAGTTTACGACACACAAAATGCAAGGAAAATGTGTAATTTTAGGCAAAGTTTTAGGTTTGCAAGGCATTTTGAACAACAAAACTTTGAGGGATCCATGCAAAACATATCACCCTGGACACCCATGGGTGTCTAATTTTTAGAAATGTCTGTGTTTGGTAGGTTTCTCTGGGTGGCCGTCGATCCCTGGGCAAAGAAACTCTGCCACCCCCATTGCCAAATCAGATCATTTTTGTGACAGGAAATGTTGATCTCTCCACATTGTATTTTAGGGCTTTTCCTGTTGCAGGCATAAGTGAGGCACCATTTTAACGGGGGACTTGGGGGAATACTGGGTGGTAGAAAATGTGTAGCTCCCTGCAGATTTCAGAACTTTGCATTGCAGAAATGTGAGGAAAATTTGTTTTTTTAGTTAAAGTTTGAGATTTGGATGGGATTCTGGGAAAAACAACCTGGTGAGAGCCACGCATGTCACCCAATCCTGGATTTTCCCAGGGGTCTAGTATTCACAAATGCGCAGCTTTCAATCAATCAATCGGGTTTATAAAGCGCGCTGCTCACCCGTGAGGGTCTCAAGGCGCTGTTGGGGGGGCGGGGGCATGTAGTTCCAAGTCAGCCAAAGAGCCAGGTCTTGAGGCTCTTCCTGAAGGTGTGCAGGGTGTGGGAGCATCTGACTGGGAGTTCGTTCCAGGCTTTGGCTGCGACGTAGGAGAAGACTCTTCCCCCGGCTCTGGTTCTGCAGATACGTGGGGTCGTTGCTAGGGCGAGGTTGGCGGGGCGGAGGTTTCTTTTGGGTGCGTTGACAGAGATTCTTTTTTTGAGGTATTTGGGTCCGATGTTGTGGAGGGATTTGTAGGCGTGGGTGTGTAGCTTGAACGTTCCTCTCTTCTCGATGGGGAGCCAGTGGAGGTCTTGCAGGTGTTGGGTCATGGCTCATGTCGTGGGGTGCCGAGGACGAGTCTGGCTGGGGTGTTTTGGATGGTCTGGAGTTTCTGTAGCAGGGATTTGTTGATTCCCGCGTAGAGGGCGTTTCCGTAGTCCAATCTGCTGGTAATGAGTGCGTGGGTGATGGTTTTTCTGGCTTCGGGTGGGATCCACTTGAAGGTCTTGCGGAGGATGCGGAGGGAGTTGAAACAGGTGGAGGCAACGGCGTTGACCTGGCGAGTCATGGTGAGGGAGGAGTCTAGAATGATGCTGAGGTTCCGGGCATGGTCTGTCGGGGTGGGTGGGTTTCCGAGGGCGGAGGGCCACCAGGAGCTGTCCCACGCGGAGGGGGAGGGTCCAAGGACGAGGACCTCTGTCTTCTCCGAGTTCAGTTTTAGGCAGCTGTCGCTCATCCAGGCTGCGACGTCTTTCATTCCTTCTTTGAAGCTGAGTCTGATGTCTTCGGAGTTCTTTGTGAGGGAGAGGATGAGCTGGGTGTCGTCGGTGTAGGATATTATGCTGAGACCATGCTGTCTGACGATGGCGGTGAGTGGGGCCATGTAAATTTTGAAGAGCGTGGGGCTGAGCGATGATCCTTGGGGTACTCCGCAGTTGATCTCTGTGGGTTCGTAGAGGAAGGGTGGGAGTCTGATCCGTTGGGTTCTGCCGGTGAGAAAGGAGCGGATCCAGTCAAGGGCGAGTCCTTGTATGCCAGCGTCGTGGAATCTGGTTGCAAGAGTGCGGTGGGAGACGGTGTCGGAGGCAGCGGAGAGGTCTAGCAGGATGAGGGCCGCGGTGTGTCCTTGGTCGAGTAGCATGCGGATGTCGTCGGTGGCCGCGAGGAGTGTGGTCTCGGTGCTGTGGTTGCTGCGGCATCCAGACTGGGAGGAGTCGAGCATGGTGTTCTCTTCGATGAAGGTGGTCAGTTGTGCATTGACCCAGCTTTGCTGGGTTTCCCTACGTGCCGACTGAGCTATGGCCCAAAATCCACTCCTAGTCACATTGCAGAAAAAGAGTCAGTTTTCTTTGGAAAAATGTGATGTCCATGTTGCATTTTGGGGACTTTCCTGTCGTGGCCACTTACTCTACCCACACATGTGTGGTTCCATTTTTATCGGGAGATGTTGTGGAATGATAGGTGATAGGAAGTTTGACTTCCTTCAGATTCCAAAACCTTTGATCACAGAAATGTGAGGAAAATGTGATCTTTTAGTCCAAGTTTGAGGTTTGCAAAGGTTTCTGGATAAGAAAACCTAGTAGGAGTCACATAAGTCGCCCTCCCTGGATTCCACTATGTCTCTAGTTTTCAGAAATGTACCGGTTTGCTAGGTTTCTTCCCGAGGTCCTGCTGCGCGAGGGTCCAAAATACACAGCTACCCACATTGGAAAAAAAAGGGTCAGTTTTCAGTGGGCAAAACGTGGATGTGTCCATGTTGTGTTTGGGGCCCTTTCCATTCGCAGGCACTAGGCCTACCCACACAAGTGAGGTACCATTGTTATCAGGAGACGTGGAAATACAGAATGGTAGAACACTTGTTATTACCAATTGTATTTCTCTGGATTTGTGCCTTCCAAATGTAAGGCAGTGTTTAAAGAAGAAAACATTTTGATAAATGCCCTCTGAATCACATGGTGGTATGGGTACCCACAAATTCAGAAATGTACAAATAACCACCACTTACAAACTCTGTATCTGGTGTTTATTCCAGAAATACTCAGGTTTCTTTGATACCCATTTTTCAATCTTTATATTTTACCATATGAATTGCAAAACCCATTGTAAAATGCAGTTTAGTTGTTGTCTCTGGGTACTGCCGGTTCTTGGAGAACCTACACACTCTATATATCCTCGCAACCAAACGTTTCTAGCAGATGTAATGGAATATTGATTTTGTAAATCTGCCATGGTGACAAGAAGTTACCAATGAAAACATTGTTACAAATTGCCGTATTTTCCTACTCATTTTCAATATTGTTTTATTTCAACAGTTAGTTTCTTTGGGAAAACCTTGAGGGATCTACACACATGACCCCTTACTGAATTTAGAATTTTGTCTACTTTTCAGAAATCTGTAGCTTTGCTGAATCACTCATGTGTTTCACCCTGGTTTCCATCACACTCTGGAAATAGGTTGAAAACACAAAAAGTAGGAAAAACAGGCTACCTCTTTGAAAAATGCCAAAACTGTGGTAAAAACAATTGTTTTTGATTCAGCTCTACATGTTCCTGAAAGCCAAGACAATTTTGACTTTAGCACAGCAAACCTTTTGTTGATGCTGTTTTTAGGAATAAAAAAACAGAAGCTTTTTTATGGAGCACTTGCTTTCTATTTTTCCTCAGAAACCCCAAATTTGGATATTTTGGTTATTTTCACTCCCCTTTAGGGAAATCCATACCCCTGGGTATCTTTGGAATACCCAGGATGTTGGGGGGGAAAAGGACGCACATTTGGCATGGATACCTCAAGTGGAAAAAAAGTTATGAAGGCCTAAGTGTAAGCTACCCCAAATTGCCAAACAAAGGGCTTAGCATTCTAGGAGCTAAAGACCCAGCAGCGAAAGGTTTAAAGGATTTATTTTAGATCTAGAGGTGAAGCTTCTTCAGTTTTGACTCTCTCTGATGCAGTCTAAAGATAATGTGATCAGTGGTTTAGGATACTTGGCCGACATGTTAATGCCATATGCAGCTATTTAAACGGAGGAGGGCTTTGTTCCACTCCGTGACACGGATATCGAATCCAACAGGATAGATGCCGGTGCAGAGAAGGTGTATTTATTAAGCTGTAGTGTCCAAACCTGTAGTTAACAAGATGTATTTAACATAAATCCAATTCATGTTACAAAATACAGATAACACCACAAGTACACCCCACTGGGAGCATGATGACAGTGGTTCAGCCATCCAGCAGTGAATCAATGAGAGACCGCATTCTGATGTCTCTGAGACAGTTATGAAAAGACTACAGAATGTGCCTGGAAGACAGACTACATTATTGCAAAAATTTGCACAGAACACAACTGCTATGCACAAAAAAGAGTTATATGGTAATCTGATCTATGGCTACAATAGTGGTGTACATCAGTGGCTACATGATGTCATGCTTGTCTCTGCTTATGTCACTGTTTTCTCCTGCTCGAGTGACCTGTAGGAGAGATTCAGCCTGCTAGAGATGCAGCCTGCTCTGTAGTTTCTTCCACCCCCTCCATGTCCTAGTACTGTGCCTCTTAAGTTACCTGCCTTCTTCTGGGGGAAGGCTTGGCTCACAGTGTTGTAATTTGAGGAGATTTCCGTGAATATACCAAGTTTTGGAGTATTTTTAGAAAAAGCAAAGGAAAATCAGAAACAATGGGGTAGTGTGTCTGTCTTTAGGGTTAATGTGGGATAACACCGTGAGTATCATCAGGGAACGTGACATTAGTAAGGCCTTCTGTAAATTATGTAATTCAGTATATGACATGACTATGGATTTAAAACAGGAATGTTATTTGGTATACGGTATCTGGCTGAAAGATTGTGAAAGGAGGTTATTTGTATGTTACAGTGATATTTTAGAAACCATGGAGGTAGGTTTCGTTTTCTGGAGAAAATGTTCCAGTTGTAACACTCTTACAGCCCCGTGAGTGGCATTTGGAGTCACCGTAAGTACATTCTTGCAAAATGAGGCAAGTGAGGGGTGAGAAGGAGTGTCGTGTATTCCGTAGAGAGGATGGAAATATACACGCAGTGACCTTACAGGGACTGTAGTCTAAAATGTAATAGTGAAGTAAATTGCTTACGAGCTTGAGTGCTAGAAGGCAGACGTTTTGAGTAAAAAACAAAGAATGATAACTCTAGTTAGACTCGTATTGTGTTTGTTGGGCTGGTTACATGTGTGGGCTGTTAGAGATTATTAATAGGCAGCCCTAGTGCAATTCCTGATTATTAAAGGATTAGTTATGAAAATAAGAAAAACTGGTCATTTGGAAAGCTAGGGGAAAAGTGAGAGACAAGAGTTCAAGAAGGGTCTCTTGGTAAGGTTAGTTTTAGGGCCCTTATTGGCATCCATATATAACATCTGCGAGGGGCAAAAAAACCAAGGGTTTATTAGGGAGAGTTAGAGCTGGAGTCTAAATCGTATATAGCTGAACCTATATAAAATTTACCAAATGTGTACATTTAGCTAAACATTAAAAACACTAACATATAACAATATTATAAATCAATTATTATTGTATTTAGACTTTCCAAAATGGTGGCTTAAAAAAAAATGCTGTTTGTATTATGCAGCATATTGTGATAAAAAGGCATCTTACATCTGAACTTTGCAGCATTTTTAACTAATTGTATTAAAGGCATTGGTATTCATTCAAAATGGACCACAATGCTTTATAAGACTGATAAAGCAGTTTCATATGTGTGAAAAACATACAAATTCCGTAGATATTGTGCAAAATGTTATTTACTAACAATTATTCTGTCTTTTATAGAAGCACCTTATTTCTGTTAATATTAATTATCACTCCATTGTACAGCCGGGATGAATGGTACTCTGGCACTACCTTTTTAGGTCGAGCCTAGCGGCAGGGCGCATGCGCTGCTCGCTTTGCGAGACTGCTGTAGTAGAGTATGGAAGAGAAGCTGTGCCTACTCTT
The DNA here is from genome assembly GCA_963921515.1 of Calotriton arnoldi. NCBI lineage: Eukaryota > Metazoa > Chordata > Amphibia > Caudata > Salamandridae > Calotriton > Calotriton arnoldi. The sequence goes on from CAWUFW010002480.1 coordinate 185,018, forward strand.
CGGCCATATTTTTCATTGGCTTGTGTCATTGTCTTTCGTAAATGCTGCCTTCGGATTCGTTAATAGGCTTGTTAGTCCCTCCTTAGTACGGCCTTGTCTTCATTTGTAACCTCCCATGTCTACTGGCCCTTTTACTTTGGTTGTTACACGGGACCTGTTATTTAGTCTGTATGCACTATTTACTTTATTGAGTTTCTCTTACTGCAGGCCGGACATGCGCTGCTTCAGCTGAAACCGCTCGTGATATTTTAAGCAGCACGGCTGCCCCGTAACACGTGTGCCTGCTTTCAATCACTTTAACCCGGCATAATCTCGTGTCTGTTTCAACCCCACAAGTAAAATGGATTTAGAAATGATTAGCAAATTAAGTCATGTCAATACCAGGTAGCACATAATCCTATGCTAATGGGCTGAAGCTGACAACAGCACATCTGTGTTACATGTCATCTGCACTAAAGCCACCTGACGGGTTGTTTTCAAAAGCCTGTTTTATTAACAAAACCACCACCAATACCACCACCACCACCAATACTACCACCAATACCACCACCAATAACATCACTACCAATACCACCAATAACATCACTACCAATACCACCACCACCAATACATATCACCACCAATACCAATATCACCACCACCAATACCACCGCCAATACCACCACCACCAATACATACCACCACCAATACCAATATCACCACCACCAATACCACCATCACAAATACACCACCACCAATACCACTACCACCACCAATACCACCACCACCAACTCCACCACCACCAATACCACCACCAATACTACCAATACCACCACCACCAATAACACCACCAAAAATACCAATACCACCACCAATACCAGCACCATTACCACCAATACCACCACCACCACCAATACCACCACACACACCAATACCACCACCACCAATACCACCACCCATACCACCACCAATACCACCACCACCAATCCCACCACCACAACCAATACCCCCACACCACCAATACCACCTCACACACACCAATACCACCACCAAGACCTCCACCACCACCACCATTACCCCCACAACCACCAATACCACCACCACTAATACCACCACCACCAATACCAGCACCAATACCCCCCAATACCACCACCCCCAATACCACCACTACCAATACCACCACCACCACCAATACCACCACCACACACACCACCAATACCACCACCAGCAATACCACCACCACCGCCAATAATACCACCACCACCAATACCACCACCACCGATACCACCACCATTACCACAAATACCACCACCAATACCATCAATACCACCACTACCAATATCACCACCACCAATACCACCTCTACCAATAACACCACCATCACCACCAATACCACCACCATCACCACCAATACCACCTCTACCAATAACACCACCACCAATACCACCACCAATACCACCACCACCACCACCAATACCACCACCACTAATACCAATACCACCATTCCCGCCGCCAATGCCAGTACCACCACCACCAATGCCACCACCACCACCACTGCGCCTCTCGCTCACTAGTAATAGCAGGGGCACTGTACGAGGCTGGAGCTGCAGCCGAGACCATCCATCCTTCCCTCCCTCCCTCCATGCCTGCCATAAAGCACAGCTCGCCCTGCACCAGGAGGTGAAGCCAGGGCCCTACTACAGCTGGAGTGTTTTTTATTAGACCAAAGATAGCAATGACATTACCCAATGCCACACTGCACACTCCAATCACGGCGAGGGCAGGAAATAGCCCCCCTCCGCTCTTCCTCCTGAGCCGCGACAGTGTAATCACAGAGCAAAAGGTGTTGGGACGCTTTGTTAGTGTTTATAGCTTGGATCATATGTAACTCTCACTTTGCACTTTGTGTCTGTGTAATTTACAACACTTACACATCTTTTTCTTGGCACAATTTATCACTACTTCGAAGACGTGGCAGGCCCGTCTCTTCCTCTGATATTTACAATCTAACCAGCGGGCGAGAAGGCCCTTTATTGCAATGCAATAGGTCTCCCATTTGCGAGAGTTTAAGCTATTAGTATTGTAAATGACAATGCCTTTTATTTGTGTTTTAAATCCCAAAACATAAATAAAAGGCATTGTCATTTACAATGCCAATAGCTCAAACTTGTGCGAATGCGAGACCTATTGCATTGCAAATGCTTGTTTGAGTCCTGTCCTAGACCCTTATCCAGTATAGTAGTACTTCTTCTATAGTTATACTCAAGAATACCTGAATTGGCTACTCCCCCCTAAAATATGTATTAGCAAACTTTGATGACACAGCATCAGTTTACTCGCACACTGCAAAATGGGCCCATCTATGGACATTTTGAGATACACTGTGTCCCGAAAATATATTTATTGCCCTGGAACTAATTTGTTTTATCAGCATTCATTCTACTTCAGTGCACCAACAACAGCACTGACTTTCGAATAGCCCCAGCCCCCCCCACTCTAAATATATGTTATGTATTGGAAACAATAAACCTGCCTAAAGACAGCTTGAGCTGTGTGCAGCTAAGACCCAACGATTCTAATCTGATAGAGACATCTAGCCGCAGATTCCTTAACTTAGAATATCCCCAGGCGTCAGACCGGATCCGGAAAATCTTCAGCAGTACATCTGCGCGCCGGGGACAGCGTCGCATGGCTCCGTCCTGACGTCGTCCACGGATATGACGTCAATGGAGACATACAAGTCCCTCCCGGCGCGCTGACGTTAGTTTTCCTTCTTTTCCGCGTCCCAACGCGGATCCAGGAGAAGCGGTTCCTCTGGCCTGTTTTTGTTTTCCGGCCTTAATCACGCCTTTTAGCGTCCCGGAACAGTGTGCGATGCCTAAGGGCTTCAAGTCGTGTGAGACCTGTACGCTGCAGATGTCGCCGACAGATCCACACGAGATCTGCATGTGGTGCTTGGGAGAGCACCACGACTCCGAGGAGTGCAACGCCTGCCGGCAGCTGAAGCCAAAGTCCCTGTGGGAACGTCGGATGAAGTTGCTGTCCGCCCGGATGTCCCGTTCAGAGTCCTCGCATCACCGGTCTCCATCTTGAGCTGAGGCTTCTGTTCGGGATAGGTCACGGAGTCGTTCCCACGGACGTTGCTCGCCTGACGCAGGTAAGCACAGGAAGAAGTCACGGAGGATGTCGACCTCCCATAAACGTGACGCCGGGGCCCGCAGCTCCCGGTCTTCACCGGACACGGGCCCCCAGGGGTCGACCCCCACCTACCCACCATTTCCTGGTATTGGGGTGGCTATATCCCAGATGGAAGCCTATTCTCGGACTTTACAGGCCATCTTTGGGTCACCTCCTCTCCCTGGCGCGCCTTCGGGGCCCACAGAGGGGTTAGGGGCTCGGATCGGGAATTCGCCGGCGGGTTCGCCCACGGCACCGATCGAGTACCATGACTCCGGTTCCGGAGTCGCTGCGACGTCGGGACACGACCCAGAGGGGCATCCCAGTCAGACCTCAGGCCCTCCTGTGGCGTCACCGCACAGCCCTGCGGGGCTCCCTGCGCTGGCGCTGGATGCGGCTGCAGCGCGGAGCTCGACTCTGTGTTGACACCGTTCCTCACCGCAATTTCCCATCTCGGTGGAGGTCGAGTCGACACTGGGCGGACAAGTCCTCTCCGGTGGTCGTCGATGCGACGCCGGTGCCGTCCCCTGCTGTTCCTCTGTTGGTGGAAGAGGGTGAGGCCCCTGAGAGTTCACCACCCCCAGGGTTGTTTCACTGCTCCTCGGAGCAGGTGTCCATGGGGCACTGGCAGGCTTTTTGTCGTCCTCGGGCTGCGGAGCCTCTGCCTTTTGGTGTACGGGTTAGCCTACAACCGTCCCCTACAGATGACAATTGTGCAGCCTCCTGTTTTATGTAGGGCATGCTCTTCGACTTCCCCTTCTCTTTCAATATATATATATATTTTCATATATATGTATATGTCCATATGTATATATGTCATGGGATATCCACACAGCGAGAGGGCAAGCATACTAGGTTTTTCCTTGCTGTGGTATCTGGGGTTTTTGTTCCAGATCCTCTCTCTCTCTCTCTCTCTCTCTCTCTCTCCCTCTCCCTCTCCCTCTCCCCCCTGCTCCCCCTCCCTCTCCCCCCCTCTCTCTCTCTCTCTCTCTCTCTCTCGAGCCTTCTGTGTGTGCCCGACTTGGCCAGTATCCATTACCCATTGTACCTCTGGGTACGGTTGGCCGGTTGACTACCTGGTGATGCGCCTGTCTCTTTCTGCCGACGCATACATGCTGTGGATGCTACATTTCATTGGGATTCTGGTGTAGTTCTCACGGTCCACACTGTCTGCTTATGTGTGTCCCTGTCATCCACATACATGTATCTCCTGGTAGTCATGGTTCTGTATATCTCTGCATGGTGACCGCTATCCCTCCACATGTAATTTTTGACATCCACTGTTGTGCATGCTCTGTCGTGCATGCTCTGACTCTGTCATACTGTTTTGTTCCTTCTCTGGGACTTGCCTCGTGCAGATCCATGGGCCTGTGCTCGGTTTAACTTCTTCTTGCAGAAGTTTGAGGAATTTCTTCCATTGTGCACTGGCCGTTCTGGTTGTGTGCTTCCCTTTCGTCCCTGTCTGGACAAGAGGGGTTCGTACCGTCCTCTGACGGATTGTGGTGCCTTTGCCTCCCCTTGTTAATGCTCCCTTGCAGAGCTTAATGGGTCTGGTGTCAGCCACGCTGGCATTGCTGTCCCCACCGTGTTTTGGTCAATGTTATTGACGGTTGAGTTCTCTTTGGAACTTGGTTCTTTTCAGTCGCAGACCCTCCTCCAATGGGGTACAGCTTTGGTATCTATTCTAAGTTAAGAAATCTGCGGCTAGATGTCTCTATCAGATGAACGATGGGTGGACGTTAAGGAATCTACGGCTAGACTGTGTCTCTACCAGATACATCGTTACCGAAGGTAAGTAACTCGTTCTTTAGTGGTGCAACTCTTAATAATTCTGACCAGTAATTTGATGGAGCATACACAAATGGGCTGTGAATTATTGAAATAGGCACTGGCTTAAACTGGTTGCATTTTGGAAATACAGAAACAACCCTTGTGAGTAATACTGTCAAAGCAACACCAGCATTCACAAAGCCAATCGTTCTTGGCTCTAAATTGTTGAACTTTGCCAATTCTTTTCAACGCCGGAATGCAAACGTATGCGTCAAGATGCATGTTCGGTAATTTTGGAATGAGTTGCCTATTAAATGGAAAGCTATTCTGTGATGGATGATCAGTCATGACAATTGCTTATGCAGGCGGACACATAACCAGGCATGCTTCATTGCGCTGCTGTCCTTTGTTTTATTTTTTTTAATTTAGCATCCCAAGATAGGAAATGCCCTCATTGGAGGTGTACATTTTAAAATTAGTCAATAAAATGTGTGCAAAAGTACACATTCAGAAAGAGGCAAGGCTGCAAATTACAGTTGCTGAGCCCTCCAAATTTATTTTAAAAAGGATGCAAAGGGGTGGTGGAGCAGCAGAAGAGCAGGCGGGAATGGGAGGGAAAGTTAATGCCGGAGGACAATTAATCTGGGTGGGTTGTGGTGTTAAAAAAACAAAAAAAACAATGAAAGGCAGAACAGGACAGTGATAGGTTGGGGGAAGCAGTGTACAATCATTTGGATAGATGTGAGGAAGGAAGCAGCACATAACTGCTGGCCCTTGATCCCAGCCAGTTGCAGAAAGGCTTGCTTTTGGCATGGCTTTGGCCTAGGTGTTGGATCATGGGATGTCTCTTTAAATTCAGTGTTTTGCATTTCTGTACAATACTATAAGATTTGTCTACTTCTGCTGTCTACAGCGAGTGGTTGTATGATTTGAATGACAACATTTTTCCATGAAGTGGAAGGAGAGAATAATGAAAGGGTGTTGTATGAAGTTAAAAAAGATGTTATCAACTTTTGGAAAAAATATTAAATATGTGGGACTCCATATGCTTTGTTTTTAACTACTTAAGGAACTCAACGCTCTTCCTAATCCAACCTCTGCAGCCAGAAATTTGGATATCATCTTTGATTCCACACTTTCCTCTGCAGTGCAATTAAAACACATTTTGTCTGTCTGCTTTATGAAGATATAAATCTTAAGGAAGTTTCTTTATCTGGTTCCTGAAGAGAAAAGAAAAACAGTAGTTAACTCTTTAGTCACCTCTCGTCTGGACTACACTAATTGTCTTTATCTTGGTGTCCCTGCTTATCTGATACACAGACTTTAGTTAATCCTGAATGCTGCGGGCAGACTAGACAGGAGAGTTCTGCGACGCCATCATGTCTCTCCACATCAGAGACACTTGCACTGGCTCCCGGTAGAACAGTGCATCAAATTCAAAGCTCTGGCTTTCAGAGCCTTCCACGGGTTGGCCTCAGTGTGGAACAGATTGTCTCCATACACTCAAGAGAGGTACTCAGATTCAACAATAGCCGCCTCCTTCAGATCCAAAAATTCCAAAACTCTCGCTGTGAAGTTAGCTCTTTTACTGTTCTCACGGCAAAATTATGGAACAGTCTCCCACCCAACTTGTGGAATACTTTTAACGAGCTTCAAACCCAAGTGGACAACCTTTTTTTTTTTTTTTTTTTTTTTTTTTTGTGTTCAAATATCTTTATTGCTTATTTAAAAGAGAAATACATTTGTAATATAATAACAATACAACATATCAAATATATAATAAATTAGTACTGAAGAATTTTTAGACTAAAAATTATTTCATAACAAGAATCGGTGGACTGGGATAAAAAGAATGGTAAACATATCATTATTTTAAAAAGGTGAGCAAATAAATATCATGACACCTAGTAGATGTTATAAAATTCATCAAATAATAATATAAATCCCAGACATATGGCTCAGGCGAAGCAACTACATATATCATGGCAAAGACATATACTAGTTGTATTGCTTAATAGATAAGAACGATCAGCAAGGGGAAACGGGGAAAAGACAGAAGAAAGAAAAGAAAGGAGTCAAAGAGGAGGGAGGGGACATCTGCTCCAATGGAAGAAAATAAATTAAGAAATGGAATCAAAAGGATACTGAGCTACCAACCCCTGAGAAGACAAATTCATATAGTTGTCCAGACACCGCCAAAAATTACTAGAAATGGAAGGCGAGCAATGTTTTTTCTCAACTAAAGTGTGAGCTCCACGAAGGTATGAGACCCATGCCCACCAGGTATGATAAGATAGAAGATGAAAAGATTTCCATTCTGTTAGTATAATTTTAACAGCAATGGATAAAAGTAAATCTAATAGCTCCAGATCCATATTGTCAATGGGGTAAAGGAATACCTGTAGCCCATGGACCCAATAGAATCATAGGTCAAGAAAGATCTATAGATATGTTAAAGATTAATGATAAGTGTTTCTGTATCGGGCCCCAGAAAGAGTGTAATAACGTACATTAAAAAAACATATGTTGATGGGTGCCTGGTACTAAGTTACAATTCCAACAAAGATCGCTGTCTCATAGTTTCAACTTGTGTAAACGAACAGGGGTCCAATGTAGGAGATTTAATGTAAAGAATTTGGATTGAATAAGTGAAGGAGCAATTTTATTACATAGGGATAATTTCCCAATCAATTGCCAGGTATCTTGTGAAATATGTTTGAAAATGTCATCTTCAAAATGATGAGACCATTTACCATAAGTAATAGAAGACTGTGTAGGGAGTGGAGCGGATAAAAATGTATAGATTTTAGACGCAGTATGGCCTGAGCGTAACCACATAGAAAGAAGTGAAACAATAACCGAATCGGTAGAGAGGGATATTTTAGAAAGTTTAACCATCAGTTTAAAAAAAGAGTAAAAATCCATGTTGCTAAGATTATATTTCCTGGCTAAGAAAGAAAAGGGAAGCGGGTCATGATTAGAATCATAAAGATCTTTCACCAATCTGATACCTTTGGCAGCCCACGAAGAAGCCATACTAGATCGATGTCAGTAAAAAGTTTAGGATTGTACCATAAAGAGGACCATCTTGATTTATGAATAGGTTTGGATCCGTTTTTATCAATATATTTTAGTGCATTAATCGTGTCTAATATAATACGTTGAGAGTGATCAAAGACAAGCTTAGAAGCTGTGAGAAAGGAAGGAGTGGAAAAGGAGTGCACAGCTCACGTTCAATATAAATCCAAGGGGGTATATGTTGGGAATCCGGTAAGAACCAAAGTGCACCCTGAAACGCTAGGAAGGCAACTTGATATAAGTTCCAATACAGAAGATTACAACCACCCAGGACAGAAGGCTTCCTAAGGTGTTTATAAGCAATTCTAGCTCTCTTAGCATTCCTTAAAAATTTTGAAGAGATTGAATCAATCTCGTGGAAGAAGGTAGAAGAAAGCTTTATAGGTAACATGGAGGATAAAAAATTAATAATCGGGGTTATCATCATTTTAAGAGTTTGTAATCTACCCTACCAAGAAATATATTTAGGAGACCAGGAAGACAAAAGATCTTTAACTTTAGATATGATATGGGATTCATTATAAGTGATAGTATCTGAAAGGTCCTTACAGAACCAAATCCCTAAGTATATAATAAGAGTCGATTGCCATTTAAAACCTGAATCGCCCATGTGAGAAGAAAAGCACAACGAGTTGATGGGGAACATTTCCGTTTTTTCTTTGTTAAGAGTGTACCCGGAAACAAGCGAAACATCCCTAATGATATTAGAAATAACAGGGATCGCTGTTGCAATATCCTCTGAAACAATAAGGACGCCATCAGCGTAAGCGGCTGTTTTAAGCGTATGCGATCCAAATTGAAAACCTTTAATACTCTGGTTCAAATTTAGTAGACGAAGGAGTGGGTCTTTGGACAAGAGAAAAAGAAGGGGTGAAAGAGGGCACCCTTGTCTACTATCCTAACGAAGATTAAAAAAGGAAGACATAGCACCATTAATTCTGATATTAGCTTTTGGCTGCGCATAGAGAGACATTACCATATTAATAAAGGAATCGCCAAGGTTATGGGATTGTAACACTGCTTGTAAAAAAGGCCAAGAGACTTTGTCAAAAGCCTTTTCGGCGTCATGGGCAATCGCCGCCGATGGCAATATGGAAAGTTTAGCTTTTTCTAAAATATGACAAAAGGTCCGTATATTGTCTCTAGCGAGGCTCCCCATAACGAAACGTGTGTGGGAATCATAGATGAGACTGGGAATACGACCCTCTAAGCGCCTAGCCAAGATCTTGGCAAAGATTTTAGCTTCCATATTTAGTAATGAAATTGGACGAAAAATTTTAGGATCAGAGTGATCTTTACCATCCTTCGGAATAACTACAGTAGTAGCCTCTGCAGCTGAGCCAGAAACCATGCCAGAAAGAACATAGTTATCAAAAATCTTCTTAAGATATTTGACTATTGAGGGAGTAAATGTTTTATAGATATCGTCAGTATCAATCGGTTTCCCCAGTTCAGTCATGTCAGAATGCGAAATAGTATTAGTAGGGATTGAATTAAGAAACTGTTGACAAGTAATCTTGGGACATTGATCCCTAGGTGTGTATAACGTTTCATAGAAGTCTCAAAAGACCCCAAGTATTTCTTGAGTATGAAACTTCTTTGATCCATTTTTATCAATAATATGAGAACTATGAGTAACTTTAATATTTGTTTTTTGATATTTTAGGGTGGCGGCCAGCAAATTACCAGCTCTATTCCGTAGTAATAAGTGTCTGGATTTTTGAGCATGTACACCAATATAGGCTCTTTTAGTGACTGTGGAGTTAAAAGAGTATTTCAAATGCTTTATATCTTGTAGGAGTGATTTGTCGTTAGAGTGTCTATATAGCTGTTCTTTGCGTTTAATATCATCCCCCAGAGACTGAAGAGATTTCCTAATGTCGCTATTTCTTTTTGACATTTTTTTAATATAGTGCATTTAAATGCGTCCCACAATACTATTGGGGAGTTCACCGAAGACTCATTATCTTTGAAGAAGTTATCAATCTCCTCATTAAGTTCTTTAATTTCATCATTATCCTCCAAAATGTCTGTATTGAGACGCCAATTACGAGTGCCTCTCGTATCTGTGAGATTAAGGATAGTTAAAGAAACCGCTGCTTGGTCAGAAACAACTATTGGATGAATCATAACATTTATAGTATGTTTTAAAAGAGAGGCATCTACCAAAAGATAATCAATACGAGAGAAGCTAGAATGTGGAGAGGAGAAAAACGTGAAATCACTACCCGTAGGATTATGCAATCTCCATGCATCAACAAGATGATGAGACGAGCACATATTGAGCATGTGTTTATGAGCCCTAGGTGGTCGAAATTTAAAAGCAGAGTGTCTATCCAAAATAGGATCATGGGGAAGATTAAAATCCCCGCCATCAATTATTCTTGAATTCTGTGGATTATCAGTAAGTTTTATATTTATGGTAGTCCAAAAAAGTGGATCATCAATGTTTGGGGCATATAAATTCATAATATATAGATCATCCGAACCATTAGTCAAACGAGTAAGTAGCCATCTGCCACTGGTATCATGTTCAGCTGTAACAATAGACAAACCAGAGCTTTTGGAAATAAGAGTAACAACCCCATTCTTCTTTCCAGAAGCCTCGGAACAAGTAACATCAAGAACCCAATCTTTCCTCACGAGAAGAGCCTCTTTAAAGGCTATCTTAGTCTCTTGAAGTAGAACCACATCACCAGATAAACTCTTGCAATAATCTAAAATTTTGGCCCTCTTAACAGGGTGATTCAACCCCCGAACATTAAGTGAAACTACATTTAAGCCAGACATAGATATGTATGACACAACATGAGTGAATGCATCTGATAAAAAGAAAAAGGGGCAACCAAGATAAATTAAAAACTAAAGGAAATAAATAATGTATCCCAAAATAAAATGAAGTAGATGTCCCAAAATTAGGGTGGAGAAAAAGGAAGGGAATAAAGAGTAGAAGAAAGAAAAGAAAGAACAGAAGTACTCCAGGGAAAAACAGAGTATCAACAAAGAGCAACCCCACCAGGGGATGTCTGTGGAGACAAATTGCATGGGGGGAACAACATGGAGGAGCAACAGCAGAGGCTATCAACCTCGGTATGGACAGCTCAAGAATAAACAGGCCGCAAAGCAGCTAAACAAGTATAACATTCTCAGGTGGATTACTATATTGATACATCTTGCTAATAAGAATAAATAATGTAAATTCAATAAATATAATATACTCGAACATTTGAGGAAAAAAAATAGATAACATTTCATAAATAAATAAAGCAGCCTATATTAGCAGATAGATATCAATCTAAGATACTATAAACCGGTCCATAAAGTTATATGAATAAGATCTAAAGAGGATAAACACAGTATAAAGAGTAAATAGCCAACTGTAAAATGGTGGAATAAGAAAGGTCAGGAACAATCTCATACAATTAAAGCACGTATTAGATAAAAATCAAATATTAGTAGAGTATCTAACATAAGATGTAATTCATAAGCAAATCATCATGGCTATGATAGTATAGAGCTTCAGGTTAGATATACATTAAAAAGGTTAAACCGAGAAATGAATATATAGATACTAAGTTGGTGCATATAATGACACAAATCATCAAAATAATTTGACATTCCAATGGAGATCAATAATATCAATAAATAGTATATACATATAAGTAAATTACCACCAACTCAGAGCACCGAGAAAAGATGAGAGATAGAGTAAAAGGTAGAATAAACGAGCCAAACAGAAAAACGAATAAAAAGTAGAATACAACGAAGAAAGGGGAATAGAAAACAGGATACTAACCTTTATAAAGAGATCGATGAAAGAAAAAAATAAGTTGATAAGTCAAAGAATAAAGAGAAACAAACAATCGTACAAATTTATAAAGAAGTAATCCCCAAGAAGCAAAATACAAAACACAGAATTGCATAGTACTATTGTCAAAGGATGTACGTATTATATATAGCGTAAATGACCACTGTAAAGCTGTAAAATAAAAATATCATGAACCATACCATTTAACTAGAGCAGATATTATAGAAAAAATTAAATAAAATGTGTCATAAGATGACATTTCACAATTGAGACATCATAACTATAGCATAAGGCAATTGTACATCTATCATGGCATTGGTGGTCAATGGTGTCAGATACTAGTATATCCATGTAAATAGATTATCGCTTAAAAAGACCACTAAACAAAGAAAAGACAGATCAAGAAATAAAATAGAAAGTGGAAGGAAGCAATTGAATAAAGAATCAAATACTTACTGATAGTAAAAGATTTAGAAGAGAGGAAAAAATAGAAATGGATAAGAATTTAAAAATATATTAACAATAACCAATTGTAACACAATAACTGCAAAGAGCCATATAAATTAGGTTGGCCAACACAGTACAGACCAACACTAGGGATGTAAACCCAAATAGTACTAAATATAGTACAGAAAAATTGTATCGTCCTGTAAAAAAGAATAATAATTAATAAAGATTGATTAATCTAGAATGAGCGAAACAGCAGTGTCGAATCAACAATTGTAGGATAAACTCAAAATACAAAATACAAACAATAATTCAAATATAACAATATACCTGCAAAGAACCATATGAATTTGGTCGAACAGCACTGTACAGAACAAAACCAGGGATGTAATCCCAAGTAGAACTAAATCAATACAAAGATTTGCACTGTCCTATAAGAGAGGATAACAATTACTGGAGAAAAGGAAAGGCACCAGCATAAGTACTAAATAAATGAAAAAATATTAGGCACAGACCTTGTCAGTAAATGCAAAGCATTAGAGACGAGAAGTACCAGGAAGAGAGTCTGAGTCCATTTGCGATTCAGATTGATTATCCAAGAATGTCGAAAGATCAGAAGGTTCATAAAAAAGTCTGTGGGCGACCTTTGAAAGTGATCTGGAATCTTGAGGGACCAGCAAAAGAGAATGGGATATTTAAATCAGTGAGTCTCTTGCGTAGATTCATAAAGCCTTTGCGGCGGATCACCGTGTCTCTGGCAAAGTCTTGTGAAATGGATATTCTGTGACCCTCCCATTGTATCGACTTAATTTTCCTCATTTGTGCCAGAATTAGTCCTGTATGTTGGTGGCGCAAAGGTTTAAAAATCAGGGGCCTTGGAGAGGACATCGATCTTGGTTGGAAGGTTGGAACCCTGTGAGCGCGCTCTATCTCAAAGTCTTTATTGAAGGAAATATTCAGGGTATTTGGGATCCATTTAAGCAAGAAATCAATTACTGAAGGAGCAGACTTTTCACAGTCCTCCGGTAATCCAAAAATGCGAAGATTACTTCTTCGATTTCGATCCTCTTGTTCTGTGAGATCTCTCCTCAGTGAAGTAATGGAACACTCCAAATTTTGGATGTGCTTCGCCAGTTTATTTGTAAAGTCTTCCACATTACTTATTCTGGTTTCCGCATTAGAAACACGTATTGAGAAAGATTTAAGATCATTACGAATTGCAGCCACCTCTACCTGAAGCAAATCAGTATTAGTTGTGGTCCTTCGTGCAATATCATGAACAGTATTGAGTTTAAGTAAAATCGCTTCCAAAGTTGAAGTAGACTCAAGGCTACCCTTAGTTGGTGATTCCGGAGTAGGAGAGGTTTGTTTGGAGTGTTTTAAATGTCCCTTGGAGTCTGTCTTTAGTATTGACACCCATGCCTTCCGCCATTTAGATAAGATCGTGACAACTGCCACCGAGAAAAGAAAACTTAAGAAGATTAGACGGCGCAGATATGGCAATGTATGACCTAAAAGACAGAGTGAAGAGTATACTCTCCAGTAGCCAACCAATTTATTTCTGCCGTGCCACCAAATCAATAGGAAGCACCAGAGCAGAATATTATCATGGTAACTTTACATCACATGAAATGGACAACCGGCAATAGAACCAGGTTCAATACCAGATTATAGTCCTTCAGTCGAGTAGTACAGTATGATACAAAATTTCCGTCAGCTGTCGCCGTTTTAAAGCTTCAAAACGTGAAGAGAAAGCATCCTTGTGCTATAGTTGGTAGCTATGAACAGAGCGCTGTGACAAGCAAAAATTATGCAGTAAAGTACCATAGGCAGCCTCAAATGAATACTTAGGAGCTTTCAGGGTGAAAGTCGGCAACCTCATATCGTGTTGTGAGGAAAATTACACAGCCGGCCGTCATTTTGAAAAATAGCACGACACCTCATTTCATATCGCAGCCTCAAATTAAGTGACTCAAAGGGGGAAAAACACTCCTTGACATTTTTTAGCTGGTTCGCTGTTCTCTGGGCTGAAGGGCAATTAGAAATCCCTCGTAGCGTCTGGGAATTAATCGACAGTACAGGCAGTGACACAAAGCCCAATAGACTGTAGCCACATCCACAGAACGATAAGTCACACCCCTATATTTATGGATCCAGCGAAGTGCCCAACAAAAATAATATAGCACAGTACCTTATGGAGCATCAAAACGGCAAATAAGTGCTTTAGTAACGAAATGCAGCTTTCATATGTCGTGTTGTGAGGAGAATTCCATTGGCGGTCGCCATTTTGGAAATTATTCCGACACAGGCTTTCCTGGTCACAGCCTCAAAAAAGAGTGTTGCGAAAAAAATAAAACACTCTCTGATGTTCCTGAAGTATTCCGCCGCTCACCGGAGCAGAAGGGCAATGAAATATCAACCTTTCCCATGTCAAATGAGCGTCCGCACCGGCAGTGTCACGGAGCTCAAAAGAAAGCAGCCGTCTCCGCTGCACATCAAGCCACCCCCCCCAAGTGGGCAACCATTTGAAAGCAGAAATGGTTGGAGTTAATGCAGTATTGATTTTTGGCTTTGGAGAGGAATCAAGCTGAATCATCTATGTATGTATATGGAATTTCTATAGCACGAATCTAGCAAAAGGCTGCGGAGCACTGTACAGGGTCAAAAACGAGTATAAAGTCAACAAGCAATAAGGGAGGTAGCTGGATTGTTGACGGTTAATGCATTGCGATGTAGTACTCTTTAAGGAGACGAGTCTTCAACTGTTTTCTAATTTGGAGGCTCTTTGGGGCAGCCCTGGTGGATGCACGAATGTTGTTCCAGATCATGGTTGCTTAAATGTTAAAGGCCTCCTGTCTTGGGTTGTTTTTTTTACTGATGTCCTGTCTTGAGGGAGGGGGATTGCCCAGAACCAAGATGAGCTTGTCTGCATGATAAGTAGCTGCGCTGGTCATGATGGCTTTTTAAATGATGCAACTGGTTTTGAAAGTAGTGTAGGCCGGCATGGGGAGCCAATGGCATTCCATCAGGATTGGGGGGGGGGTGATTTGATCATATTTCTTCAGGCCCTTGATGAGACCTGCTTGGCGTGCCGGATGCCCTTTAAAATATCTATTAAGGGAGCTTGGCAGATTTTGGAGATATAACTGAGAATAGCTGCTCTATAATAAGACGAGAGATTGCTGTGATCTCCACAGCAATTTTAAGTATTCAGTTAGTTTGTGTTTTGCAAGGGTGATAGATATCAGAGGTATTGTAGTCCAAGGCCTTGAATTTGACTTAGAAGAGTCTCCTTTAGTTGCATATTAAAGTCATTGTTAGATCAGAGGAACTGCTCCAGCTTTAATCTAAGAAAGTTTCATTGACAATGGATGCTAACTAAATGAGAAAGAGATTGAAGGAGTAAAATAATTTATGGTGTGTCTATACATGCAGGCTAGTGTATCCTTTTCTCTTGTTTGTGTAAGCCATAGAGACCAAAGGAAATTAAGTACAGTCAATGTGGTAATTCAGCGACATACAAATTACAGAATGTAAATAGGCATGATTTTTTAACCAATTAGCAGAATAGTGTTGACAATATGCATATTTGGTACATGGTAAAGTCAGGAATATGAACAATTATGAGAATATGCAATATTTGACCTATGTTTTGAGAACATACGCATCAAACCATGTCATAATAGAGCACAGCAATGCAGAGCATTACGCTCAATGTTATATAGACAAAAGGTAGTGTTTGAAGGATAAAAGTGGGGGATGCAAGGAGGAGGTGAAGTGGCTTAAGTGCAGAATTACAAATTTGAACACAATTTACTCATTTCTTACATAGTGAAATGAAATGAAATGAATGAAATGAAATGAATTTGTACTTATAAAGCGCACTGCTACCCTGAGGCATCCTGGCGCTGAACGCATACCGCTGTAGAACCCTTCCTGGCTTTTCCCTGTGAAATGTCCACTCCTGGGCACCCCCAAGGTGAAGCCAGGCATCCCAGCACTGGTGGGGCCGTTGTGGAGATTAAGCAAGCTATTGCCCAGAGTTGCAGAGTGGGACCCATGATTAGAATAGGCACCGAGGCGAGAATTATCAGGTCCGAGGAAGTTGAGCCCAAGACCCGCTGAGGCGGGAATTGAACCCTGGTCCCGGGCCAGATCTCTGCATCAGGGTCTGCCGCTCTAACCATTGAGCCACACTTCTCCAGTTGAAAAGAAGGCCTTATACAGTTTATTTTTGCATTTGTATTAGCAAAAGATCATAGTGGCAAGCTCTAACGTGGTCGTACTGGTTAAAACAGGAGAGAAAATGACACCCATAAATGACTGTGCACCCTTCAAAAGAATCCATTGATTTGGGACACCCTGTGAGAAATTGATTTAAAGAGAGGGGTTAAGGTGGGATGAAGGAGGGCAGCAATAATTATTTTCAAAGATGTCCGCCAGTTTCTGTGGATAACCTGCCACTCAGATGAAGGATAGCACAGCTCCAGATGACCTCCTCTCAGAGCTGCCCTGGATTCTTGTGATGATCTTTGTTCGTCTGATTTAGTGCCGGCAGAGGACCACTATTTAAAAGAAGTTTGATGGGGGTGGGGGGTGAGGGAGGGGAACTTTGTAACTGTGCTATAATTGTCAATCCTAGAACAGCATGCAATATATACTTGACAGTTGGATTTGTACCTCAGTGGAACAGTTAGCCCCCTAAACACCCTGCCCCCCACCCACGCATGACATCTGACAGGCCGAACCAAGCAATCTTGCCCTGGTTTAACAATACTTTGAGGCAGGAGAAAAAAAATCATGTAAAGAGGCCGAAAGAGCTTGGTGCAAAAATTATAGCTAAATACAAGTCGACACTAAAAACCTATAACAATCTGATTAATTCCACTAAAAGGATATTTTTTGAGGGAAGGATTGATATGGTGGAAAAACAGCCAAAAAAGATCTTTAAAATAGTGAAAAAATTCTTAGACCCAGTGGCTTGCCACCACAGTAAAGCTTCCGCGGGCAAGTGGTGCAAACAACTGGCCAGCTAAAAAAAAAGGTTTAACCATAATCATAGTCGGTCACTCTGTCATTGATCCTCCACCCCCATTTAACGTACTTTCCTCTTTTGACCCGATCTCAATGGATGACTTGATTTGCCATTTTAATCCTTAAGTCTGGCACCCCCTCAGACCCCTGCCCTCCTTTTGTACTTGCTCAGGGAGGAGACGTCATCAATCGCTCAGGGAGGAGACGTCATCAATCCGGTCCTGAACTCCCTACTACACAAGTCTCTGTCATCCGGCATTGTCCCTTCTAACTGGAAACAAGCCAATATTCTGCCTCTTTTGAAAAAAAACAATGCAGACCCAAACATTGCAAGCAACTATAGGCCTATTTCCTTACTGCCAGCCTCATCAAAACTTGTGGAGAGGTTTGTAAACTAGCAGATTTCTGACTATATCGAATCCAACTCACTCCACCACCCCAGTCAATCAGGGTTTAGGCCTAAATTTAGTACAGAGACAGCACAGAGGAGGTGCCGAAGGTGCGCCAAAGGCAAGCCCTTCTGCACCCGTACGCGCCTGGCCCGTGCCTAGTGCCGGTCCCCCTGGCAGTTCCTCCATTCAATCCCATAGGGCCTTTAATTACTCCAAAGATTTACTTCTAGAACTTAACTCAGGTAGGACCTGCAATGGCCCGGCCTTATCTCCTGAGAACTGCGATAAGTCAGTGACTTGTCATATATGTAACATGTGCCTTCTTAACCTGAAAGTGAGTACTCTCCATATGCCTGATGGAAAGACTGCCACTGACACAAATCAGGTTCGGTGCACCCTTATAAATGCATGTTCCTTGATAAAGCACGCTCTGGAGTTCGCAGACTTTTTAGATGCTCAGTGCCTAGACATAGCATTTGTCACAGAATCCTGGGCTGACGCAGGGGCCGGACCAGATCTGGCCGTTGCAGTCCCCTCAGGCTTCCTCTGTCGTAGGCTAGACAGGATAGGAAAAAATGGGGGAGGTATTATTATAATATACCGCCAGTCCTTTACAGGCTCCTTTACTGAACTTGCTAGCCTAAAAGAGGTAGAGGCGCTAGCCTTTAAATTTAAGCTGTCAAAACATTATTCCTTTAATGGAATACTTTTATACTGTCCCCCTGGGACTTGTTCCGGTTTCTTCTCCACTTTTTCTCAGTTCTTAGATTTAAAAATCAACTCACCAGATTTTACAATTCTAGGTGATTTTAATATGCACCTAGAAAACTCTGTGAACATGGACGCGGCATGTCTCACTGACATGCTGCTTAGTCTCGGGTTAGAACAACGGGTAAATGAACCAACGCATCAGGCAGGTCACCTTCTTGATGGGATCTTTTCTGACTGCCCGCACTTATCCACTCCAACAGTCCTACCCTTGCTATGGTCTGATCATAGAGCAGTTATGTTTAATATTAATGTAGCCTATCTGAAGACACCTCAGAACAAAATGGATCCAGCAAGGCTCTCACGTAACTGGCATCTGATAAAGGAGATAGAACTAGAAGCTATCTTATCAGAAACACGGCCTTGCATAAACACTGATCCCGATAAAGCAGCTAACCTATATCAGGGTTGGCTGGAGAACGCTGCAAATAAAATTGCACCGATCAAACCCCGTAGGAGAAACCGGGACATCCCCTCCAAACCTTGGTTCACAGAAAGCCTAAGACTGCGTAAACAAGCATGTCGCAGGCAGGAAAGGAAATGGAGGCGTCATTATGAGGACTCAGAAAAAATTAGTTATAAGCTGATTTTAGCCTCATATAAAAATTTGATTTTTAAAGAAAAATCCAAATACTTCACTCATAAGATAGAAGCAGCCAAAAACTCTACAAAAGAACTTTTTGTAACTGTCAAACAGCTATCTAAACCTCCCGAAAAGGGGTTTCAGGGAATGGATCAAACTTTTTGTAACTCACTAGCCTCCTTTTTTCAAGATAAGGTTAAGTCGGTCTTTAATCTTTTTTCCTCTAATCCTTTGGATGATCATAACGACTCCCAAAATAAGACCATTGAATGTCACGTTGTCTCCCAAACCATCAATAACTAATGTAAGTCCCATTTAACCTCTTTTGCTGAACTTTCCCAGGACCAAATTAAAACCATACTCCTGCAAACTAAATAAGGCTCTCCACAGGATCCATGCCCACCAAAAACCACGCATTTAGTGGCTGACACTATTTCAGACTACCTAACAGATATTTTTAATCTTATGGTGAGGTCAGAAAAATTCCCTAGCGTCTGGAAGATAGCGCATATTCTCCCTTCAATCAAAAAAGCCAACCTAAATCCTCTAGATCCGGGGAATTATCGTCCTATTTCCAGATTGCCCCTTCCGGCGAAAATAATTGAGAAAGCTCTTAACTCACAGCTGACAGCTTTCATCGAGGACCAGAGTCATTTAGATCCTTGCCAATTCGGATTCAGGAAGCATCATAGCACTGAATTGGCTTTGATAAGTGCCTCAGAACGGATTAGATGGACACTGGATGTAGGGGGGCAGTGCAGTGCTGGTACTACTGGATCTCTCAGCGGCATTTGACACCATAAACCACCAAATCCTGCTGAAGAGACTGGAGGATATTGGGGTAAAGGATAAAGCCCTTGCTTTAGTTAAATCATTTCTGTCAGACAGAATCCAGCTTGTTGCAGCTGATAATTTCAAATCCCCATCCTTCTCGTCTCCCAGGGTTCGTCTCTAAGACAGACCCTTTTTAACATCTACGTGGCCCCTTAGGCCAAGCTAATTAGATCATTTGGGTTCTCAGCAGTTACCTATGCAGACGACACACAACTAGTGATCTCCGTATCATCTAATATCTCAGAGACAGCAAAGCGCTTTTACAATTGTATGCAAGAGATTGGAAAATGGATGGCCCTAAATTGCTTAAAGCTGAACTCAGGCAAGACCGAGGTGATGCTCTTTGGGAAGGACACTTCCTTCTGGTCCCAAGACTGGTGGCCACCTGAACTTGGACAACTTCCGCCGCCAGTCACAAAGGTAAAAAATCTTGGAGTTATCTTTGATAACCTGTTAACCTTCGAAGGGCATGTGAATACTATCATGTCTGCCTCCCTTTTTACGATGAAACTCTTACGGAAAATCTTTCTTTTCAGTCCAAAAGACCTGCAAAAAACAGTAGTCTCTGCCTTGATACTTTCAAAGATTGACTACGCAAATGCTCTTTTTGTAAGTGTAAGAAAAAAAAGTCTAAATAAGTTGCAGATCCTACAGAACTCAGCTGCTCGCCTGTTATTAGGCATACCCAAAAGAGAATCAGTCTCAGCTGCCCTTCCACTTCTCCATTGGTTACCTATTGAGAAGCGTATACAGTTTAAGGGCCTATGCATTGCTTTCAGGGCTCTCCATGGAGAAGGCCCACAAGTTTTTAAGTTGTGGTTTCAATGGTACCTTCCGCCACGATCCCTTCGCTCAGAAACAGCTTGTAATATCATTGCTCCCAGAGTAAAAAAAAGTAAAATGGGGCGGCAGAAGTTTCACTGGCAGCACCTCCCGTCTCTGGAACAGCCTCCCTTTATTCCTGAAAAAGGAATCAGACCTTCTCTGCTTTAGGAAAAAACTAAAAACATGGCTTTTTAATCTCTAGGAGCCTATATCCCTTGGCCTCATACCTGGTACGGCCCAGTTTGCAAGCTTGCGCGCCTAGACACCTCAGGGTAGTAGAGCGCGTTTATTATAAATTTTTATTTCATTTCATAAAATGTACTTTTGATGTAGTAGGAAAGACAGTCCTGGTACTGCTGGATCTTTCCGCTGCATTCAGCCCTGCACTCCAGGCTACTTGCCTATCTGTTTTAGGCATCGGGGGCACAGCCCTGAAGTGGCTGAAATCCTTCCTCGAAGACAGATACCAAGAGGTTTGGATGCCACCTTTCTCGTCCTACAACAGCAGTGTCTCAGTTGGATTGCCCCAGGGCTCGGCCCTTAGCCCAACCTTGTTTAACATCTAGTTGACCCCTTTAGCGGCATTGGTCGAGTCTTTTGGGGCCAAGATAATCTTGTACGCCGATGACACACTGCTGCTGTTTTCTTTTAAGAAGGGAGAGCCTATTACCCATGACGCCATTAAGCCCTGCCTATCTGTTGTGTTCCACTGGATGAGTTTAACCAGCTTAAATGCAACACCGACAAGACAGAGGTTCTTAGTTATGGCTTCAATTTTTCTCTCAACCTGCAAACCCATTGGCCAGATGGGGCTCTCCTACCAAACTTGCAAACTGATGTAGTAAAAAAATTGAGAGTCAAATTTGACAGATAGCTGACACTACATAGCCAAGTTAACACAGTAGTCGGCACATGCTTTGGCCTAATGCAACCTGCCAAAACGTTTCTACAGATCATCTCCTTGCCTGTGAGGAAAACTAGGATCCTGGCCCTGATTGTATCCAGGCTGGATTACGCAGGTCTTCCACATCATCTGTTGAGGAAACTGCAAATGGTCCAGAATGCAGCGGCCTGTCTGGTTCTCAACCTAATTAGACGAACTTTGGTCTTGTTATACCTGAAGAACCTGCACTCGCTCCCTGTTGATGATCCTGTTCAAGACTGTTGTCCTCATGCACAGGGCCTTGAACCACTCTGGCTCCGAGTACCTGTCTACCAGGGTCCATTACTACACTCTTCTTAGAACTCTTTGCTCTTCTAATGGCGATCTGGCCAAAGTTCCTAGTGTTAGGCTGACAAACAAAAGGAGGCAAGTCCTTCTCTCTTCTGGGCCCTCAAGCCTGGAAAAGACATCCCATTGGACTACAACAAATTGAAAGTGAGAGGCCTTTCAGAAAACAGCTCTAATTCTTTCAGTCTCTGCTTCTTACCTTTCGTTTCAGCGCCAGGACACTCCTCGGAGTAGCCAGGCGCTCTAGAAATCCCACTATTCATTCATTGATTTTTAAATAAGGACAGAGCCACATTTCCTTTTAAAGTTAAGGGAAGGCTGTGTTTATTTTACATTATCATCATCAGGCTGCAGATAGCAGGGCCTGATAATGAGCAGTGCTCTGTCAGATTTATGACCGAGGCTGGGGCACAGATGTGAAGAACTGAATCACTGAGGCGAACAAAATGATATTTCTGAATGCTTTTAAAGGGTGGAAGATTAAAATGAAAAGTTACCTTAATGATTAAGTTAAATCTTCATGTTAATTTTCTCCCATTTCAAAGTGTCACATTTAAAACCGGAAGGCCTCTTGCTCTCAGTGACCAGTAGACACTGGGCCATATTTATAACTGAAAAATGCAGTCATTGTTTTTAATGGGAGAAACTTAAACTGAAAACAAATATCTCTATTGTCTTAATGATTTTCTCCACTTTCAATTAATCCAATTACATCTTAATGTTTTATGAAGCATGTTTCTTCACTTTAAGGTCCTCCCATTTAAACAAATGGCTGTATTTTTCTGTTATAAATAATACACCGCATCTACAGGCCACTGGGAGAATGATGCCTGCTGTTTGTTAGTGGGACACTTGGAAATGGGAGAAAATACAAATGTTGAGGTATTTATGTAAAGCTAACTCTTCCATTTAATTTTCTCCCATTTCAAAGTGTTGCCTTTATTCACAGCATGCATCTTGCTCCTAGTGGCAGGTAGACACAGTACCATATTTATAACTGAAATTCTTTTAAGTGGGAGAAATTTAGAAGTGTAGAAAATGTTCCATACTATGAAAATGTTTGCAGAACATTTTGTTACACTTTACATTTTTCTCATTTAAATGCATGTTTGTGTTATACATGTAACTGTGCCACATATGGCGAAAGGGATGTCCTGTGTCTCAAGAACATACGACACTGCCTCTCAGTCATCCATACATATATATCCCATTCATACGCACACGTTAATACATGCACATGGCAGCCCTGTCATAGTTTCTCTAGTAGTGAAAGTGTTTTGTTCAAAACATAGTATCTGGCTCTGTGGACATTAGGTTTACAGTCAATGAAGCTGGGCATGAGGGCGTCTTGTAACAATGCGCAAGTTGCCTAGTTTTCAATAGCTACAGAAAAGGTTGGAGACCCCTGTTGTATACAACATCAGGAACTTCTGTATTTTCTTTGTGGAGCCCGAAAAATGTTCTTGATACAGTCAGTCTGGATAGTTAATAATGCTTTAAGAATATTTTCCAGTAGGCGGAATCCATCCCAAGTGGAGACTACAGTGCAGGTCAAAGTGTCCAAAATAACAATATACATATTAAAGCATGTCCATGACAGTAGAAATTCTTGGTGCATAAATGAGCATGTTAGGGATAATGCACAAAATGAAATAGCCTTCTTGCCAAGCAGGTATTACGATAATTAATATCCACCAGTGTTACCAGTGCATTGTGCCCCATGTTAGAAAACAACCTATTGACTCTGATGTCTGTTATTAAGATTGCATTTATTGTTCCAGTTTTCTGATTATCAGTTAGTGGAAACTAGATGTTAATAACACGATTGCCAGCAGGAATACATTCTAACTATTTAGTAAACAATCATATAGATCAGACTGCAGCACTATTATTAATCACAGATTATAGTAGGATGTTGTCTTACATAATGAAGTTCGTGGGGAGAAAAACACATTTTGTTGTCCTCCAAACTGTCTTTGAAAGATATAATCACAATATTGTCAGAATGTTTAAGAAATATGTTTCTTGTAAAGGGAAAGGGTGGAGTTTAAAATGCCCCCTAGTCTGAATAGCATTGAGGGTCATGCCTACAAACCTTTCCTCATTTAATATTATGACCCTTTAGCAAATTGTGAGCAATGCCTCTTTTGTGTGGTCACAAGATTCTAATTTATTAAGTGTACCAAATGTGCATGAGATGAGTATGTCACTTGTCAGTGTGATCATCTGAGACAAAAATTTGCAATTGCTGAGAAAACGTACAAATCACATTCTAAGCTAAAAAGGAAGAATAGAAGGATCAGGATTCACTCTTCGTTTGTCATTTGCACTAAATTCAAGTGAAGGAAAAACCTTTCTGGCACGCTGGATATGTGCATATCTAAAAGCATCTAATATCCCCTTTAGCATATGGAATCCAGATATCTAAAGCGAGAGGAGGTGTGGTTGGTAAGAAAAAGCAGCAGAATAATGTATTAACATCTGAAAATTATAAAGACTTGAATTAAAGAAAGGATAATACAGGTACTCAATTTTCTTAGCAGAATAAACAGAGGAAAACAAGCTGGAGGATTCAGCAGGATCTGATGTACTTATTGCACACGGGGATGTGAGAAAAAGACATGAGCAGCGTGGGACACCTGGAAAATCAATAGAAATGTCAAAGATAAATAAAAGCATAGGAGATGCAAAGAACCAGACGACAAAAACTCAGTATATCAAGCAACAAGAAAAAGTGCTCTAACTTTGCCACTAGATAAATGTGGACCAGTTGATGCACTGATTTGTGTTATTTTTGCAAGAGACAATAAGCGTTGAAAGACAGCTACCTTAATTGGTGATATGGAATATTAAACATACACATCATTTAAAAAAAACTCAAGCAGGATGGAAAAAAGAGAACAAATTGATAGAATGAAGAAGAACTCTATTCGTGGATTGGCAATGTAGCAGTTGCTGTTAATGGAAAAAATATCTGGAAGTGGTAATCAGGTCTGGTGTTGCCTTTAGATTGACTCTGGATATGCTTTATCGAAGGTTTGATTTTATTCCAGTTTTTAACAAGGTTAATTTTTCACGAGAGCTCCTGAACCTCAGCTTTGCAAGTAACTCTCTCAGAATTACTCTTGCATCATACAACCAGCTTGCATAGATGCATTTTAAGCTTATATATATTGCATGTTGCTGGAGTTCTGTTATACAGACTTACATATTTTGCCCTGCAGACATGCTTGAACATGGTTTGCGGATGTCTAACAAATGCTGTATCTATTAGAATGGTATGTAGAAACAACTAAAGAAAACTCAAGTGGGAACCAAATGCAAACACAGAGATGATTCTGCTATTGTATGTATGTCCCTCCAGTTTGCCTTAATGCTGTGAATAATCTGCTTCCTATAAAATGGATAACGTTTCCATTATGGGAATTCAGTTACTCTTAGTATGTAGGCTCTTTTCAGGCTTTGCTTATGGGTATCTCTACCACCTAGTGGCAGGACTGGAAACTGCTTTTATGTCTATTTATTGCAGATCTTTTGTACAGAAATATTTGTATGTCATACACAACATGGCCCATCCCTGCACTTATGCACACCCTCACCAGCTCTATATTATTGAAAAAAAAGGATCCAATTGGTATGTTTTTTGTGACCATTGTTAGAGGGATATGCTGATAACAGGAAAGACCGTACAGGATAAAGGTAAACCCTGTCACCATAACGTTAACTTCATCCTACGTTTTTAACCTGGCTCTTTTTTATTCTCAATGTGTGTGGGTCGATTCCACAGTAGTGAGAAAGAGCTGTGGAGGTGGAAATCGAAGGCAGCAATAGAAAGCTTAGGTCTAGACACACAGGATTTGGAAAACCTTCTGGACAAATTTTGCCTGATTCCAGAAGGAAATCTCGAGTGTAGTGATGGCAGAATGCATGTGCGGTCGCTGACCAGCACATGCTCTGACAAAACATACTTGAAAAATTACAGCAACACTGTGTTAGGCGTCGTAGAGTGTGCCTTGACACATGATAGAGATTGAGCTATATGCAGAGTATATCAATTGATAAAGTAAGATATTACTCATGTGGCAGTTGTGGCGAGTGCAACCACTTGCACAGCATTAATCTCACCTAAGGTTAGAAAAAGCTGGTTTGAATACCTGGATTCTTTGGTCTGACCAAATAAAATCATAGCGCGCACTTGACAATCAAATTATGGAGTCTCCTCTGCTGTTGAAGCCTAGGGATCCGGAAAGTCAGTAAAAAAGATTTAGTTCATTAGTTTTAGAGAGAATGAGGGGCAATTACTGAAAAACAATCTCTCTCTGCTATGGCGTGACATGCTCTTAAATCCTTTCAAGCAATCACGCGATTCCCCTGCAGACCAATTCTGTTCTTCGGCTTCTCTTGCCCGGAAACACAACTATAACTCTTTATTATCCCAGATAAAGCTATCATTAGCAGTTAAAACCTCAGAAGAAGAAAGCGCTAAAGGTAAGAATTCAGCTGGGCGCAAAACTACAGCCCAAATAGATCAACTTGGTTTTGTCCCTGGGGACAAGAGAGCCCAAATGGAACTAGCCTCCAATACAACAAAATTGACAGTGACAGATACTACACAACGACTGTTAAATATAACCATTTGGCCTCAGTTATTAAGCACTATGGTGGTGCTCTATTTAGCACTAATATACCATACGGATAAGTTAGACACTCAAGTGGATTTCCTCAATGCACTTGCAGTGCATATCCAGGAGATAGAGTTCAAATTTCAGGAGTTAAATACTATAATTTAAAAAGTTCAACACGATCCAACAACTGCATATCATACTTGCAAATGCTCCACCACTATGGAGTCCCTTGCCACAATACCTAGGATCATATCAGAATTGCTGGAGGAAGTAAAGGTTTCTCAAACCAGACTTCTGTGTGGCAAATAGTGCGTCAGCCTGGATCCTGGCCCCAGTGAAAGCCCAAAGGTAATAAGAGCAGCAATAAACAGACACAGCAGGTAAAGCACGAAGCAGATCCAGCTCAGGAACCAGAGGGGGAACAAATGAACGACTCGGGTATTATTTTGGCAACACATCCAGTAATGCAAATTGAACTAGAAGAGGTGATACCAACTACAAGTCCAGCCCTCACTTTCAAAAAAGGAAAGTAAGAGATGGAGAAAATCCAGAAAAAAGAAAGGCAAAAAACCACTAACGGTGCAACCCTGACACAAAAGCAAATACGTCAACATCCTTTGGACACAAGGTCAGGTACTACACCGAAAAACAACTCCAAGCTCATTGTTGCCTCATATCCGATCTTCCAGAGACCGGAGGAATGACTGGGAGCACTTGATTATATTCCTATTCCTGCACTAAAAGACCATACTGGGTCATTAGCACCAAGTAAACCAAAAAGCCCAGAAGACACAGTAGACAACACAGGCATACCGAAATCATATCAAGGCTTTGAAGGTCGTCCAGTTAATCTATTTCCAGCTACCAAAATCCAGCGTCAGGCTCAGGAAGAATCTGAAACATACAATAGTTATCTCTCTCTGGTAGGGAGGAACGATGCGCTAAGAAGGGTCACTGCAGTGGATCCCCATATTAACAATCAAAGGAACTCCCTTGATACACGTATCTCCCCACATTTGGGCTTACTGCCAGTAAATTTCCCTTTGACTATACGTATTCCACCTCTAATGGAATTGCAATTGCTAAAAAGCAGGTGCAGACTCTGTTTCAATGCATTCAAATTCAAGTAAGTGTAAGGATGGAGTTAATCCCTCAATACAACTCAAGGGGCTCATATGACATTTTAAATCGTAGTGCAGTGTGAAGATTGCTCGCAGCACTACAAGGATTGCAGCATATTAAGACAAATAATATAGAGCCCGTTGAATTTAGTCCTAACCCGGAGCGCCAAGGGAAAGACATTACGACTATCACTTGGACGGCTGAAAGTATCGCATCCCAAGTCTGGCTGCATAGAGACCAATTTGCAGCCTGGGGAATCATTATGAGGAAAGTGGCAACTGCTTGTTACCCAAGCCCCTTCCGCCGTTGTGAGCAACGGGTATACTAAAGGGGACGATTGGGCCAGAACATCCCATAGCAATCTGGGAAGGTCTACAAATACCAAAGTCAATAATCCCATTATGAATGACCCAACAGCAATTTAACCCTGGGGATTTTGAGCAACCAGGAACTATTAATAGCAAACCTGGTAGATTTACATGAGGCCAGACCTCCGGAAAACAGCTTTGTTGAATCTGTGCATGGAATGTCAACGGCCTTGGCACAAAAGTAGGGGTGGATGAGTTCATCTCTTTTATACGCAGCTATGAAATTGTTCTCTTGCAAGAAACCTGGTGCAAATGTCAAACCCTGTTGTGGGATTCAAGGAATACTTCAATACAGCAGCAAAGGAAGGGAAGACAGGTAGGGACAAAGGTAGAATGGTGATGTACATTTTAACAGATATCTTGTGGGCACATGAGGTGGTTAACATTGGTCAATCATGGATTCAGTATGTCAAGATCTCAATAGAGGCACTTACACTATTGATAATAAATCTGTGTTTCCACCGTGCCCGCAAGAACAATTTGAATAAAATATAGAGCCTCATTTGCTTACTAAAAGCCTTGAATTCCACATATCCACAAGCTTTTATATTATTAGTCGGCGATTTTAATATGAATCTATTCCAAGGTACTCATTGCAATATTCCAAATCATATCTCAGAAATAGTGGGCAATCAAAAAAAAAGGGATACACTTGGCAAATCTTGCATAACAGCATTAGAAGATCTGGGATTCTATACTCTAAACAGCCGCAACCATTTAGATACTCTAGAGGCCTTCACCAGAGTAACCGCTAATTCAGTCTCTACCATTGACTATACTCTTGCAGATGCAGATCTATCCAAAAGGCTTACTATCTTTTCAATAAAAGTAAGAACTGATAATGATCACTTTTCTTAAACAATTAATTTGGAACTAACTCCCCCTAAGGCCCCAGAAGCACAATGCCTGTTAGCATCTGCTCAGACTTATAACTTGAAGCACCTGGTATGGAAAGATATGTCAATAAAGAATATTATAATTTTTACATTGAATTACTTTTTGCAGAAAAAGACCAGCCTCAATGCAGCAATGTTGCCCACCCAAGAACGGGAAACATTTGTGGGAATCCTTATTTAAAGCTTCCCTACAACCCTGTCACGGTATCAAGTCATAACCCATAGGGGGTGGAATGGTTCTCACCACAACTACGTATCATGAATAATAAACTCAATAGAGAACTCAAGAGGGTCGGCATGCAGGGTGGGCAATGCACCCTGGATCAACTATCCAATATAACCAAAATGAAGTCCAACTATGAAAAAAAGCAGTTTGGGCAGCGAAATACAACTATATTATGTGCCTTTGGACGAACGACTGCATGCAAGTAAACAAACAAATTCTAAAGCTTTCTGGGTTGAGATAAACAAATTGGTCAATGGGAGAAATCAGCATTACAATACCAACATCACAGAGGCAGCATGGTCAAAACACATTGCTACTGTATATAACTCAGAAGATCTTGACTCCATTTCCTTGTCATTGCATGTTGAACCGGACTTAGATGGTCATGCCTTAATCTCCTTGTCATCACACACAGAACCCGGCTCAGTTAGCCATGAAAATTCACTTACTCATCCCCAGAAAGAGATGGACCCTCTGCCGATGTGCAAACATCAAGTAGGCAAAACGATAAAAAGGCTTCGGGCAGTAGGAGCACCCGGGCCTAATGGTCTCCCAATGCTTTATTTAAAAAGCATGTTAATCTCTGGTCCACTCACTTAACACAACTTTTTAACTATGTTATGGCTTCAAGCCACATACCGGAGTCATCGCGTTGCAGCATCTTTTAGCCTATCTATAAATCAGGAGAGCGTTCAAATCCAGCCAACTATAGGCTAATCGCCTTATCAGATGTAGAAGCAAAAATCTATGCCTCGAAAATTTACTGAGTGAACTAGAGGAGTGGGCCTATACTTCTAACCTAATCCTGATAACCCAAATCAGTTTCAGGGCAGGAATGAGTACTTTAACAAATCTGCTGGCAGTAACCTTCCTGGCTGAACAACCAATCGCTAAATCCTGGAAATTGTACTCCTGTTTTATTGACCTTAAAGCTGCTTTTGATAAAGTCTCAAGGACCCAGCTGTGGAAAAAAATGGACAAATGGGGTGTACCGCAGACACTGTTGAAAGCAATAATACATTTATATTTCAATCCATGGGTACAAATCAAGGTAGGGGACGGTCGAAGAGTTACAAAAAAATCTATACAAACATGGGCTTAAAGCAAGGGTGCGTTCTTGCACCTCGTCTATTTAATATATACATGGTCTATCTCGATAGCCACCTGGCCCTAGTGCAAGGGGATCCCCCAAGGTTGGGCACGGTACAAATAAAAAGCTTGCAATACGCCAACTACATTGTCCTCCTCAGTAGGATCACAATTGCACTGCAGCGGTTAATAAATCAGTTACTGGGGTACACCAACACTGTGCGATTAAGTCTGAATTACAATAGAACAAAGGTTCTTTGTTTCAAAGGTAGAGGCAGCAACAGGCCTTCTAAATTTAGTTGGCTGGCGGATGGTAATGTATTAGAACGGGTAAACACCTACAAGTACCTCAGTGTACATCTAGACTCCCACTTAACCTACAAAGCTTATTTACAATCAAGATGGCCAATTGCTAACAAACTATTGTTTGCTTTTAAAACCTTGAAGCATAAGACTTTAAATACCTCTACACGCCATCTACTTCAAATAGTGGGAGCCAAATTCCTGCCATCTATATCTTACAGTTCTGAACTGCTCAATGGGAAAGATGTTGTAACTCTAAACAATCTACAATCAAACCTTTTTAAAAATATTTTTCAATTCCAATGTATGTGTTGCAAGCCCAAATTAAACTACAATTTAGTTTATTCCACCGGGGTCCATACAGGAAGGGTGCACTAGTTAAATTGTGCCTGTGAACTAGAGAAGCTGAAGCAAATTTGCCTTCACATCAATGTTGGGTGGAATTAGAAAGGCAGGCCCCCATAAAGAACTCTGTGTGCTCAGTATTACAGGACTCTATTGCTAAACTGCAGCTAAAAGAAGCTTGGCATTCCTCCATGGATTATAGTGATTTTGAAAGTATTGCAAATAAAGCTTTTAAACTATCATCCTTCACTACAAACAAGGCTGCAGTAACAAGTTAAAACTATGCTTGGGCTATTTTGCCGTCATATGAAACTTGGGGTTCCCAGCCATATTTATCCGCACATTTTTCATGGCATAAGAAACATGACCTCCTGCTGCTATGACTTGGCATGTTTTCATCTAAGGACCTCGTGCCCTCATGGATAAAGCAATGGACAACTCCAGAATGTCAGCTTTGTAGACATGTAAAGGAATCCTTGCTCCACTTGCTGTGTGTCTGCCCCCTTGCTAGTGCAGAGACGAAGACTCCTACGACTTACATTAAGAATTTTGCAAGTTAGGTCATGTCGACCTGCTGCTGTTACATTATTGAGGGGAGATCCTGTGCAATTGGCTTGTAAAACAGTAACATTCTTGAATATAGCAGCCAAGGAGTAGGTAAAATCCAGTATCTGACTTTTTGGGAACAATGTTGCTATCTGAAACTGATTAAGGATTTGGTCCATGTTTTATAAAATTTCATCTGGCGTATAAATCAGTAAGATTTCTGAATATAGCAGCCAAGGAGTTGCTACATCCAATATCGGACTCTTTGGAACTATGCCTCTATCAGAGTTTGATTTTTTTAGGATTTGGTCCATGTTTTATTAACATCTGATAGAGACTTCTAGCTGCAGATTCCTTACCTTTAAATGTCCCCGGTGTCAGGCTGGATCCAGAAGCTTTTGCTCGAGCAATACACCTTGCACGCGCCTTCAGGTTGACTCCGCATGACGTCGTCGGCATCGTTAGCGTCGGTTATGACATCGCGATCACCTATATAGGTGCCACCCGGCACGCTGACGTCAGTTTCTTTCTGCGCCAGTTAAGCGCCAATACGGAGAAGAGCTACCCCTCTGTTGCTCTTTGACAGGCCTTTTTCGACTTTTGTCGACTTCGTCTTTTTTCTCGTGTGCGAGGATGTATTCGAGGAAGACAAGGTTTTAACTGTGCGATGCCTATCACCACATGATTTCGGTAACCGACCCCCACCTCGTCTGTCTCTGGTGTCTTGAGCACGACCACGACTTGAAGACGTGCTCGGACTATTGGGCTATGGCTCCGAAGGCCTTACGGGAGCGGGCTATGAAGCTCGTTGCGGCCAGGCAGTCGACACCATCCAGCGAGACTCCGCAGAGATCCCAGTCCCGATCGAAGAAGAGGAGGTAGCGGGACCGCTACCGGAGCCCTAAGTCCTGTTCGTCCCACTCGAGGTCATCAGGACACTTGGGGAAGAGGCACAAGAAGAAGTCTAAGCGGACTTCATCTTGGCCTCGACTGTCGTCCGTCGACGAATGAGGTAAGGAGCAAAATCGCTCTAGGCACAGTTCTGCGGAGCCAGAGCCAGGGTCAACTTCGCGCCTCCCTCCCTTTCCAGGAGCAGGAGCGACCCCCGCTCAAATTAAATCATTTTACGAGGCCATGCCCCGCGTATTTGAGCGGGTCGACCCCTCTGGTGATTCCTTGGTCCCCGCGGGGTTGGAAGGGGCCTCATTGGATTCAACGCAGTTGGCTCAGGCCGCGGCACCGGTGGGGCCTCAGTGATCTATGCGATCGCGACCTTCCCCGGCGTCAGACACAAAGTCGGTGCCTTCGGGGCTCCCGGTGCCCACCGGCGGTTCCAGACCCATCTCTATCCCCGATGACACGGAGTCGGAACGGCATCACTCGACGCCGATCCCGACGTCAATAGAACCCAGGGCTTCTATGTTGTTGCCTGAACATTTTGATGATGTTTTAGGCTCACAAGAGGATTGGGAGGGCTCTATGGACCCTTTACAACACCAGGATGTTTCTGCAGAGCACATGGACTGGTATGGGGATCTTGGGGAGGCCAATTGACTGAACACTTCCCCCAGATACTGGCATGCTTTCTCCGCCAACTGTGACTATGGAGGAGGGGGCATCTTATGCCAAGGTGATCAAGAGAGCAGCTGAGGTCCTCAGACTGGAGTTGCCCTCTCTACAGGTCAGTTCTAATCTCCTGAACGAAGTGCTTCAGCCTGGGGCTTCCACCGCTGAACCCCTCTTGCCCTTCAATGAGGCACTTACTGATTTCCTTCCAGGCACGTGGTCCAAGCCTAGCACAGGGGCTCCTGTGAATAGGACAATTGCACGCCACCATCGCCCAGCTCCAGGCGACCCAAAGTAACTCAGCTAACACCCCACCCCTGAAAGCTTGGTGGTGCAGGCTTCTACCTCCCAGGGCGTGTTCCCTTCCGCCCCTCCGGATAGGGAATCCAAGAGGCTGCAATCACTTGAGAAGAAGATTTTTTTCTTCCTTCAGCCTGGCATTGTGTCAGTGAATACTGCATGCCTATTGGGCTGTTTCTCCCACTCCCTTTGGGAGACGGTTGAGCAAGTGCTGCCACAAGTCCCAGAGGAGGCCTGGGCTGTGCTCTTTCAGGCGATTAAGGACAGGAGAGATGCAGCAAAATTCACCATAAGGTGTGGCCTTGACACGACTGATTCGCTAGGCAGAGGGATTTCTTCAACAGTGGCCTTGCTGTGCCATGCCTGGCTTAGAACAACTGCCTTCTCCGGCGATGTCCTGGCCAACTTGATGGACATGCCGTTTGATGGATCCCGTCTTTTTGGGGAGAAGGCATACTCGGCCCTAGTGAGGTTAAAGGACTTTTGAGCTACGGCCAGATCCTTTGGGCCTCTCTTCTACACCTCATGGCCAGTCTAGCTTTCGCCCCTTCCATGACAAATGAAGGGGGTTACAGCTGTGTCAGCCCTATCCCAGCCACCGGCCTGCGCAGACTTCCCAACTTGGTTCATTCCTTCCAAGGAATGGAAGCCAGAAGTTGTCAGCCACCCTGCCCTCAGCAGCCACAGCCTCCATGCACTCCTAGTCTGACTCTGCAAGACCACACCACTCCAGTTGGTGGGAGAATCCATCATCATCTCCCCCGCTGGACGTCCATAACATCGGACAAGTGGGTCTTGCAGATCATTCAGTAGGGCTTTTCTCTGCCTTTCCTTTCTTTCCCCCCTCCTTTTCTGCCAAATCAAGAACGGCTGTCGGAGGATCATTTAAAATTGCTCTAAGAGGAAGTTACAGCTCTCCTGGCCAAGGGAGCTATAGAGAAGGTCCCATATTCAGAAGTAGGCAGTGGCTGTTATTCCCACTACTTTCTGATTCCGAAAAAGAACAAAGGCTTGCGGCCCATTTTAGATCTTCGGACCGTCAATCTCTACCTCAAGAAGGAGAAGTTCAAGATGCTTACTTTAGCTCCGGTCTTGTCTGACCAAGAAGACTGGATGGTAGCGTTGGACCTGCAGGATACTTATTTTCACATCCCCATCCTGCCGGGCCACAGGCGTTACCTGCGGTTCAAGGTAGGCCATGAGCACTTTCAGTTTACCGTGCTCCCCTTCGGCCTTACCAGTGCCCTTTTTGTGTTCACCAAGGGGATGGCGGTAGTTGCAGCTCATCTGTGCAGGTTAGGGGTGTCAGTCTTCCCCTACCTCGACGACTGGCTGTTGAAGGCGTCCTTGCCATAGGCTGTCTCCCACCTTCAGACTACGGCGAACCTCCTGCATTCGCTGGGGTTCTCTATAAACGTACCGAAGTCACATCTAACTCCTTCTCAGATGCTCACTTTCGGGGCTGATCTTGACACAGTGCAGTTTAGGGCCTATTCTCCCAAGCAGCGAGTCCAGGATATTCAGGTTATGATTCCAGTGTGTCAGCCTCTATCCTGGATTTCGGTGAGACTGACTCTGAGGCTGTTGTGCCTCATGGCCTCCTGCATCCTGTTGGTAAAGCATGCTGGGTGGCTTATGCGGGCTCTGCAGTGGGACCTGAAGTTCCAGTGGTCACAGCATTGAGGAAATCTAACCAACATGGTCCAGATCTCAGTAGAAAAATGCAAGAGATCTGGAGTGGTGGTTGGTGAACTGCGATTGGGTCAACGGCAGACCCCACTACCTTCCCCAACCAGTTCTCACAGTCGTGACAGATGCGTCACTTTTGGGATGGGGGGGGGACATCTGGGAGAGGTGGAGATCAGGGGACACTGGTGTAGGAAGGTAGGATCTGCTTTTATGGTTACCCCCACTTTTTGCCTGGTGCTTTGCTGTTTCTGACTAGTCTGACTGGGATCCTGCTTACCAGGACCCCAGTCTCTGTGCTTTCTCCCCTAAATTGGTTATGGTAAGTACTTGGGTACCTCCCAGATTGGATATTGGTGTACCCTTATAAGCCCCTAGTATATGGTACTGAGGTACCTAGGGCATAGGTACCCCAGGGGTCCCCCATGGGCTGAAGCATGTATTATGCCACCCATGGGAGACCACTCAAACTGTACCTACAGGCCTGCCGTTGCAGCCTGTGTAAGCTGGTGCCAGCACCACTTACGAAAGATATAGGTTTCCCTATATCTAAGGTCACCGCACTTAAAACCTATGTCACCCCTAAAGCAGGCCTTTCTATCCTGAAGGCAGGGTGCTCGGTTCTAAGTGTGAGGGTGGCCCTGCATGAGCAGGATACCCCTACAACCTTTGGAGTCTATTCTCCCGGGTTGTAAGTGCATCAGCCATTACGATACATAGAGTGGCCATGCGTCATTACGCGATGACCATCTCTAAACTGGCTGTAACGAACCCTGTCATGTTTGGTATCAAATATGTTGGAATCATACCCTCACACCATATACGGTGTGAGAGGTATGA
Source organism: Calotriton arnoldi (assembly GCA_963921515.1). Taxonomy (NCBI): domain Eukaryota; kingdom Metazoa; phylum Chordata; class Amphibia; order Caudata; family Salamandridae; genus Calotriton; species Calotriton arnoldi. The sequence goes on from CAWUFW010002480.1 coordinate 220,856, forward strand.
TTCCATGCACTGTAAAGCTCCTCCAGAAGGCCCTCAGTGCTCCCGGTACCAGTCTTCTAGACCCGGACTGCACAACATGGCTGCTGCCGACCAGAGACACGATTCTGCCCTCCTGCTGCTGAGCCAAGCTCGAGCAGGGGAAGGCAGAATAATAGGTATCCTGTCATAGGAAGGTGTGACCACCTCCCAGACAGGGTTTAGTGTATTGGGGCCGGGTGGGAGCGCTTGCCAGCGCCACTCAGTCTGCTTGAGGGGCACATTTGGTGCCCTCCTTGCATAGTCCAGTTCAAACCAACTCAGGGAGCCGTTGGCTCCTGCTTTGGCGCAAAACTGGACAAAGGACATGGGAGTATCCTCCTCACTGTCCGACTCCTCCCCTGGGAGGGAACCCTGAATCGTCCCAACCCTTTCCTTAGGGTACTTAAGGGCATACCTGAGGGTGGGTCCCTAGATTCGTCATGGGATAAGATTCAATTCAAGACAAAACTTCATCTTCAACCGTTTAGGCACTTTAGACTTCGCTGGACTTCGCTCTGGGCATCAAGACTGCAGTTGGGAAGACTCCTGCTGCTCCTGGTCTCGTCGCCCTGCTCGTCTGCTGCAATGTCTGTGCCTGTGCTCCATACAGGAACCTTCCAAGGCCTGTGGACACCCAAGACACCTGAAGGAATCTCCCTTGAAGTGAAGGAGTCACTTCCCTGCATCTGCAGGCACCGCAACAAAGCTGACTGGTTTGCTGATCCTGGGCTCCACGGACTCCAAAAGGCTCAGCAACACAGGTGATGGTTCTTCACATCCCTCAAGGCCTGCCCTGTCCTCTCACCAAGTTTGAAGCCAGTAACCCTCGTCGGAGCCGCAGGAATCTACTGTTGCAAAGGCTTGTCGGCTTCCTTCCACCAAGATCTTCGGGCTCCATGTAGCCCCAACCTCAAGCATCTCCTGTGGCCAAGATCTTCATCCTCACCACATCACTTACATCGTGGCCCTGCATCTTTGGTGAGCTGCTCGAGGTTCTCTTGCGACTCCAGTGCCTCCGGCCTGTGGGTCCTCTTGAGGGTCTTCTTTGATTTCAGCAGGCTCCCCTGATTGTTTGGGGCCTGCTCTGACTCCCCTGCTTGTGGTGAGCCACCTGGACCTTGTTGGTCCCGACATTGCACCTTCTTCGTTTTCCACGTTGGTTGCAGTTGCAAAGGCTTGTTGGTGCTCCCGACGGACACCAACCCCTCAACTCTCGACATCCGACGTGGGACAGCTCGTGAACGACTCCTGGTCTTCCACAGCATCGCCTGCTCCGCACAGCTGCAGCTCCAAGATCACCGTCCGCTCTCCTGCAACACCCGACTTGGGTGGGCATTCGTCTTCCGGGCCTCCTGGTCACTCCAAGGTGACATAGACTCTGTCCCCTCTGCTTGCAGGTACTTCTCAACTTGAATCCGCCTAGTGCAGGTGTTCACGGACAACACCACTGCTGGGTGGGGTCGTGGACCCTTTGTCGAGAGGCTCTGTGTCTCTGGACATGGCTGGAACAGCAGGGCATAACCCCGGTGGTTCAACACCTGGCAGGTTCTCTGAACACCAGGGCGGGTCCTCCACCCAAATCTGTCAACTCTTCGCCTCCATGAGTGGAGATTGAGCGGCGGCAGTTGATGACTTTTGACCTTCCTCCTGAAGTATGCAATGTTATTTTGGCGGCCAGGCGGCCCTCCTTTAAGACAGTATAGTTTGTATTATACTGTACAGAAAGGTCTATTGGCCCTTTTTTTGCTTCTCTTTCCACTGTTATTCTATTCATTCTAACCCTTGCCCAGCGGGGCTCTGCTTTAGGTATTCTTAAGGGTTATCTTTCTGCTCTATCCGCTTTTGCGGCTGCCAGATCAACCCTCTATCTTTAGGTCTCAAATTGTAAATAGGTTTTTGAAGGAGCTGGCTCACTTGTTTCCGCCCACGCCTTTGTTATACCGCAGTGGAACCTTAATTTGGTTCTCACTTTTCTTGTGTGTGCTCCTTTTTGACCCTTTACACAACTGTCTACTCCGGCTGCTTACCATCAAGACAGCCTTTCTAGTGGCGATAACATCTGCCCGGAGGGTGAGTGAGTTGTAGGCGCCTTCATGTACACCTCCATAAATTATGTCTTTTCAAGATAAAATAGTGCTTCGCTTCTGTGCTTCATTCTTGCTGATGGTGGTGACCCCATTCCATCTGGGTCAGTCTATCACGCTGCCCACCTTCTTTGCTCCGCCGCATCCCTCTAAGGAAGAGGAGCGTCTCCACCGCCTGGACCCAATAAGAGTGTTGTTGTTCTACCTTGACCGCACAAAGAGTTCCGGATGGACGACCAACTCTTTGCGGGGTACGTGGGAGCTAAGAATGGGCAGGCAGTGCAGAAAAGGACCATCTCTTGCTGGGTCGTTCTTTGCATTAAGATCTGCTGGGCCCTGGCTAAGAAACAGCCCAGTGAGGGATTAAGGGCCTATTCCACCAGGGAAAAGGCTGCGACTACGGCCTTTGCTCGGGGTGTCCCTGTCCTGGACATTTGCCAGGCAGCATGGGCATCTTTGCACACGTTTGCCAAGCACTACTGCCTGGACAGTCAGGTCCACAGGGACGGGCATTTTGCTCGTTCGGTCCTGCAGGACTTCCTAGTGTGAGGTATTGGTCTGTAACCCACCACCGGGAGAGTATGGCTTGGGTATCTAATTCAAAGGTAAGGAATCTGCAGCTAGAAGTCTCTATCAGATGAACAAGTTACTTACCTTTGGTAACGCAATATCTGGTAGAGACTCTAACCAGCTGCAGATTCCTTGCAGGCCCACCCATGCCTCCCCGCGTTGCAGACTGATTTTGTTAGGGCTAAGGTGCATTAGTAAACTTACTTACTAGTGGGAATAGGATCCCTGTCCCTTTTTCAGGGGGGACCAGCTTCATGGCTCTGAGCAAGGAAGCCTCTCTGTCTACTGCAAAGGCTTCTTGGAATGTCAGTTGTGGAAGGGTGACTTGTATGGAAGTTGTGCCAGTTGAAGATTCTAACCTTTCCTTGCCACTATAAGGACAACAGCATCTTTGGGTATCTGGAATGCCTTCCCCCATTGGCATGCAGTGGGCTTTAAGTAATGGTACAGAAGAAGGCAGACAGCCCATGACAAAATGACCAATGCCTGTTTGATGCTGAGAAAGGGGGCTTTTCCACCCCCCTGATATCACTTCTCTTTGTATGTTTCCTAAGGCAGAGCACAATGCTGCTTCAACATTGGGTTAAAAGGACTCCTGTGCCTTGAAAGACTGGAAACCTTTCTTCAGCTGGAAAGGAAGCTGAGGAGTGGCTGGGACCTAGCGATCTAGCTTTGGCAATGTCAGTCTTATGCTGCTCGAGGACAAGTTCTTCACAGTGAAGTGAAGACCAAGTGCTTTCTCCTGGGCCTCTGTTTTCAGGCCCAAGGATTTGAGCTATGATGACCATCACATGGTTTGACCCGTTTTATGGTCCTGGTTGCCATGTCAATGAGGTCCCTTGACGTCAGCAGTTTTATCATCTGCAGCTTCCTTGCCTAGGTTGAGTATGAACTGGTACTTTTCTTGTGCATAGCTGAGGAGGCTTAATGGTCAAATGTGTGCCTGAAAGGGAAACTAGCTGGCCATGAGGGCAATGCCCTGACTTGGAGGGAAGCTGCTGGCCTGAAATATCTTCTTCCCATGTGCATCCAGACACTGTGCCTCCTTGTCCATGTGGAAGGGCTGTGTTTCCGCTGAAAAGCTGAGAGGATTCCTGGAAACAGCCTGAACAGTCCTTTAGTGCCTGATGTGTGATGTTCAGTGCTTTGAAATTCACAGGCTCGAAGAAGGGCTTCTTTCACACCTCCTGGACTTCGAACTCTGTGTCCAGGGCTGGGGCATTGTTGCATCCATGAAGACATAAATATACCCATTCTCCAGCTGGGTGTTGATTTTGCAATGGATATTAATTCTAGTGCTTCGGGCATGACTGCCTGATTTTGCCTGGTTGGGTGCAAGTACACATGGTCACCAGCGTCTTGATCGATGCATGGGTTGTTTTCGTTTCTGGTTCCCCCAGGAGTGCTCTCTGGTGGGAGGGAGCCTGGCAGGGTTGTCCACTGATGTGTCGTCCAAGAGCAAAGCCAGAACCCATAGCTAGATGGTGAGCATGGTGCTGGTTGCGTGCCGGTGCGGACTCGTGCCAAAGGTTTATCCTCCAAAGGTGTCCCAGAGACTGCTGCCCTGGAGCAGCAGAGGAACTATACCTTGTTTCTTTGAGTGCAAACGGACCCCTATGGTTCCTCTGCCCAATGTTCAGCAAAAATGGTAAGGAAAGCATGGAGAAAAGAATGGCATGATCGCAAATACTGCAGCTGGCTGGTTCAACAGCAGACTAGGTGGGCGCAGTCTCATCTAGCTGCTTCTGGTCTGAAGTATTGGGCAGCTTCGATATATATGCCTCAGAGTTCGCTACCTCCTAGGGATGGATCACTAATTTGGACTGTGTCACAAAGAGAGAGACCATTGGTACTAGCCCGGACTTTTAAAAGCGCAACTGTGCTGTGTAGAACTAGGTTCCAAGACCTCCCTCTCAATGAATGGATTAGCAGGGCTGATATCAGTGTAATATATTGCTGGCTACGGTATGGCTCTAGTGTTGGGGCAACCTCCTAACAGGGCTAGGACTTCCAGAGGTGTTACGAAGGTAAGACTTTTGCCTCCGGGGTCCTCGGTTTCTTATTGTGCCTTCTGTATTTTGGTGTGGACTCTGAGTGTGCCCGAGCCCTGAATGAAGAGCTCAGAGTCTGACCACTGATTGATGTCATTCTCCGCAGTCACCTCCCCAGTCTAGGAGCCAGGGTCAGCCATGGAGCTGTTGTCGAGTTGGAAGAGGGAGTTAGGCACAATTGCCGCGCTACTTGGTTGCAGGGATTCCCACAAGCTGAGAATGGTAAAGAGGCAGCATGTCATAGAATGTGTAAATATGCCTGATATTACACTTCCCTACAACTGGCGCACAACCCACTGAATTGTATTATAAAAAACAAATGCTTATGTAATAGGATGCTTATGTTCAACAGGAGCACTATATTGTTTAGCAGGGAAATTATGCAAAATAAATACAGCAAAGACACAACCGTTTTCAAGGGAGTAGCCAGAAAATGAAAATACCCCCCATTTTAAAACAAGCCCCTAATGACAGAGTGAATGATACAAGCAGGCGCAACCCTTCCTAGAATAGTACTTGTCACATTACATCCACTCATCTATCCTGACATCCTTCCACCCATCCATCCTTTCACTCATGCATCCTTCCACCTTTCCATCCTTCCATGTATCCTTTCATTTGTCTCGCCACTCATTTAGATCCCATTCATCTGTTCAAATTAATCAATCATTTTACCCCTCAATGTTTTCACCTTTCCATTTTCCACCTTTCCATATTTCCATCCATCCATCTAATGACTGTTCCCTTCACACATAGATCTATCCACACTTGCACTCTTCTGGCCATCCTCCTATCCATCTCTTCATGAATCATTTCCCCCTTCCTTTTAACTTTCCATCCATCCTTTCAACCACACTTCATTGCCCTCACCCTTCCTCCCATTCACTTTGCCCTTCATGTTTCCTTCCCTGCTTCCTTCCTTGCACCTTTCAGTACTTAAATCTTTTCTTCCTTCTCCCCTTCCTCCTGTCCAGTTTCTAATCCGCATAATTCGTTCTTTTCTCACATTATTTTGTACTTTCCTCTCTTTCTCCCTCAGCCATTATTTGCTAATTTCTCTATCTGTTTTGTGTTTGTTTGTATCATTTCTTTCCATTACTGAACTTGGCTCACATAGCAACAATTGACCCCCACCTGGTATCCCTGCCATGCTCTTCTGTTTGAGCATTTTATAAACTTTAGTATGCAGCCCTGCAGACTGAAGGGGCCAGTGGAAAACTAAACGTTTGGTGGTTACCCCCACTTAAGGTGCCAGAGCGGGGAGGTTCACAACGCAGCTGACTGCTTTCACTATAGCTCCAAAAAATTTCGGAAGTATGTGCGATGTACTCCTCTCCTCGTGGTGTTCAGGGTTATATGTTCACCCCATGACCTAGACTGCCTCCAGTTATTAAACACAGAAAAGGCGAACAAAAATGATGTTTAATTTACAAAAGCCTTGGATTAGCAGGCGGAAGTTGTGCTACCTTGTATAGAATATGACTTCCATTACCCAAGAAGGTATGTGACTTACTCTTCGAGAGGATGTATTACTCTAATTTGCAATAAGTTACGCTTTAAATACTTACACTTGTTCTGTCACACACCAGAGAGGCTATATAAGTCATGAAAGTAAAGGATGTAGTGCCCCACAAGCTACTTTAATCCACCGAGCCTGGCACTGCCCTCAGGAAGACATGGTTTGTTACAAATATTTGATAAATTGTCAGACCTCATTGACCATACCCTAGAGAGATCCCCATTGGTGGCCCTTCATGGGATGTACACCCTGTGGTGCCCTGGAGAGATCCCTACTGGTGTCCTTTTTTGGGACGTTCTTCCTGTCATGCCCTGGACAGCCCCACTGGTGGTGGTTCTCTGCATGTACACCCTGTCATGCCCTGCAGAGTTCCCCCTGCTGTCCTTCTCAGTATGTACACCCTGTCATGCCCTGCAGAGATCCCCACCCCGCTGTCCTTCTCAGTATGTACACCCTGTCATGCCCTGCAGAGATCCCCCCGCTCTCCTTCTCAGTATGTACACCCTGTCATGCCCTGCAGAGATCCCCCCCCCGCTGTCCTTCTCAGCATGTACACCCTGTCATGCCCTGGAGCAATCCGCACTGGTGGTCCTTCGCGGAACATACACCCTGTCATGCCCTGTAGAGACCTCCCCTGCTGTCCTTCTCAGTATGTACACCCTGTCATGCCCTGCAGAGATCCCAACCCCTGCTGTCCTTCTCAGTATGTACACCCTGTCATGCCCTGTAGAGACCTCCCCCGCTGTCCTTCTCAGTATGTACACCCTTTCATGCCCTGTAGAGACCTCCCCTGCTGTCCTTCCCAGTATGTACACCCTGTCATGCCCTGCAGAGATCCCCACCCCCGTTGTCCTTCTCAGTATGTACACCCTGTCATGCCCTGCAGAGATCCCCACCCCGCTGTCCTTCTCAGTATGTACACCCTGTCATGCCCTGCAGAGATCCCCACCCCGCTGTCCTTCTCAGTATGTACACCCTGTCATGCCCTGCAGAGATCCCCACCCCTGCTGTCCTTCTCAGTATGTACACACTGTCATGCCCTGCAGAGATCCCCCTGCTGTCCTTCTCAGTATGTACACCCTGTCATGCCCTGCAGAGATCCCCCTGCTGTCCTTCTCAGTATGTACACCCTGTCATGCCCTGCAGAGATCCCCCCGCTGTCCTTCTCAGTATGTACACCCTGTCATGCAGAGTTCCCCACCCCCGCTGTCCTTCTCAGTATGTACACCCTGTCATGCCCTGCAGAGTTCCCCCCGCTGTCTCCTTCTCAGTATGTACACCCTGTCATGCCCTGCAGAGATCCCCACCCCCGCTGTCCTTCTCAGTATGTACACCGTCATGCCCTGCAGAGATCCCCCCGCTGTCCTTCTCAGTATGTACATCGTCATGCCCTGCAGAGTTCCCCCACCCCGCTGTCCTCAGTATGTACACCCTGTCATGCCCTGCTGCAGAGATCCCCCCGCTGTCCTTCTCAGTATGTACACCCTGTCATGCCCTGCAGAGTTCCCCACCCCCGCTGTCCTTCTCAGTATGTACACCGTCATGCCCTGCAGAGTTCCCCCCGCTGTCCTTCTCAGTATGTACACCCTGTCATGCCCTGCAGAGTTCCCCACCCCCGCTGTCCTTCTCAGTATGTACACCCTGTCATGCCCTGCAGAGATCCCCATCCCCGCTGTCCTTCTCAGTATGTACACCCTGTCATGCCCTGCAGAGATCCCCCCGCTGTCCTTCTCAGTATGTACACCCTGTCATGCCCTGCAGAGATCCCCCCCGCTGTCCTTCTCAGTATGTACACCCTGTCATGCCCTGCAGAGATCCCCCCCCCCCCGGCTGTCCTTCTCAGTATGTACACCCTGTCATGCCCTGCAGAGATCCCCCCGCTGTCCTTCTCAGTATGTACACCCTGTCATGCCCTGGAGAGGTCCGGGACGTACACCCTGTCATGCCCTGCAGAGTTCCCCACCCCCGCTGTCCTTCTCAGTATGTACACCCTGTCATGCCCTGCAGAGTTCCCCACCCGTGGTCATTCTCAGGACGTACGCCCTGTCGTGCCCTGGAGAGGTCCCCACTGGTGGTCCTTCTCGGGACGTACACCCTGTCATGCCCTGCAGAGATCCCGCCCCCCCCCTGCTGTCCTTCTCAGTATGTACACCCTGTCATGCCCTGGAGAGGTCCCCACTGGTGGTCCTTCTCGGGACGTACACCCTGCCATGCCCTGCAGAGTTCCCCACCCCCGCTGTCCTTCTCAGTATGTACACACTGTCATGCCCTGCAGAGTTCCCCACCGCCGCTGTCCTTCTCAGTATGTACACCCTGTCATGCCCTGCCGTGTTGCATTGAAGGAGCATTTTACTGTTATTTATTTAATTTAATGTATTTAAATACATTTGAATTTTATGTTAAATTAAAGTTATTTTTTTGTTGTTACTCCCACCAGGGAATTCCCTGTTTTCTTCTGCTCACTCTTAATTATGAAGTCTGTACGTTTACTAAGCTCGATTTATTAAGGATAGCACAAGATTGTCTTGTAGGCTGAATCATGTCTGCAATTGCCTGTACTAAATTTATGTATTTTATCTTATTTAATATATTATTTAATAAATTGACATTGTTAAACTAAATTTGTTTCCTCTTGTAACAGCACTTGGAATAAACGGTTTTCTTGCGCTTACCTTTAATTATTAAGCATGCTGACGGTGCACCGGGTGTTTTCTTTAATGCTTTGAAGCATGTTTCTTGACTCGTATTGTTGATTAAAATAAATTTTGTTTTGATTTCCATATTGTGGGCGGTATAATTTAATACAGTTAATGTGTTTAAGAGAAGGGAAAACATTGTGCGTTACCAGATTTACAGATTTTATTAGTTTTTGTCAAAAACGGTATGTGAAAATTATTTTATGTGCAACCTTGGTTAGTGAGTTTAGCAGCATTATGTTGTCCCAGCACAACCCCTTTGAGCATGTGCCTCTACCATATTTCTACCACATTTAACCTTTCAACACCAACTCCACCAAAGAGACACCGCCTACAAGTCATGCTGGTATACTCAATGCTATTCACTTGTGCTGTTGCAGTACTCGATTTGATTCCCCGAAAATTAAAGACGTTGTTGGGCTACAGAACACTTTTATTCTGTGGAAGGTGCCTGAAATCATGTAGATGAATAATGTATGTGAATTCATGAAACAAGGAAAACTGAAAAACCAAACTGGAGGAAAAACCATGAAATACAACAAAAATTAAAAGGCCCCCTTTTAAAGAATGATAATTTCAGGGAAACACAATTATATTGAAAATTTCATTAAAATAAACAAAAGTGATAACTAAAACCAGTATTATGTTACTGCATTAAGAAAGTACAACTGAATATATGTTAACAATTGGGAACAGCAGTATACCCTATATCGAATCTCAGTTCAAAATACACTTTTATTGCAATGACTAGGGTAAGTATGTATGGTTTCTCAGTAATGCTTTCCTAATTAAATTGTTTTCCAAGAAAAATCTTACTAGTCTCTTTCTCTCTCTCTCTCACTGGCGTAACGAAACTTGAGGGGGCCCCCCTGCAAGGTACGGTGAGGGGCCCCCTCCGGACTAAATCGGGAGCTCTCCGGCCAAAGTTATGTGCTGAGGAGGGCCCCTGGAGCTTGGGGCCCCCCGCACCGCAGGGGATTCGGGGGCCTGTGTTACGCCACTGCTCTCTCTCTGTATTAAGATATATATATAATATATCTATAGATATATTACCTACTGGCTGTCGCCAGTAGTTAGTTATAGTTGGGACCTAGTTTCCATAGGAAAAGCATTTTTTGATTTGCCAATAACCCTGGCGCTGTTTGACGAATCTTCGCAAAATTTTCAAAACTAATGGGGCGGTCACATCAGCTGCTGTCTTGAAAATTTCGGAGTGATCCGTCAAGCGGGGGCCGAGAAAAAGGGGGGGTCCCAAAACGCTTTTTCTCCATGTTAATTTCCCTAGGAAAGTTTCGACATGGCTACAGCCCGAACTGCTGAGCGGAAGTACACCAAATTTGGCAAAAAGGTAGCTCTTGGTTCAGAGAGCACTCTTTTTGTTAAATGGTGTAAATCCGTTAAATAGTTCCTAAGAAATTTAAAGATTTCTCAGATATACAACTGTGGCCGCAGTGGATCCGCGAACCCTCCCGATCTCATGCTTGAGATCTGATTGGTTGCCAACACATCAAACCAGGAAGTGTTTGTAGCCATCCTGTGACTCGGTTGAACAGAGTCACAAGAAAAAAGGTTAAGAAACAAGAAAAGGGGGCAGGCTAGAAACACCCTGACTCCCCAGGCCTGTTCAGGGGGTCCCACAGGGACCCCCAGGGCCAAAAAAAAGCATTTTTTTAAAAACAATTGTCGGGATTCGCAGTGGATCTGCAAATACGACAAAAAATATTTTAAAAATCGATGTGCGGGCTCCAACGTTTCGTTACCTTTAGGCCACCTGGTGGTCGCGGGGCAATAACTAATAATGATGGGACCGCCACCTCCCCGGGGCTAATTATCTGAAATGCGGGGGCACGCCCCCCCCCGCAGCCCCAGCGACTGCCACCTCCCCAGGGCTATATTTACAAAGATGTTTGGGGGGGCTGGAGCCACCCCCCCGCACAGCCCCGGGGACCATCACTTCCCCGGGGCTTAAATACTGTTGAAGGGGGGCCGCGTGGCCCCCCTCGTGGAGCCGTAAATGGCCCTGGGGACGTCACCCCCCAGGGCAGTCTCCAGCAATGTCCCACCATCCCATAGCAAACAAGTGCTCCACATTGAACAAGTGAGAGCATTTTGCTCTCACTTGTTCAAAGTGGAGCACTTTGCTTTTTACCCCCAGGGAGCTGCATCTTAGCAGCTCCTTGGGGGTAAAAAGCAATGCTGGCTCCCGCAGGGAGCAGGAGCCAGCCGGGACCGTGGGGGTCTTCAGGCGCCCCCCGCGGTCCCAGGAGATGGCCTTGTCCCAGGGGATGGGGTCCCCGGGGTCAAAAATGGCCAAGGAGGGGGGCTCCTCGGCCCCCTCCCTTTTTGTTTTGTTTTTTAAACAAAAGAATGGCCAGGCCTTGGGCCCAAATTGGCCTGGGGAGGGGGGGGACGCGCGGTCCCCCTCCCTTGAAACTATTTTTTTATTTATTTTTTTAAGTTAAAGAAATGGCCTGGCCCTGAGAGAGGGGTCCCCGGGGCTGAAAATGGATCGGACGGGGAGCCACTTGGCCCCCTCCCTTTAAAACGCACCAAAAAAAACTTTAAAAAATGGCTGGGCCCTGGGGATGGAGTCCTTAGGGCCGAAATCGGCCTGGGGAGGGGGGGTGCACAGCCCTCCTCCCCTTTAAAAATATATACAAAGGTCCAGCCCCAGGGGATGGGGTCCCAGGGGTATATATATCTGCCTCGGGAGGGGGGCCGCGCGGCCCCCCCTCCCATTTTATTTTAAGTAAAAGATACAAATTGGGTGAGGTCCCGGGGGATGAGGTCCCCGGGGTCCAAAAGGGTCAAGTGAAGGGAGGCCACACAGCCCCCCTTCTTAAAATAAAAAATAAAAACGAAGCTGGCAACTCGTCGGAGGCCCCGCCCCCTTTCTCCACTACTCTGCAAACGCGCCTCCTTGCTCGCTCTTGGTTGGGAGCTAAAGTCCCCTTAGCTCCTGAGGGTCCTTAGGGGTCAACTAGCCCACCTGTTACCTCCAGTAAGCCCCGCACAGTAGGATTGCTGAGAGGTGGTCCAAGGCCATGCCTCTTTTTCCACCACTCTGCAAAAGCGCCTCTCAGCGCACTGCTGGTGGGGCGATGAGGGATAAAGTCCCCTTGGCTCCCGAGGGACCTTGGGGGCCAAGAAGCCCTCCTGGTACATCCTGTAAGCCCAATGCAGCGGATTTCCTGAGAGCTGGTCGGAGGCCCAGCCCCTTTCTCCACCACTCTGCAAACGCGACTGCTAGTTAAAAAACCTTAGAAATTCACACAAAAAAACAAAGGTGTCAGGGACGTTATAGTTAGGAATTAACATTTTAAAAAAGCTTAGAAATTCACTGAAAAAAAACAAAGGTTTCAGGAACGTTATAGTTAGGCTGACATTTCACTCGTACAAAACCAGAGAAATTCAGCCGTTATTGGTACCTGAGTTAACTATAACTCGCGCCCCGCAATGCACTACTTATGACCTCACATATTACATCACTCATGTCAGAATCTCTGACGCACCCACTCAGACACCCATATAACCTTTCATACAACCACTCCAACTTTCACACTACCATTCTCGAAACCATTGACACACTCATACCAGTACGTACATACCGACTCACTGATTCATAGGTCTACGCACACATCCACTCACTCACCCAATCAGCCACTCATACACCCACTCACTCACTAATACAGCCACTGATATTGTGGAAATGTGCTTTTTGATGAGCACACCGGTGCAGGGGTCACCCTTCTCTTGTCCACGGGTCCATAGACCAACAAAATAGAGATTGGCACTGAAGCTGGAATTCAAATAACAAGTTTATTAATCACTCATGAGTGGGACTACGTCCACACAGCACTCTCAAGTTCTGCCTGAGGTAGTACACTGAAGTCACAGACCATGGTGCTTATATACAGAGTTTGTTGCAGAGTAAGCATGTAGTTACAAATAGAAGGTACAAGCATACACAGGAATTACTACCAACAAACATGGGCAGATGGGAGATCACTTAGTCAGCAGAGTGGGAGGGGAACAGAACTGTTTACATCAGCAAAAAACAGTTGACAGTTATATCTTTAGCCAGGTGCATTCTAGCAGCTACAGGCCTTTGCTCAGCACATTGCATTTAGCTCAGTACAGAAGGAGTTAACTAGAGTTGATGACACAAGCAGAATAGAAGGGCAAGCAACAGTGAAGACGGAAGAATTACATAGCTAACAAAATGGATGCCACAAACAAGATGGCTTCATCCTATGCTAACAGACATTATTTCATATTTCCACAGATGACCCTTTTAGCATATGCTGAAGACATCTTCTAGGCTTTATAAGGAGTACGGAAAATATCATGTACATCTATCTGCATTAATTCATTAATTTCTTGATCACTTGCTAATTCGGCATTTACATTCTTAACATTTTGTTTAGTCGGTATACACGAGGTGCAAGTAGAAACACAAAGGGAACAAAGCATTGGGCCGCATTGAATACATAGGCAAAAGAATAGCAAGAAATATACATAAGGCTGACAATAGCTTCCAGCCCCATACAGTAAACATGTTCCATAGCCATCCAGTCAAAGTCCAAGTTCCTGAATCCTGATGGATTTCAGTGGCTATTTTGTGCAACTTGGAAATTGCGTCAAAAACAGAAGGGGCGTGGTCAGGGATATAGACACAGCAGCTACTCCCGATGATGCGACATGCTCCACCACGGTCGCCCAGGATGACATCAAGGACCATCCTATTTTGGAGCGCCACAATTCTCGCAATTTGTAGTTCTTCTGTGATATTTCCAAGCGCCATTGCTGTCTGATTGGTTACAGCCTCTACAACACGTGTCAAGCGCCTGATCTTTCTACTGTTTAAGGCCGCACCAACAAAGAAGAATGGTCCCAAATTAAAGTCAATATACTGCTGTAGTGCAGTATCAGTTTGATCCACCTCATCATTGTTTATTGTCCTTTTGAATCTGTTCTTGGAAATGTCATTATACAGTCTATAGTCTTTATGGTAGGATGCAGGTGCCAAAAACACAGATGGAAGCAAAAAGGACACGTAGCAGCTTCCCGACCAACCAATAGGTAGATGGTAATAACCTTTACTTTCGCAAATAAAATAGGTGTTGTGTGAGGACAAAAAGCTGCTATTGTTCATTCCAGTAATGTTCAACACTAAAGTACAGTCACTTTTTCCCACAGGAATTCTGCCAATACTGCTCACACACAGATCCGCTCGAGCTCTAGTAACAGCAATAACAGGAGGCCCATTCCCCTTAGTTGTTCGAGTGTTAGGGAAAACATAGTGTATGGAGGAATTTCCTCGGCGATACTCCTCCATTTCCCACACAGTTCCTTTAGCTTGTGGATCTCCTTCCTCATTGGGGTAACAAACTTTATTCAACTGAGCGTTTACTCCACCTACATCAGCATAAGTAATATTAGCAACTTCAGAAGCCCACAACAATGCAAACCAGGCTCTGCAGGAGCCATTATGTGAAAACGGCAAGGGAATAAAAGGCGTTCCTCTCTTTTTCTGATGAGCTGGCATCATTCCACATACCCAGCAATTGGTAACGTTTGTGGCATTGTGTGTATGGTGCAACATTTGGATGAAAGTGTTATTGAGGTAGGACATTCTATGCTTTTTCTCATGATACGGTAGAGTAAAATAATGATGTTCAATTGGGACAGGAGTAGTAGTAGTCAGTAGATTTCGGACAGGAGCTACTTCCTCTACAATCCATGTTATTATAGCAACAATAACAATAGTCAAAGTAAATCCAGTAGCAATTATTGTTCTTTTGCTACAAACTCTTGCAGCAGTTGGTTTCTTCTCCTTAGACATATTCATTTCGTCAACAAACAACAAAGCAGATGGTGCCCTAAGGTCCTGGGCAGGCGTTGATTTCTTCACTAACGTTGAGACGAGTAGTCACTAAAAGACTACCCCTTTGAAGTCAGTCTTTAACCACCCAGGACAGTGGCTCAAACAGTCTCTTTCAATGAAATGTCTTTCTTCCTGGGTCGAAGCTGATATCGGGATGTACCCGGAATCGTGTGGTCCAGGAATACTTCCTCAGGTCCTTCAGGTGACACAGCTTGTCCTTTCTCGGTGACCAGGATATCGCGGTGATCTGCCAACAGAGCTGGGCTCACTAGGTCTTGCAGCACTTTTCGGCAGTGTGTCGCATGGACCTAGTTTTTCCGGTTCGTCACTCGAACTGCAGTCCTGGTAGCCAATAGTACCTGCTCTGGTCCTCGCCACCTCGCTGCTAGGGAGCTGGTCCTCTGGAATGACTTTACGACCACAAAGTCACCAGGCCGTAAACAATGGCCCTCACCTTGCGACCTGTCTGGAAGAGTCTCCCGAACCTGTTGATAAATAGAAGACAAACTGTCAGTCAACTGAGACAAATAGTCATTCATCAATACATAGGGTGTATAGGGCGTGGCTTAGGAATCCCCCAAATATTCATTGGCCTTCCAAAAACCACCTCATACGGTGTGAGGCCAGATCGTGTATGTGGTATCGATCTAATGGATAGCAATGCTAAGGGCAATGCATCAGGCCATTTCAAAGATGTGGAAGCCTGTATTTTAGCCAATTTCAGTTTCAGGGTAGAATTGTAAAGTTCCACTAGTCCTGCTGATTGTGGGTGAAAAGCAGCATGAAACTTCTGCTTAATCCTTTCATGAGATACTCAACAACTTGCCCAATAAAATGGGGTCCGTTGTCACTCCACAAAACTCGGCAAATGCCGAATCAGGGAAAGAACTCCTTTAGGAGCACCTTTGCTGTCGTATCCTTCGTAGCGTATGCTTCCACCCATTTACTGAAAGCGCAAACCACTACATACTTTAGGTTGTTACAGCGCTCAAGCTGGATGTAATCCATTTGCAGGACCTCAAAAGGTGCAGTTGGTATTGCAAACCCTCCTGTTGGAGTTCGTGTTCCCTTTCCAGGATTATACTGGAGACAGATCAGACAGGACTGGACTATTTTCTTAGCCATACCGACAATCTCTGGATGATGCCAAACTTGCATAAGTTGCTTTGCTATTGAGGATGCTCCAACATGTGCCGGCCCATGTGCCATGTGAATCATAGGATGTAAATAGGCTGCGGGTAACTTCCATTTGGTCATTTCTTTATTCCTCCAACAGCCCTCGTCATCCAATGTTCCCTCCTTGGACCATTGGTCTAATTCATCAACAGAAGCAGATTGCTGCATGTCCAGCACCTGTTGCCTGGCATCATGCCAACGTTCAGCCTGTGACTTAACTACATACATAGATGTGGTACTTCGCTGCATTGCAGTCTCACGAGCTGTGCAATCCGCAAAGGCATTGCCTGCTCCTATTTTATCAGTCACTTTCTTGTGTGCACTACATTTAACAATTGCCACTTTCTTAGGACAGGTCAAGGCAGTAAGGAGATTATGTACTAATTCCCCATGCACTATTTGTGTCCCATGTGAAGTGAGAACGCATCTTTCTTTCCAAAGTTGCCCGAAGTTATGAGCCACGCCGAAGGCGTATTGGCTATCAGTGTAAATGTTAACAAGCAACTCTGTACTAAGCTCACATGCTCTTGTCAGTGCTATCAACTCGGCAGCTTGAGCTGACTTCTGTGGGATACGAGCTGTCTCAACTACTGTCGGAAGTGTTGTAATTGCATAAGCAGCAGATGTAGTGCCATCAGGCAATTTCAGGCAGGATCCATCAACCCACAATTCCCCATCAACACTAGAAAGAGGTGTATCTTGTAGGTCAACACGACCCTTTGTTCGTTCTTCAGTAAGGGATATACAGTCATGTAACTCTTGTGACTGAGACTGAGTAACTGGAAATGGCAATAATGTACCAGGGTTCAGAGTCAAACATCTTTTTAACGTGATATGAGGGGCCAAAAGTGTCAATTCATATCCTGTCAAGCGAGCACTAGTCAGATGCTGTGTTTTTGTTTGATTTAACAAGGCATCAACTGAATGGGGTACTAACACAAGCAATCTATGTGACAAGACTATTCCCTCGCTCTGACGTATGGACACAGCCGTTGCCGCCACCGCTCGAAAACAACCAGGCAGCGCGCGGGCAACTGGATCAAGGACAGCTGAGAAATATGTACAAGGACATTGTTTATCACCGTGTGTTTGTGTTAAAACTGAGAGAGTGCAACCTTCCCTCTCGTGTACATAGAGTGTGAAGGTCTTAGTGTAGTCTGGAGTTCCTAATACTGGTGCAGAACAAAGAGCTTGACGTAACTGTTGGAAGGCATCCTGGCACTCACTAGTCCATGGGAGAGGCATCGGAGTGTCTTTAGTCAAAAGGGCCAACAAGGGTTTAATAATGTGAGAAAAGCTAGGGATCCACTGCCTACAAAAAGAAGTAAGGCCAATCAGTGCACGGACATCCTTCTGAGTACGGGGCACGGGAGTGTCTAAAATAGTTTGAATGCGATCTGGTGCGAGTGCACGTCCCTCCTTAGACAGGAGGTGACCTAAATAGGTAACCTGCTGTCTACAAAATTGCAGTTTCTTCCTAGAGACTTTGTGATGATGAGAGGCAAGAAATAACAATAATGACAGTGTTCCTTCTTTACACTGTTCAGGGGTTTCAGCAGCCAACAAGATGTCGTCGACATATTGAATAAGAGCCACCCCTTTCGGTACAGGAAAAGAATCAAGCTGCCTTTTCAACGCCTGACTATAAATGCTAGGACTCTCTGTATACCCTTGTGGAGCTCTACAGAACCTGAATGATCTATTATTCAAAGTGAAGCCAAACAAATAACGGCTGTCAGGGTGAATAGGTATTGAGAAAAATGCATTCTTTAAATCAATTACACTAAATATAGTGGCAGTAGGAGGAACCATGGTGAGAAGTGTCGTGATATCAGAGACTACCGGGTATTGGGGCACCACGATTTTATTAACCTCTCGTAAATCTATAATAAATCTGTAAATTTTAGTATCAGTGTCTTTTTTCAAAATCGGAAGGATAGGACTATTACAAATGTTATAAGGGACTTCTTCCACAACCCCCACCTTGATCAAATCCTGAACAATGAGTGTTAATGCTTCTTCGCCTTCCCGAGATATTTTATATTGGGGCAATCAAGGCAATGAAGCACCTTCCTTCACTTGAATATGCACTGGTGGAATAACCATTTGTCCCACATCGGTATCTGATGTAGCCCACAAAGTACTAGGTAAAGATGCCAAAGCGATATATTCTTTGATGAGACAAGACCTCTCAACCATTGGATAGTTATCATTTAAGATAACACGCACACTTTCTGTGGAACAACGTATTGTAGCACAAAAATGTTTAAGCATATCAATGCCCACAATATTATCCGGCGTGTTAGGGGAAAGCAGAAATGGACATGCTGCAGTAAATTTATCAAGACTAAATGCAAGTGGCTGTGACAGTGGGCTAGGTGTAGGTGTCCCATCGAATCCTATCGATGTTATCATTGCGCCAGACAGGGGAGCCCTAGGAACCAATTTTTTAGACAGCGCACTACGAGTAGCTCCTGTATCAACCAGAAACCGATCAGTAGAACCCAAGACATTTGCATCAACATAAGGACCCTTCTGATCTACTGGGACCTCAACCGGTTCCTTACCCCATCCTAGGCATTCCTATGCATAATCAGAATCCGCAAGACCATCAGCCGAATAATCAGACATTTGATATGATTTCGTCTATCAAAGGTATTAGAATAATTTGGTCCGTGTTCAACTGCCTCAAACCTGGGACGGGTTCCTATTCCTCCCCTATTTCCTGAATTCCCTGGGCGTCCTCTCATACTTCCTCTACCCCGTTGATACTGCTGACCTCGCAAAAGGGGGCACTCAGAGCGCCAATGTCCAATCTCTTTACAATAAGCACACTGATCAGAAGACAAAGTTGATCGAGAGAAAGGGCGTACACCAGGTGTATATACTGCACTCTACCACCACCTCTGAATGGTGGACCATATACTTGAGCCAACATAACTTTTGTTTTTAAATCCTTAACCTTCTTATCCTCTTTGCCCTTTGCTTCCAATTCCTGACGCTCATAATACTGGGCCATAGTCAAAAGGGAGACTGGGGAAGACGTAGTCCATGAACTCTCGCTGGCCTTTAAGCGACTAGCTATTTCTGGAAACATGTTAGCGACAAATTTATCGACGAACAGATGCTTACCCGTGTCATCTGTCAAGGACTGCCCACTAAAGTCATGGAATGTCTCTTCAAATCGTGTAAAGAAATCAGAAACTGACTCATCCGCTTTCTGTTTACAAGACGCTAACGTAGTCCAATCTATTTTCTTAGGGGGTATAAGAGTTTTCAACTTAGTCACAATAGCTTTGGGAAGATCTAATATCTCCTGTTGTGGTTTCTGCGCAGGCTCTCTAGCCGCATCTATTTCTTCTAAATGCACCCAAGTATCATCATATGCTACATTATCATCTATTTTCCGAATTGTTCTCCACATATCAGGGGGCAAAATAAGTCCAAAAAACATATCAATATCTGGCAGAGTCATAGTACTGGAGCTAATGGCTCCTCCTACTTCTTCATAGAAAGCGGCAGGATTTTTCCACGGATCGGGCAAAGCGGCTTTCAGAGCCATAACATCTGCTCTACTCCAAGGGGTATAAACCCAATTATAAATAAAATACCCTTTCGCATCATCTGAAGTCTTATCTTCATTTGTTCCCGTACCCTTTGGAGGAACATACAAAGGCGCAGCTTCGCGCATTGGTCGTATACCAACTTCAGCACTACTAGATCCATTATTTGTCTCTGAAGTTTCTACCATCTGCGCTGGGGTTTGGGCTACTTGTACAGTTTTAGTTTTACTAGCTTCTTTTTTCTCCGCTTTTAAGCAAAATGTTTCATCTCGTAATTTAACCACTCGCCTAATTAAATCAGGTATGTTTGAACAAAGGAAAGTTCCATCACTCAATTGTTTATAATCAGAATTTATATCAGTGGGCTCTAAGTTTTTAGAAAGGTCTCTAAAATTAAGTATAACTTCCCAAGCAAACTTCTCTGCAAAATATAACTGTTCTAAATCTTTCCACTGCTGAACCATTGCTACAAGATCTGAAGGAAGAGTTTTCTTACGGGCTTCTGAACGAACAGTGGATCTAATGGTGGCTTTTTCATCAGTAGTTAAAGTAGAGCGAGTCTGTCGCCCATCTTGCTTATCTATATCTTTATCGTCGGAAGAATGATGTTTTTCATCGGAAGGATCCTCCTCCGGGGCAGAGGGAAATTTATACGGGGACGGAGGTCGATCTAATAAGATGGAATCATCCTGAGGTTTATTAAGCATGGGATAAAGGGGGCGCCTAATAGGGTACTGGCCAGTTACCTCTAAACGACGCTCCCTCTCTTCTTTTTCTTTTATTTCCGTCATCTCCTTATTTTTTTAATTCTAACGTTCTTTCTCTGCTATAGCTGCTTCTCTCTTTGCTCTTTCATTCACTTCTTTCTCCCACATTCGTACACAATCAAACATATCTTGTCGACTTTTTTTGTTAAACAAACACTGTTCTACATATTGAATCTTTTTAAAGTCAAATGACCCATTCACAGGCCATTGAAGATCAGGTTCCTTCTTTGTATATTTATTCCACAGTGTACTATAGATTATGGAAGAAATACCGTATTTAATATACATATGTCTATTAGGTGTTCCCTCTAAGGGAGCCGGCTGACTTCTTTCTAAATCCATTTTGGTACCACCAAGACAGCAACACAACCTACGGAGTGTGCTGGAAACAGGCATGCTACCAAGTTTTTGTAAAATATTACGTTTCCAAATTGTTCAAAAGTAGAGAAAAATCTCCACATCACCTGCCTTTATTTTCTGCAAAAAATAAATCAAACAAACAAAACCAGAATCTTGGCCAAGCAAACAAGAGTGCCACTCCAGCGACCTTACAAAACAAAAGTCTCCAACCTCCAACTGCCAATCTCTTGATCGACCTAATGGTCACTGCAAAAATAACGCCAAAGGATACCTCAGTCAGGACCGGCCGCCACCTGGAGGGTCAAATCGAAAAACCGGAAAAGTCACTTTGGCTGCAAAGACAAGGGTCTACTCATGCAGGACATCTCCTCAGTAATATTCCACTCTTCCGTCAAGACCACTCCTTCAGACGGCCGCGTCCTCGATGAGGCCCCACGTATCGTGCGCCAACTGTGGAAATGTGCTTTTTGATGAGCACACCGGTGCAGGGGTCACCCTTCTCTTGTCCACGGGTCCATAGACCAACAAAATAGAGATTGGCACTGAAGCTGGAATTCAAATAACAAGTTTATTAATCACTCATGAGTGGGACTACGTCCACACAGCACTCTCAAGTGCTGCCTGAGGTAGTACACTGAAGTCACAGACCATGGTGCTTATATACAGAGTTTGTTGCAGAGTAAGCATGTAGTTACAAATAGAAGGTACAAGCATACACAGGAATAACTACCAACAAACGTGGGCAGATGGGAGATCACTTAATCAGCAGAGTGGGAGGGGGAACAGAACTGTTTACATCCGCAAAAAACAGTTGACAGTTATATCTTTAGTCAGGTGCATTCTAGCAGCTACAGGCCTTTGCTCAGCACATTGCTTTTAGCTCAGTACAGAAGGAGTTAACTAGTGTTGATGACACAAGCAGAATAGAAGGGCAAGCAACAGTGAAGACGGAAGAATTACATAGCTAACAAAATGGATGCCACAAACAAGATGGCTTCAGCCTATGCTAACAGAAATTATTTCAGATTTCCACAATATCACCACTCATACAGCCATACAGCCACTCACACACAATCAGTCATAGAGCTCCTCACACACGAACTAAGTCACCTAGAGTCAATCACATAGCCATTTACTCACCTATACATTTATACACAAACACTCATTTATTCATACAGATACTAACACATACTCGCTTACCTATACAGTCACTGACACAAGCACACACTCACCCATAAGGCCACTCTCGCAATCACTCAGTCACACATACAGTCACTTATACTCCATGTTAGAAATGGGGGTCTCTAGTTGACAAGGGTTTGCACCTTTGTCCAAGTAGGGACCCTTCTATCTAGTCAGGGTAAGGGAGTTACACTCCTAAAATAACCCCTGCTCAACCCCTTGGTAGCTTGGCACGAGCAGTCAGGCTTATTTCAGAGGCAGTGTGTAAAACATTTGCACATAACCATATATCTATGGACTTCAACTCTAAAGGGGGGTGTGGTGATATAAATGTGTTTATTGTCCGAATGGCATTGGTGCGTGATGTGGGCCAGCATTACCCCCAAAATAATCCATTTGTTAAGCAATCCATACAACTCCTTTTAGTTTCTTACCTTTTATTGAGGTTCAGCCATGTTGCCGTATCTCAATAAAGAGTAAGATATTAAAAAAGAGACGTGTGGATTTCTTTATGATACTAGCCACTTTGTAGTTATAGTTAGGATTCCCAGAGATGGGAATTCCTCGGATTTGTGCTTGCAAATAACTTCTATTGATGACAAAGCTACATGAAACTTTGCAGACCTATTCCTTTTTCTACATTGACCGATGATGCAAAGTTTTGTGGTGATTAGTTTAGGGGGTGCACAGAAAAAAGGGGGTCCCAAAAACACTTTTTCCCCCCAATGAATTTCCATAGACTTTTTACTCCGACGTAGCGCCAAAATTGCTGAAGTATTTAGATCAAATTTGGCAGGTATATACATTATGGGGTGGAAAGGGTCCTTTTGTTAATTGATGTGAATTGGTTCAGTAGTTTTAAAGTTATAAGGGACAAAAACGTTGTGTTATATTGTGCCACGGTATACCACTGTAATTTCGCATTATATTCCAGTACATGGCGATGACAAAACACATGACTGCACTCACAAGATGCAAAACACAGCCTTATTGTTTTGACCACACTATGTGTTTGTTCTGGGATTGAAAGAGAACTATTGCTTCATAGTGTTTTTAGAATGTATGGCAACAAATGAGGCACTTTAGAAAAGTGTCTAGAGTTAGAGTAAAGTATTTTTATTTTTTATATATTTTTAAAAAAGATTACAGAGTACCACGATACCTATGGAAATAAAAATAAATAAATATGACAAAAGCCACTGTACAACACGCCACTACACTCACACAGCACTCTGCAACATGCCACGCCACTCCACTATACGACACGCCACTCTGCTTTATGATACACCACTTCATGACATGCCACTCCACTCTACGACACCCACTCCACTCCAATCTGCTCTACAACACGCCACTCTACACCTGTCCACTCTACAAGTCTCTACTCCACAAGACTCAACTCTATGCCTCCCTACTCCAGTCTACGATATGCCACTGTACTACACTGTACGACACTCTACTCCATGACTGGCCACTCCACTCTATCCCCCTCCACTCTCCACCCCGTCATTATTGGACAATGTATGACATGATACTCTATGACCTGCCACTCCATTCTACTCTAGGACATGAAATGCCACTCCATGCCCCTCCACTGTACGCCACTCTACGACATGACACTCCACGCCACTCCTCTGTATGACACGCCACTCCTCTCTAACACATGTCACTTCTCTCTACGACATGCCACTCCACGCCACTTCACTGTACTCTCCTCCACTATAAGACACTCTGACACTCCACTCTGTGACACACCACGTCACTGTACTGTATGACACTCCACCCCACTCTACACACTCCACTCTACACCTCTCCACTCTATGCCACCCCCTTCTATGCTAGGACAATCTACTCTATGCCACTCCACTCTGTGCGACTCCACCCTATGAAACTCTGCTCCCCTCCACTCTATTGCATTCCAAGGCATTCCACTCTACAACACTCTACTCCACCCTATGGCACTCTAAAAAAATGTACTCCACTCTGACACTCTACGCAACTTCCTCTATGCCACTTTTCTCTACTCTATCACACACTACTCCACTCAACTCGACTCTACTGCACGCCATTCAACGACACTCTATGCCACTCTACAACACACTACTCCACAACTCTCCACTCTATACCACTTTACAACACTCCACAACACTCTCCTCCACTCTACGACACTCTCTACGTTTTACTCTGCAACACTGTACTCCACTGTATGCCACTCCACTGTAGTCTGTGCCACTGTACGACACTCCACGTGATGACACTCCACTCAACGCTCCTCCACAAATGACTAATACCTCGCTCCTTCCACATGCACTTCTTATAACCTTTCATATTACATTGTTTATAGCATGCTAAATAATAGCATTCATAACAAGACTTATGACGTGAAATTACATAATTTATGAGAGCACTGTGCATGATAGAGGGGTGATTTATAGTTCATTTACTGTGGCTAGCAAGTTGACAACACTGTGTATGGAGGTGTGCGAGTTATATTATTTTTTGAGGGGGATTCGAAATAGAACATAGTTATAACTATAACTTTAGAATTTCTAATGTTTGTGCAGTTTAAGTTGGTTTTGTATAGATATATATGTGTGTATATATATATACATATGTATGCATACATATATGTGCATATATGTGTGTGTATATATATTATCTACTGGCGGTCGCCAGTAGATAGTTATAGTTAGGACCTATTTTCCATAGGAAATCCGCGACATTCTATTTGAAATAACTCTTGCGTCGGTTGACGAATCTTCGCGAAATTTTCAAACTTTAAGGCCCACTCCGGTCCGCTCCTACCCTGAAAGTTTTGGGGTGATTCGTCAAGCGGGGGCCGAGAAAAAAGGGGGGTCCCAAAACGTGTTTTCCCCATTCATTTTCCCATAGGAAACTTTAGCCACGGCTACAGCCCGAACTGCTGAACGGAATTACACCAAATTTGGCAAAGAGGTAGTTCTTGGTTCAGAAAGAACCCTTTTTGTTAAATGGTGTAAATCCGTTCAGTAGTTCCTGTGAAAATCAAAATGAAAATCACATATATATCTATGGCCGCGTCGGATTCGCGCACCCTCCCGATCACGAGCTGCATGCTAATTGGCTGTCAACACTCCAAATCAGGAAGTGTTGGCAGCCAATTTGTCCCTCGGTTCTAAACAAGTGCGCAAAGCGCAAAAAGGGGGCAGGGTAGAAACACCCTGACCCCTAGGTCTGCTCAGGGGTCCCACAAGGACCCCTGGGCAGAAAAAGCATTTTCTTTTTTTTTTTAAATTGGCGGGATGCGCTTAGGGTGCGCGAATCCCGCAGAGAAAAAAATCGCAAGTGTGCAAACGCACAAAGGGGGCAGGGTAGAAACACCCTGACCCCTAGGTCTGCTCAGGGGGTCCCACAAGGACCCCTGGGCAGAAAAAAGCATTTAAAAAATAAATAAAAAAATCGGCAGGATGCGCTCAGGGTGCGCGGATCCTGCCGATAAAATCGAGCGCGGTCTCCCGCGCTTCGGATAGTATTTGCCCCGGGTGGCCCAAGTCCCGGGGGCATAGGGGGTGGGTTTATTGTTTATGGGGGGGCCTCTAAGGCCCCCCAAGCCCCGGGGACCGCCACCCCCGGGGCTTTATAAAAACAATGGTGCGGGAGGGCTCTCTTGCCCTCCCGCAGCCCCGGGGACCGCCACCCCCCGGGGCTTCTTTTTTTAATTTTTAATAACGTGTGGGGGGGCTCCAGCCCCCCCACACGCCCCGGGGACCACCACCTCCCCGGGGCACTTAGAAAATAAATGTGGGGGTCCGTTACGGACCCCCAGAGCCCCGGGGACCACCACCTCCCCGGGGCTGTGCAATTCAAGGGAGGGGGGCCGCGCGGCCCCCCTCCTGGAGCCCTTGATGGCCCTGGGGACCGCCACCCCCCAGGGCCGGCTCCTGCAGTGTCCCGGGGTGCCCACCCCCGGGACACTGTAGTTTGCTATGATAGACCATTAGTCTATGGAGCAACTTATTACCTTAGATTAGGTAAGACCATATGTCTTGTATCTCTCTAAAAGCCACTTGTACTTGAGTTTTTAACAACTTGTGCCGCTATTTGATGTGAAAAGGGAAGTGTAATTATTCTACACCATGAGACCGCGTACCCACTATGGTACACACAATACAGCTAATTTCTCTGTAGCACTATACCAAGATTCCGTCTACCTATGCGATACATATTTCGACATCTGTACTCCAGTCTATATAGTGTAGGTTTACTAGTGTCTACACGCCAATATGTGCCTTGACCCTATACAGGCATAACTGGAACGCTCTGTATTTTGCCCACTGAATCATGTGCTCTTTGTGGGGAAGTACAATGAATGAACAACATGCTGGATGTGTTTTCTAGTATTTGTTGTCTGTCTCGTCTGTCCGTTCATGTGCCTAATCATATGATTACACCACTGGGATGAGATGCAATCTACCATCTCACCACAGAGAGGATTATATTAACTCCTATGTTGCGTTTTTGTTCTTTTACTTTTTCCTTGTTTTCTCCTAGGTTGCAACAGGAGCAGTCATTAATTGAGCTAAAAGCCACCTTGTAGTTTTACACAAGGGTGGACCTTTTTTTCCTTTTTATTAGGGTTCTAGACCCACTCACGGTTATTTCACTCAGTTCGTTAGTCCTGAAGAAGCGCCAGGGATCTTTCTGACCATTTAGAGGTTGCGAAACATGTCGACCGAGAGTTTCTGAGGCACATAACTGCTCCATCAGTAACACAGGGTTTTTTAACCTGGCAGGGGTACCCACGTATTAAATTTAGCTCTTTTTTGGTATCCCTTAGCTAGTTTTAACATTCACTCACTCACTCACTTATCTTTCCGAACCCTTTGTCTCACACCCTCACTCATCATACGGCATTACCAATAAAAGATCTCAGCTAAAGCGACCCTTCGGGGGACCCGTAGGGCATTGCAGTGCCAGCCCGACGAGGAGCAACGCCCGATGATGAAGCATGACATCCCTTGTGATGTGTGAGGGCATCAAGAGACGAGACTTGCGCTTGCCTCTAGTCTGTGGGGTTTAGACCTAGGTTTTTTCCTGTTCCCTCCTCTCTTCTCTTTTTTTCATGTGGATGACTATTGTGCCCACATTTGGAACAGTTACCCCCTGTTTGGTTTGAGACTATTACATGGAGCACGGGTACTGGACCACAACAAGCTCCTAGTCCCCTCTTTTTTTTTTTATACATATATATTGTATTCACATGCTTGAATCTTCCCCTTTTGTTGAGGTGCGAGTCCGACCGTAATTATAACCAGTGCTGTGAATGAAAGCATTGTCCTACAAAGCTCAAACAAATGACATTGCTAACCAGTTCACATCATTTAATTAAGAACCAATCTTCAGCCAATCAGGAAACCGCTCCTGCAGCACTCTTCCTTTCAAGGGCCACCATACTTCAGATTTCTTATTGCACGTTCTTTGTAGGGAGTCTCCCTGAGCTCTGCCCAGCTTATCTTCTACAAAGCTGATTATCTGTCAACGTTTGACCTTTATTTGAATCTCAACTGCTTACTCTTCCATGGTAACATATTTCAGGTGTGAATCCGGACTGAAAAGTATGTTGGAGGCCTTAAAATAGGCCTTTTCAGGTCTTGTAATTCCTGTGGGAAACTCAGGCTGTACTCTGCGGACCCTCATAAGGAGTGCTTCTACTGGCTTCACCCTATTCATAAACCCAAGGATTGTAAGTACTGTTGCACTTTTTCTACAAAGAATCTAAAAGTTAGAGTGGGCTTTTGATTTGGCTGCAATAGATAAAGGCAAAAAACAACCCATCCTCTGAAGGTGAAGGAACATCATCTCTTCACAGAAAAACTCAAAGAGAGAACGCCCTGTAGAAGGGGATCCTTTTGAGAGACCTTTAAAAAAAATCCACAAGCGCAAGGAAAGGAAACACTCGGCAAGAGTCGTGCCTCAGAAATAGAAGAACCTATGAACAAGAAGGATTCATCTTTTTCAAAAACGCTGGAAAAATAAGGTCATAGCCTTCCAATCCTTCATTGATGATACCCCCTAGCTTTGACACAAGAAAGGCGTTGACCGACCCATCAGTGAGGAAGCATGCATCGCCGAAAAAGCTGTAGATGGGACCTCCGTTGTCATGACAATGACCGCCTGGTCATCAATAACATCCATGATGGCAACATAGTTTATGGGTCCACCACCATCGACGAAGACAACTTCATCAGCATTTGCACAGTCTGAGCCTACAACCTTTTGTATGCATAAGATTACACTTTTGACGACTGCATCAACGAGGCAATCAAATAGTACTTTCATCACTGAGAAGAAATTACCAGTTCCTTTCCGGCCAGAGCTAACTTCTCCCAGGAAGGTCTTTCCCACCTACACACTTATTGGATGTGGAGGAATCGGATAACAAGGATCTTTTCGGCCTTGCTTACAGCAGCACACACTCTCATTTGATGTATGGGTGGGCGGTAAGCTCCGCTCGGCTGACAGAATTGTGCCACTTGGAGGGTGGAGTTTGGCAAACACTCCGCAAATCGCTGCGTGGCGAAGTTTACCGGCACCCATCCCTACTTTGGTGTTGTGTGATGGCTCGCAGAGCCCAATGACCGAGCACACTGGATGGAGGAGGTGGAGACGCATTTACGTCAATGCAACTGATAAGCCTCGCACACCAATCGCAGCGTTCTCCACAGCTCCTGGGCTTTCACCAGTGACAGTGAGGATGTAGGGCCTGTTAGCCAATCATCTTCCAAGGCCGGGAAGACTCTAGTTTATCATAGGTTGATCACGGAACAGGAAGCGTGTAACTAATGAGTTTGTGCTCGGGCGAGGCTTGAAACTCAAATATACGAGACAACATATTATTTACAAGACTCATTCCTCATCTCTTTAGGACGATGTTGAGTATTTGCAGGGAGGATTTTCTCTCTAAGATCAGCAGAAGCAAAATGCTGATCTATTGAGACCTTTGCCAAGAAATACTCTTATGACTCATATGACGATCAGGATCAGTACCAAGAACCAATGATGCAGGTCCCAACAGCTCTAGTTACGGACTTAACCAGAATGTTAGACTATTACAAGAGATTCCCAGAGTCGGGTAATCTACTACCTCCACAGCAGACTCATGCTCCTCAATGCACTGCGTCTCCTATTCGTTTAGCCCATTCTTTAAGGAGCCCAGTTGCGCAATCAGAACAGGTTGCACCACCTACAGCATTATCACTTATAATTATTCTGCGTGTTTTTTGCTACGGATGAGATTGCCCATGCCCCACCAGCTAATGCTGTAACAAAATGGGATGACTATGTAGCACCGCTCTCAGCCCCGTCTACTCCACTGGCTACTAGATCCCTTCTGGATGATATTGTTGTGCCCCACACTCTTTTGGAGAGAGCCTTCAAGAGACTTTATCTCCAGTTTCCGATAAAGCAAACTAACTGCTTTCTATACAATTTTGAGGAGCCACCGCGAAAATCTGTCAAGGCAATGCCTATAATAGACCACATATGGGCAGAAGGTTTGAAAATGATGAAAAATCCAGTGACGGTTGCTGCTGTTTTTCCACGCCTGGATAAGAATTACAAGGCCCCAGAAGATTCTCCGGTCTGCCGTATCGGGCATCTTCATCCCGACTTGGTAATCATGCAGGCTACCCAGAGGCATTCAAGAAACCCTTCCACACCCTGTTCCACTTTATCTGTCAAGGAGGGTAGACACTTGGATAACGTGGTCAAGAGGTTTTCTGCGCCTACCACTGTTAGATCATCTAATGCCCTCTCCATATTACAAAGGTACAACAGGCAGATGTGATCAGATCTGGAAGTTTACCTTGGAGTTTCTACCAAAAGACAAATGAAATGAAGCCTGAATAATTATTCAGGAGAGAGCGAATTAACATCCACAGAAATCCTAGACACAGTTGTGGATGTTGCCTCTACCAACTTTTAACATCTTGTTGGTACGGCTGTCTTGAGAAGGACAAGGATGACTCAGTGCAACATCCTTTCAGCTGGAAGTTCAGGCAGAAAATATTGGTCATGCCCTAGAGGGAAAGGCCCTATTTGGAAAGCATGTAGGTGATGCTCTCCAGTCCATAAAATCAGATGCGGACACTGCAGTGTTTTTAGGGGTTTTGCTACAGTGCCGCTACCAACCCTTTTGTGGTGCAAGATGAAGGGCCCACCTCTCTTATAGAGGTAATTTTCAACCGTACATGCATCGTCCTTACCCACAATCTCAGCAGGGTTATCTCCAGCAGTACTCCCAACAAGAATACAGACCACTGCCGGCTGCATCCTACACAAGGCAATCTGCACTTGAAAGAACCACCGCTCCCTACAGGGGCAGGACTCATCCAAACGTCAGAGACATCTTTCAGGCATCCAATACTATGACAGGTGGGTGGAAGACTCTCCAATTACTATAACAACTGGAAATCTATTACCACAGATCAATGGGTGCTGGATCTAATTTAACATGACCACACCTTATAATTTGTCCAAAAACCTCCTCTAAATTCTCTTCGGAGGAGGTCACATCAACATCTTTATCTGTTAAAACACCAAATTATTTTGCTCCTCCAGAAAGAAGCCATAGAAGAGGTTCCTTATGCCCACAGGAGTCTATTCTGCTTTCTTCCTTATCAAGAAAGAATCGTAACAATGGAGGCCAACACTCAATTTCCGGCAGCTAAACAAATTCCTGTTAAAAAAAAAATCATTTCAAATGGTTACATTGCAGGAAATCCTACAATTACTAAACCAAAAGCCTTTTTTTTTTAGTATTAGGTAGGAGCACATGGCAGACCCTACTTGAGGTTTTTGTCTTCCTATCTTGCTTGATAATTGTGTATTTGTGTCTGTGTTTGTGTCTGTGTTTGTGTCTTTTTTAACCTGGTTATATGTTGAACTCGGAGACCTAAAATGCCCTGATGTAATCACACTTTTAATTGTTTCAAAATTAACATAAATCCGGAGCTATACTATTGTTACACTGTGGACTAGTGTGTGATATTATGTACTTTTATGGTCTATTTTATTCGGCCGAATGAAGAATTTGATGATGACTTCATGACATTGCTAGATCTCCAGAACGCCTACTTCCATATCCCCATCCATCCAAAACATTGAAAATATTTAAAATTTGATGTGACCAGTTGCATTACCAATTCAAAGTTCTACCTTTCGGTCTAAAACCCTCTCCTCGAATGTTCCTCAAGTGTATGGCCCTAGTCGTGATGTATCAGAGAAGGAACGGGCATCAGATCTTCCATAGCTGGACGACAGGCTTCCCACAACATCCCATTTCCTCTGTGATGACCCTCGACGTCCTCTTTCACCATTGTTTTCTGTTCAATTCTTTATTGTTTCGGCTCTTTGCCATACAATTTTGAAAACACCAACAGTACATTATTAATAATAATAAAACTACATGGTAGATACTAGTCCAAACTGTGAAAAGGTTTGTATAAACCGCTCAATAAAGCTCTAGATTTTTTGCAAAATTATGAGCTCTGAGATGTCTCACGTGACATTAAAACAATAATTGACATTTCAGTTGTATAAGGTGCATCAGATGAGGGTCCTTTAACGTCCAAGTGGAGTCGGACTGCGGTTAGTTAATAACCGTGATGAAAGTACTCTATGCCCTTCTTATAATAAACCATGCTCCCTTGGTGGAGCGGGACACCGGCTTGTAGATAATTTACAAGGCTGAGTTGCACAAAGTGCTTGTGCTTTGGATGGAACAGCAGTTGCCGTGATGAAGGATTCTCTATGCTGTTCCTACAATAAGCCATGCTCCCATAATATAACTTGACACGTACTTGTAGACAGCTGGTAAATCTGATCTGGCACTGAGTGCTAGTGCGTCTGTGCAAGATGCAATTAGAAACTGTTCGAACAGTGTGATGAGCAACTTTGTGCGTAAGTGCTTGGTTTTGGTGCAAAATAGCATAAAGTGCAATATAGACTCCTTGCCACCCACTGTGCACTCGCAGAGTTCGGAGATGGTGCAGCCTTTAGAAAAGTTGGCAATGTACGTTTTAATGGGTCGGATACCTAAACGGGATTTTAAATATAAGGTTCCGCGTGCATCGGGACTAATATCGTTAGGGTATTGCTCCATACCCAGGGCATGCTTTGTGTGCAGATAATTGCAGGATAAAACAGAATAGCCTGCTTTCCCAATGCGTGTCTTAAGTTTGGTGTGCAAAAATGCTTCCTTTACCATGGCACAAGAAAAAAAATATGGATGGAATGCTGAACAATGCAGACATTCACCCCCAGTCACAATGATCTGGGTTTAATCCATTGTTCTTTTTCTCACCACGCCACCCCAGTTTGGACCCAGCTATATGCAAATCAGTCTTGACCCTGCTCCAATGGGAACAGTCCAGCCTGAACTGCCAAGCCAGGTCCTCCCTGGACCGGAAACAAGCATCCTGGGACCAGTTTTGGGGCATCACCCCTCATCAGCCAGGCTAGCTTGAATCCAGTGGTGCAGTGGGCACGGGACCCAAGGCATACCCCGCCAACATAGGGCGAAGAAAGCAAACACAAGGAGATGATGGACGGAGCGCTGAAACTTTTCAGACACTCACCCCCAGTCACAGATCTGAGTTGAATCCATCATCGTTCTTTAGCTCACTTCGCCCCCCTGTTCAGACCCAGCCATATGCAAATCAGTCTTGACCCTGTTCCTCATAGGAACAGTCCAGCCCGAACTGCCAAGCCATGTCTTCCCTGGACCAGAAACTAGCATCCTGGTACCGGTTTCGGGTCACACCCCTCATCAGCCAGGCTAGCTTGAATCCAGTGGCAAAGTGAGCAAGGGACCCACGTCTGGGTATATCCTGCCTACTTAGGGCGAAGAAAGCAGCTTGGGGGCTGTTGCTGTCTATGGGTTTATGAGGGTAACTAGGAGACAGGGCTTTCTTTCCATTATAAATGTGTGGATGGAGATAGGCGAGTCCTTGGCCAAAATGTTTCAGGACTGTTGAGGGCTGTTGGCAGCCATTGTCAGTTGGCTTCCTCTATTCTGGGGGCAGGTTTTGTATCTTGTCTGATGGTGATTGTCCTGTCAGCGTTGAGCCTCCACTTAGACTCAGTTAAGATTTTCATGTTGTTTAGCGTACCTGGCGGAAGTCTGTAATTGCCTTTTGGTCTTCTTGGAGCGCCCTGTAGTTCTTGCAGCTCTCGCACCCCACTGAGCATCGCGGTTAGTTCTTTTGGGTGATCGGGGACTATTTTGACAGGTCTTTTGCTCCTTCTTTGCTGAAGCATGTCCGGGCCCATCACGTGGAGGAAGTCTTTGTTGTCACTAATCAGTTTTGGGGTGACTAGTGTGTAGACCTCCACTGAGCTATAGACGCCCTCTATCATTGCCTCAAATTTTGTCTGGTTCCTATTTCCCTGGTTACCAATTCCATTTCCTGTGATGATATTATAGAGAGTGCTGGAATAACCCGGAACACCTCCAGTAGGCTTGCGCAGTTCAATGGAGCTGGGCAATCAGAGTCTGTGAAAAGGTTGATAAAGATGAATCGTGTTACTGGGTGTCCAGTGTTGCTGGCAATAGGTGCATAGGATCCTTGGAACGATGGTTCGGGCACCCCTGGTGGCTGTGCGCAGGGTGACGAAAAGGCTCATACACTAGGATTTAGTGGTATTGGGCTCTGAGAGGGGGCGTCACTGTGTTCGTGTTCGTCTACGGCAGGGCCTGGGATTCCTTGGTCTGCCTCAGTGGGAGCATGTGTATCTTGCCTATTACTGCTACTTGTAGTCATACCTGGGGGATGACCGCTCTTTTCATGGTTTCTTTTCTCCATCAGTGCACATCTTTGGACTATTTTAGTTTTCTTTTTCCTCCTCTGGGCCAACTTATGGTGCAAAGTTTTCTCCATGTCCTCCATCGCCTCCATAGGGGGCTTGGTAGATAGTGCGTGCAATTTCCTAAATATTCAATGTAGTTTTTTTTCCTCGTTGCCTTCCGCTGTTTCAGCAAAGATAACATTTAGGTTATAACATTCTTCTTCGTCCATGGTAGTGGTGTTTAGTTACAGTCTCTTCCTCTGTGCTATAGATCTGCCCTGCAGTCAAGCCCATTTGTTGCCCTTTTGTTTACTCGCCACAAATTGGTTCTGTGCTGGCTTATTGGTTGCTGCTCTGCATGCAGGGTCTGGCATCTGGCTTGCACTGCTGATCGTTTTTTATGGCTTCCAATGGTGATTCGTTCCCTGTTTGGAGAATCACATGGCCGTTATTGTCCGTTTGGCTTGCAGCGGAGGTTCTTGGTTGAATATGCTTTGGTGCTATGTTTGATAGGATGTCATGATTTGAATTTCCTATGCTACTGGGGTCAGGTCCAAGGTGCCCCTTGCTTGTTTTGCGTCAGTCGTCGGAGTCCGGCTCTGCTTTCCAGGTCGCCTGCTGGAACACCTGCTGATGCACTATCCCTCGGGTTGTAGAGTTCCTTCAAGCATTGGCAGGCCCAGGGTTGGGATAGTCAATCCATTAGGTCAACTGGCAGTGTTTAATTGTTCCAGAGCTGTGAGTTGATTGGGCTGGCTAACAACAAGGAGTCGAGGTTGCATTGTGAAGTTACTCCGTTCGCAGTCTTGTTTATTTGTGCTTCTGCATCTCTAATTGTGTGGGCCCCTCCTGCGTATAGAGCGGTCAGTGGCATGTGGCTTACTAATCTTGAAGTTGGGTTGGCAAACATTTTGACTCTGGCAGATGTTAACACTTGGGCCGTCGTTTTATCGACAGTTTTGTCGCTGGGAGCGGGACTGCTTTGCCGAGCCTGTACCAAGGACTGCGCCAAGCAGTGGCATAGCTAGACATTGTGCTGCCCGTAGCGGTCCCTGGGTGCTGGCGATTCCTGCGGCGGATGCCCCGCGATTGCTGCAGGTGAGAGCGGGGAGCGCTGCCCCCAAAACTTGGGCGGCCCGCCCCTCCTTGCTACGTCACTGATGCCAAGGACCTATAGGTGGGACTAAGCGTTGGAGTAGTTCTTGCCTCTAGTGTGGGACTCTTACGATGACTGGGGAGGGTGGGGCAAGAGGCACCTGAGGTTGGTGTGGATTGGAGGGGTCCTGGTAGGTATATGATAGAGTGGGGGCTTCCTGGCTCCACCACGCCGGGTGATGGTGCGTTAGAACCTTAGGTGGACCTGTCTGAGCCCCTTATATTGGCCTGGTCCCCTGCCTCCCAGGTTGACGTTGGAGATTGTAGCAGGGACAGTGCATCATCTTTGTCGTTTGGGGGACTCTGGATCCTTTGCAGACCCCTTGCAGCTTTCATCGCTGGCATTATGGGCCACAATACACCAGTTTTCACAAGGACTGCATTCCTGTTGAAAACTAAGAAAGGTTGTGAGCAAATGGGTGGGCTTGATTCTGGTGGAGGTAAAACTGGCAAATGGACTTAATGGGCTTGAATGCGAGAAGGAATTGCTCTGAAGTGGCACTGAGCATTTTGTTTCTTTGTCATTTTGTTTTTTTACTTTTTAGATAACTGAAATATCTATTAGGCAAATGTACAGCATGATATTTGCTGGCTTACAATGGCCCATAAACATATTTTAAAAATCAAATCAAATGTATTACTGGTTGAATGGATCTGGCCAAATTATAGAAACGAAAGCTCTGAGAACTTGATAGATTTGGAGATTTTTTTTCTGATTCCCTTGTGAAACTATGGACTACTCCAATACTACTACAAGCGTTCAAACATACACATTCATAGAGGGATCCAAATCCCTGAAGGTGATACAGTTTCTGTGTGTTTGTCCCCAGTTCCTACAGACACCATGGCTATGATGTATAAAAAAAGACTCCTTTCCTCCTCTTGATGTAAAGTCCCTAAGGTCTGACTCCATTCCTGACAGACCCCCCAAATCCATCTTGGACTACACTCTTTCCAAATTCTGTCATTTCTGGTATAAAATATAATAACATGAATGTCACCCGCCCTTATCATTTGTCAAACACAGAGGGGGGGGGGCAGAAAGTGTCAAGGCATTCCAATAATGCCCCAGATACAACACCTGAAGAGACATTCAATCTGGAACCAGTGTTCCCCTATCAATATGTCAAGGGCACCAAGGAACATCCCTAGACAATTTATCAAAATATGTAGTTCAAATTGATGTCCTCTCATCTCCCATTCTCTTAGCGAAATGTCTAGGACCCCTTCTATGGCACCTATAATCTGTACACATTTCCAAAACTATGTCAGAGGCCTTCATCCCTGATAACGTTGAGTATTTAGGGACCACCCCTTCATCCCAGATTATCCTGCAGGATATCGCCTGAAGACAATCTTGGTTATTGCCGCCATTTAGAGAAGCTGATGCATCTTGCCTGAAACTGATAAGAGCTGAGTACCCAAGGAGAGCTGCTACCGCAGCACGTGTTGCCTTTTGCAGAGAACACTTCCTGTCCTTGTTTTCTGCCTCCATAGCTAGGTCTTGCCACGGCCCCTCTGATAATGACAGGTCGAACTGTCAAAAAGGTATGCAGTGCACCGCTTCTTCCTAAGAAACTCTAGTTTGCAAGTTGCTCTACTACATGCTTTCCTTGGGTAGCACATATAAGTAGACTTAGGTTGTTAGGCTTTTTTAGATGATTTTTTAATCACATTAGAAATGTTCATTTTTTTCTTGTTGTGTGCAACGTGCCTTCTTTCAATTTTTATGATATTCTGTGTGATTATTTTAGATGTACTGAGAAACAGGTTCACGCTGTTATAAATACTTTTAGTTAAAAGTATCTGTTCTTCTGAGTCCTGTGTGTATGATACAGTGAAGAACGAAATAGGCTTACTGTTACTATGATGCCCCTGATCTCTTCATGGGGATTGTTAATAACCCAAAAGCAATGGTTTCACTTCAACTATGTATTGATTGAAGTTCTGTGGGACTACAATAACCTGTCTTTCACATTCAGCTCTGGTGCATTGAACGAAGTTCACCTAGGTCACCCATGGGTGAGAAATCAAACTTTGAAGAGCTACGCTAGAGTCGTAGTTTACGCAACACTCTCTGTTAAGTCTCTAGATTTAAGACAGTACATTTATCATTTTAATATTCCTGATGCAGTCCTTGAACCTTTTCAGTAGACTGTTGCTAAGCCTTCTTTATCTTTTATGGAGATGTGGCATGCAATAGCATTTCCCTCTTGTTAGATCCCTTTATTTGTACCCCAGTATTCTATGGATCTTCACATATCCTTGTCCGAGATTAAGGAAATGTTCAGATGTTTTGCATGAACATGGATCGCCACAACATCCCTTTCCTCTGTAATGGCCCAGGACACCCCCTTTCAGCATTGTTTTGTGTGGGTTAGCGACCTCTTGACATTTCTGTGATGTTTCCTGATATCTCCTAATTTGTTAACTTCCTCTCGATATCTACTGTTGCAGACCGATGAGTCCTGTGCACAGATACATAACTTAGTGTCTTTCGGTAAAGTCACTGATTATATATTAAAAATGGTGAGCCTAGCAATGCTTCAGTTACTTACCGGTAATTGCATTGCTCGGAGTATTATTCCTTAGCTTCAGTCATTAAATTTCAAGGCAGTTCTGCCTCAATAGACACTAATCACAACATCCCATTCCAAATAAAAACATCCTGCCCCGTCCACCTGTCCTTTTTGTTTAAAAGCAAAGACACAATCAAAATCAGTTGGCCTGAGTCTGTTCTTTGTGTGATAACTGCCAAGAATACTACCTGATCCCTATTGGGAGAACGTTTGTTCGACATTTACTATAGTGTACTAGACAAACCTGGCTGGTACTCGGAAAGAGGTAAAGCGGCAGATATACCACACAGTCACTAGGTTTCCACCTGACCGATATTTTCAGTTCATTACAAGTAAGATAATTGGGAAAACCATCAGAATTCAATATTTTTATCCCTAGACATATAATCTCATAACAAGTACAAATTGCCATTAGGGTTCTCTAAGAAAGATTGCAGTTAGTCATCATTGATTGCCAGACATACCTCAGGCAGGTGTATGTGGCTCTCTAGAGGGTGGGGTGCGGGAGGTAGAAAGGCTGGACTGTCCCTACAGTCAGTGGTGCTGTGCTCTCAAGTTCATAGAGGTGGGTAAGCCAACAGATTAAGAGAGCCAGCTGAGCCAAGGCTCCAAGTACCTGTGTACGAGTTGAGCCCTAAAAATATTTCAGACGTAAATCAATCCACAAACATTATATAAAAATTTGATAGTGTCCTCAAAATTCTGAAAGGTGTACTTCTTGCATGCTGAAGCGTTTCACTTTAGTACATGATATTATTTCACAGCATTGAGAAGGATTTATTGAAAGTGAGTTTTTAATGTGAACAGAGAAACATTCCTGCTCTCGCTGTGATGCCCTGCTGTCAGTGCTAACAGTGAACTAAGAAGCAAGTCAGTTATCATTTGTACCCCACATATGGCCTCCAATCTTATTTTTGTATTGTATTGTAATTGCATTTATATAGCGCTTACTACCCCTGACGAGGCGTCGAAGCGCTTTTTCGGCGAGTAGCACGCTACTCCGGAACCCACGAAGGAATAGTGATGAATTAGTATAGTGAAATATGAAAGTAATTTGAGGGGTGGATATGTTAGTCAGTTATTTGGATTGAGAAGGATAGTGGAAGGATAGAAGAGGGAAAAAGGTTTGCATTTATATAGCGCTTGCTACCCCTGATGAGGTGTTGATGCGCTTTTTCGGCGAGCAGCACTCTACTCCGGAACCCATAAAGGATTGGTGGTGAATTAGTATAGTGAAATATGAAAGTAATTTGAGGTGTGGATATGTGTAAATGGAGCAACAATATAGGCTATGAAAGCAAACACAAGAGACGATTTTATACCGCGCACGGCCTGAACTTGTGCATTTGAAGGTATTCTCGTACGTCAGGGGTATTCAAACTGTGGGGCGCGACCCCCAGGGGGGCCGTGGAATGATAGGAAGGGGGTCGAGCATTCCCGGTCACACTTCTGCCCAAATGACTTCTGTCGTCTTCATTCTCCCGAAGCAGGAGCGTGCTTCAGATTTAGAAGGTGACAGGTGTGCGGGATCAAAGAAGCTGATTGCGCGTCCTGTATATTCCTAACTTTCAGTGATAAAATGAATAACCCGCAATGACTTATTACCATCGATATTATATATCCATAATACCGAAGAGCTTTAACGTTATCAATCATCTCACATTATGCTACTAATTAGATACTTCCTCCAGGAAATGCCTTTCATTAATTGAAAAAATGAGTTTCACTGCCACACAAAGTGCAAGTGAAACATCACTCTTGGGTGCACAATTTACATTGTCGGAAGGTAACATATTCAATTCCTTTTAGTGAAACCAAAAATACGATCGCCCAATAAGGTTAGTGTGAGGCTGCAACTTGTGACGATCAATAATAGAGAGCATGGTACAAAAACGTACAAGATAATCTGCGAACACAGGATTCATTAAAATAGTTATTCGTGGCCTTAGGGATGAAAGAGAAGTGCAATGGACTACAAGGGCTTCAGCCCCCCTCCTCCCCCGGCGTGTGTCTCAGCCCGGGCGGCTGCAGTGCAGCGCGAGCTGCTGTGGGCTGGGCTGGGCAGTGTCTGGAGTCTTATCTCCGGCATGCCCAGGTTTTTCACAGGTCTTTAAAGACCATTTGCATATTTAGATACCTTTTGTAAACTGGTTACCAAGGCTTAGTTTTTTTCAAGTTTCAGTACCCCCGGGCCCCCACTCTGCCTATTCCTTACATTTGTATTTTCACATTTACTGGGGTAGTGTGAGAATGCATTTCATAAAAGGAATATAAAGTAGGGTTGCCAAAAGAAAAATGCCAGCCCTGTGTTGTTTAAAGAGCCTGCAAAGACCTCCTCTTGACAAAAAATAGAGTTATAAATAAAAAATATGTATTCATTTGTTATGTGACTTTTCTGTCTTTGTTCCCTTTATTTATCAGTCATGGATCATTGAGGCAGCCCTAGAACACAATTAAAAGTGCTTTCTATTTATATTTGCTGTACTGGGGTGGGTGCTGAGCAGTGATTAATTTGTAATAAAACATTTGCAGGGCCCTCACCAGTAGGCCACTGCAACTTTAACCACCCACCCATTGCCTTGCCTGCGCGGCCAATGACAATACCTATGCAACTACCAATCATAACACTTGTACAAGTGTTATGGGAGAGGAGTTGGCCTAACGGCTACAGCGTTCGTCATCGAATCTGGGCAATGACGCTGAACATCCTGTGATTCTGGGCAAATCACTTAATTTCCCCGTGCCTAACCCAAAAAAAAAATGAATGTGTCCTCATGTAATGCAACTGGTGCTATGTAAAGCGCTCTGAAACCCCATTCGGGTCAAGTTCGCGCTATATAAAACTCTGTAAAAAAAAAAATTTTTTTTAAATGTGACTATTCAGACTATTTCAGGCCCCCAAAGCGATAAGAATGGCATGGGTGTCAGGAGTTTATCGTTTTTAATGTATATTGAATTAATAAACAGCTGTTCTGCTCATCTCTAAATTACACAGACAGAGCCACCATGTGGCAGACTGTCAAAGTGCCAGTGTGCACAATTAGGTGCCAGTGCGGAGCACCGGAAACCACTTGCTCAAATTAAGCACTGGTGCTGAGGTAACAGGGGAGAGGGACGTTGGTTCAAGAAGGTGTGGAGGAACAAAGGGGAGATGTGAAAGATGAATGGGGGGACTGGATAGGTGTAAGATACAAATAGACACAAATTTGATTGGAGAGACTTGAGGTGAATGAGAAGTGCTGAGGGGCACAGGAGGTGACGGGGCCATAGAGGCCATGAGATAAATGCGAGAGACTGTTAGAGATGAGGGCAGTGAAAAGACAGAATAGCAGAAGGTGATTAAAGGTGAAGTGAGAGGTTGAATGGGGAGAGTTCAGAAATTGTAAAAAGGGGTGAAAGAAATGGCCTGCAAAGTGAGAGAGGGACCCGGGATTAGGAGAGGAGAGAGGGATGGAAGAGAAGGGGTGAGAGGAAAGCGGCATGGGTAAACTGCTTAACTCTGCACAAGACCGCAAGGGTTTTAAGGGACCCCTGCTGCTCCCTGCCAGGGCCAGGTGAGCTTCTGTGGCAGCACGTATTCCTGCAGAGTGGAAGGCCCATCAAAAGGTTAACTAGACATC
Organism: Calotriton arnoldi; assembly: GCA_963921515.1. Classification (NCBI taxonomy): domain Eukaryota; kingdom Metazoa; phylum Chordata; class Amphibia; order Caudata; family Salamandridae; genus Calotriton; species Calotriton arnoldi. The sequence goes on from CAWUFW010002480.1 coordinate 261,909, forward strand.
TTTCGGATGTTAATTGCTGTATTTTGGTTATAAACTGGTACTGATGGGGTGAAATCTTTCCTCAGTGTTACTGTGTGTACAAAATGTCAAAATAATGAAGCAATGCTATCCCAAAATACGCGGCATCACATAACATTATTTACATTTTCTTCTCACACAATTTGGTCAAGCCTGTCACGTAATTTGGTCCTCACCTGCCTCATAATTCCAGTAGCCCTGCCTACAGGTTTAGAAATTTTTGTCAGGAGGGGGTCCTTACGCCTGAAAATGTTGAAAGGGGGGTCTCGGCATCCTAAAGTTTGAAGACCTCTGTCGTACGTGATAATGATCAAAAAGGAGGCTCAGCTAAATAATTTGTTTAGGATTACATGATTTGGTTGAGCAGGAAAGCCGGGAGTGATCCTCGGTTTTCTTGTTTCTCGCTGTGCAAATTGGCCATTAGATAGGTGTCACTTTCATATTATTGGCGATTGAAATTAGCATATGGATGACGGGCAGAATCCAATTTTTGGGTCAGTTTTATATAGCGCAAAATTTGCCGAGGGTCAAAGGAGCGTTTCATACTGCCAAAGACTACATTCCATGTTTACATTTCAGCACTTTAAATAGTGCGAACTTTGCCCTGGGAAAAAGAGTGCTTGATAACGAATACAGACTACATTACAGATTTATTTTACAGCGTCTCGCCCACCTGCTTAAGTAACAGAGCTCATGTGACCAGGCAGAGCGCTGATCTGTACAAGCCTCTGGGTTCTCAGTGCCGGGCCTGTCAGTGTGGCACTGACTGTCGGGTCTTGCAGGTTGGGTGATCGTGCGGACCAACAGCGCCACCGCCTTGTCTGGGCACCACAGGGAGGAAATTATCCACGCTTTAAGAACACCACACTGTGCAGCCTACCTACACGTGAGGTGAGGGGAAGCTGTGAAATAGTAAACAAGTCGGGTCCAGGGTTAAATGACGGTGGATCCATGACAATCCCAGAACTCTCTTCGACCATGGGCACGGCTCACCTGCCTTCGACGACCACAGCAGAGCTACTGCGTTAGACTCTAACACTGCAGGCACACAAGAGTTGCAGCGCCTTATACAATTAACTAATGTGGGAATAGGCTTAAACGTGCGTTCGCCTAACCTGCGATGCGTGTCACTTGGCAGGGCTGCTACTGATAGAAACAAATCTTGGCTAGAACGAAATTGAGAAACATTGACTCAGTAACCTTAAAAAAAAGAATCTCTCTCTAGGATTGATGACAAGAGCTCTTCTCACATAAAGGTTGTGCAGCCTCATTCCTTCCTCTGAAGTAGGAGAAGGGAAAAGCTCACGCAGAAGTCCCTCCGGCTCTTTGGAGCAGAGTGATCTCTGTTGCCATTTAGCCATGTCTTCAAAGCCTTCCGAAAGCTCAATAGTGCACATGTCCTGCTCAATATTACAGGGAGTGCATTCCACAATTTGGCAGCTGATACCGAAGAGGACCTACCTCCTGTGCAAACTCAATTAGACCTTGGTATTACCAGTAGGGCTGCATCAGTGGAGCAACGGGCATGGCTTGGAACGAATGGAGTAAACTTTTTCCTAAGGTTGTAGAGGCCCAGAGTGATCGAAAACCCTGTCAAAATGACAAAGAGATTTAAAAATAATCCTCTTAGCCACTGGGAGCCAATGAAGTGTATCCAGTGAGGCCGAGGCTGATGCACATCGAGGTACGCAAAGGGCCAATTTTGAATGCGTTGTGGTCTTTTCAACATCCCTAAAGAGGCTCCCAGGAAGAGAATGAATTACAACAGTCTTGCTGTTATTCTTCAACCAGGTAGTGACAGCTGATATGCACTGGTGAAAAGCTTCAATGAGAGCCGAGCCATACTTGTCCATTTCTATAATTAGTTGTGTATTATCCGCATAATTCATACAGTTAAGACCAAATGAATTTGCCAATGGACGAATGTAGATGTTAAAAAGAGTGGGACTCAGTGCTGACCCCTGAGGCACTCTTTGGATTAGTGCCTTGAATTCTGGAAAAACGAGGCAGACAAACTGTCTGACATCTGCACTTCAGATAAGATTCACACCACTGGCATGCTGACCCACAGATACCAGCCTCTGAAAGCCTCAATAAAAGGATGGTATGTGAGACTATCAAATTGGGCTGAATCCCCCTTGTCTACAGACATTCTAAGGTCCTCAAGGACTGGCATCAGTGATGTTTCCGTACTGTGTGCTGGTCAAAACCCACACTGTACAGAGTCCAGGATATGGTGGTTGTTGGAACAGACACTTTCTGGTTGGCTGAAGGGATGCCCCCAGGCAGGCAGAACCTACCGCTCCCATCAAGGGCGTGTGATTACACTAGCTGTATAACCTGTGCTCACCTTTGGGTAGCTTAGCACTGAGCTGTCAGGCTTAACTCAGAAGCACTGTGTAAAGCAAAGCCCTGCAGTCACTCGCAATAAATACACTGAGCGTCACAAAAGAGACTTCATACAGGATGTATGTAAATAATGTTTGTATTCAACACACATATTCAATCATTATAACTTGAACATCATGTACTTTGGGTATAAAACGCATTTGGAAATATTACTAGCAGCACTAGGCCCACTCGTATGGTGATGATATAGTATGCTCACTGGGCACAATTCCTAATCAAATTCCCACATCCCCCTACAGAGAGAGCGCCCTTATGCGGTGCGACACGCTGACCACCCCAGGCCCACCCTAGCATTCCTGATAAAACAATCCCACACAGTTCTAGGGTACACCCCAGGTGACAAAGATATATACATACATGAAAGTAGAACACTTTTTAGCAGCACCGCGGGCCAGAGCCAGGCGGGTAAACCCAATGTAAAATGTATTGTGCTTTTGGCATGAACTCAACTTATAAAGCGGCACCGCCAGCCAGTGTCGTGAATCACAGGTGGTCTGCAGACTATCACTCCCACTCACACACACTCACTCTGCACCGCTACACAGTGCGACAGGTATCAGCCGGTCCGTACGGAACGCTCTTGCATGCATACGCATTCAGCACCACAATGCAGTGCCACTGGTACCCAGCAGGTAAATGAATAACACCTTGCAGACTCCGTGTAATGGGGAACTCATTCCTATGATTCATTTTTTAAATCCTACCCCTCACCCACCCAACCTTCTCCCAGCCTCGGACACATACATTTGTAAACCTTGGAACTTCACACACACTCCAAAAGGCCAACATGTTTTCTAACCATTTCTTGTCTATATTGCTTGGGCCTCACTGTTTTGAAGTAAGGGTGAAATTAACCTGTTTTGACTTCTCTTCTGAGCCTTTTCATTAATTGCAATTTAACCCACTTCTGCCAGCAATATGCAGTCTGTCCTCCAATTTCCAGATGTGTGTGTAGCCTCAGTGGGGGAAAGATGTGAGGAGGCAAGCACCCACCGTAGAGATTTGTTTTACCAATGAAGTAGCTCGGGTGTGTTTTCCTCGCCTACCTTCTTTGCATGCACCTCCTCAACACTAGTGCTATGCTTTATGGAGGAGAGTTGGTAGGTACAAGCAACCTCGGGTCTGCAGTACTGAAACCTGCTGGCAGGATAACTTGGCTCCTCCCTAACTTTCATGCTTGCACTAGTGGAATTGTGTTTTTGCTCAAATCGGTTTATTAAGTTTTCAAAGGTACTATATTGTATAAAATATTTTCTTTGTTAACAAAGGTCTACATTGGGTTGCACACTATTGCACAAGATTGCACCCACATAAACTGACACTTGGGCAGAGACCTTCCCCCAACAAACCAAAAAAGAAAAGAAAACATATATATAAGTGTAATTACCCATAGAAAACCAAGGGGAAAGTCTCCATCCCCCGCCACACAGACAAACTGGGTGGGAGAGAGGAGGAAAGCAAAAGTAAGACAGGAGCCCTGGGTGTGCTGAGGGAGAAGAGCAGTCGATCAACCTGCAAGGTCAGGTCAGGCCGTCAAACCTCTCTCCTGTAGTAGTTGGGCCATCAAAAAAGGAGGGTTCGCACAATGCGGTGTCCTGACATAAATCAAAAAGCTGCAGGGCACGTAAGTGAGGAGGTGAGAAGCACAGGTATTCTAGTCTGGACATAGTCAATTAGAGGGTGCTAATTTGCAGTGGATTCATTTGAATTAAATGCCAATAAGTGGGAGATTCGTTCCATTGTTTGGACATACCAGAGTCTACTGTACTACAGTGCTATTGCTGGGGGCTCTTTTTGTCTGCCAAAAGAGTGTGATAAGTTATTTTGCTGCTTCTGTCATGTAGGTAAGAGATTTCCATTCAGAACGGGTCATAGCCTCCTAATGAGTGGGTTGTAGGCCCAAGAACAATATGGCCAGATCGGCCAGGATGTGAGAGCCTAGCATGTTCTTTATGTGGCCTAAAATTTCTTTCCAGAATGTTTGGATAGTTATACAGGACCATCAGATGTGCAGGAAGTCCCCCTCCGCCTGGTCACATCGCCAACATATGGTGGAAGCATTGGGGAACATTTTGTTAAGCCGGAGCGGAGTTAGGTACCATTGAAACATTTCCTTGTATGCGTTTTCTCTGTGAGGCATGCTTCTTTGTGGTTTAGGGTAGTCTCTCCATAACTCCCCCTCCTTCCCCCCCCACCCCACTGTTTAGCTGTTATTGGTGTTCCCAGAGCAGTTTCCAATCTAGTTTTATATGGGTGGATCGTGGGGGGCTTGCAATCATGCAATACCTGATAGGAGTTGGAAATAAGGCCTTTCGTGCCGTGGAATGAGCATATAATTTTCTCAAAGGGTGTAAGGGTTCGCATAGTGACTAAGGCATTTGGGGTTTGGAGGGCCCAATGGCATAGTTGAAGGCATTGGAGGTGAGAGGATTTGGTTAGATGATATTCAGTTTTGCATTATTCGAATGATTTAAAGGTGGCCCTTCATTAAAAATTCATTCAGCGTCCGGCATTCGCCCTGCTCCCACTCAGGGAACAAGGTTGGGACAAGCACTGGTGTGACGTTGGGATTCCGAGCAATCAGGGTGTTAGGGGAGGGAAAAGTGGTAAGGTTCCACTGTCTTGGTGGGAATGACTATGTATGGGCCGGAGGTGGTGCGGAAGCCAGGCCAGATCTCACAAAGGGCAGCATGCCACCTTTGTCCATGTGGAATCGGGGTTTCTTGCCATCACTAACCAACCATTCGATAAGTAACATAGGTGTGCTGCTCTATAGTAGTCTACCAGGTTGGGGCATGCCAATTCTTCTTTATCCCTCTGTAGCATTAGGAGTTTCGCCGAGATACATGGTTGTTTCCCCATATGAAGGAAAGGAGTCTGTTGTGGACTGATAAAATGTCAGTTTTGAGGATAGGCCTGGAGGGAGTAACTGAAAAAGGTATATGAGCCTCAGTAATATATTCAGTTTCACGACGTTAATGCATCCTAGCCAAGATATCTTTGTGGATCTGTCTGTGATATTCTGGCCAGTTAGCTTTAGTCCATCCCTCAAGATTATAGGAGATGTTGAGGCCTAAGTAGCGAATTGTGTGCGGGGCCCATTGAATGGGGCTAGGGCCTGCAACAGTGGAATTTTGTTGGCTTAGAAAATGTCATTCAGAATTGTGATTCATTTTCAGTCCCATTATTTTTGCTTCATACCATTTATAGCACCTGAACAACTACAGTGCACATTGCTGATGATTCGGCATACTTGATGAATGTGGGTACATATGTTCTAGACTTGCTGGATCACTCAGCAGTAATTTATGGAACTGACAAGAGGTCCATGATATCAATTTTGTTACACATACGGTGATGTAGGTAGAGTTAGAGTGGTTCGAGGCCCTTATTTCTGGTCAGACTGGGTTAAAGATTTAAATTTGAGTTCTCCCTGCATTGCTAGCCCCTTCCTTTTTCTGTAGTCCAGTGTCTTTCTGAGGCCCAGGGGTTGAATCTCTTTCCCAGTTTTTAACATCACTCTAGAACAAGTGAGATATCCTGGCATGGAGGGACATACCTGTCCACCACTATGTTGGCGAAACAGTTTAGTTTAAAGGCACTGTCTGCGTCTAATATTTAGCTCCTCTGTCATATCGAGAGCTGATAGGCTTCTTTTAAGTTCTCGCCTACCTGAAAGCGCAAGCTGTCTGTTGACGAAAAAACCCATTGTCAACTTACGGGGCGCTTAGAGCCCATTCATTACTTACCATTTGTTTGCTTTACTGTCACTCTAATTTGCTTGCTTTTTATTTGTCAGTTTTCCGAGTTTTGCTTCCTCGTCTTGTGTTTGTCCTTCCCCTGTAGCATGGATGCATTACTTGTGTCCTTCCACTGCTCACTTTTTGCAGCATGTATTTTTCAGATGTCTCCCTCGTGAACTGCTCTTTCCTCCCCATCTACTACTTTCTGTATTGCTCTATCCCAACAGTATACTTCTCACCTGCAACCTCTGTGTTGTGCTCACTTTCATGTGCTTCTCCCCTGCTTTGCTTTCCCCTAGCAACAGCTCCATGTTCCTCACTCTAGCCTGTGTGCTTCTCTTCCCCTGCACGGGCTGCTTTCCACTTGCCCGCCTGAGTTACTTCGTTCACGCTCCTTGTTGCTTCCTCCACTCACTTCCTTGCTCTTTCTTCTGCCCTCCCCCTCTGTGTTGCTATGCTACCCTGTATTGCTTCCTTTGCCACCCCCGTCCTCTGTGTTGCTTCTCCCCACCCACGCCTCAAAAAAAAAGAAAAAACTAGTTTGTGCTATTTTGTTTTATTTTTTATTTACCGATCCACCTGGAATCAATAAATATATATATATTTTTTTAAATGCCTGGTTCATTTTGTAGGTACACGGCCACAAAATGAGGTGGGCTGACCTGTCATAGAATCTTTTCTTTTGTTTTTTGTTTACTCTTTAGCCATGCTGCACAGTCCTTTGGGGATGCTGTACAACATCACTGAAAATCATTGGCAAAGACAGTAGATCCCAAAGGTGAGACCTATTGGTTTTGACAGTATGTTTTCATTTGAGCCACAACATAGCTAATAGCAAGTTATTTCTTTCTACCCAAAGTTGGCAAAGGTGCGAGCACTCAGCGGCAGCAGCTCTCTCTTAGCTGCGGAGGCCCACAGGACAAATCACAATGGTGCAAGGTTGGCAAAGGTGCGAGCACTCAGCGGCAGTAGCTCTCTCTTAGCTGCGGCGGCCCACAGGACAAATCACAATGATGCAAAGTTGGCAAAGGTGCGAGCACTCCGCGGCAGCAGCTCTCTCTTAGCTGCGGCGGCTCACAGGACAAATCACGATGATGCAAAGTTAGCAAAGGTGCGAGCACTCAGCGGCAGCAGCTCTCTCTTAGCTGCGGCGGCTCACAGGACAAATCACGATGATGCACAGCTGACACAAGTGTGGGCACTCAGCGGCAACAGCTCTCTCTTAGCTGCGGCGGCCCACAGGACAAATCACGATGATGCACAGCTGACACAAGTGCGGGCACTCAGCGGCGACAGCTCTCTTAGCTGCGGCGGCCCACAGGACAAAGGATGATCTCGACCAGGCTGGCACAACGGCGGGCACTCAGCGGCCACAGCTCTCTCTTAGCTGCGGCGGCCCACACAGATTCAGCGAAGGTTCTGAAGATTCAAATTAAGGCGGGCGCTCAGTGGCGGCAGCTCTCTTAGCTGCGGTGGCCCACACAGATTCAGCGAAGGTTCTGAAGATTCAAATTAAGGCGGGCGCTCAGCGGCGGCAGCTCTCTCCTAGCTGCGGCGGCCCACACAGATTCCGCGAAGGTTCTGAAGGTTCAAATTAAGGCGGGCACTCAGCTGCGGCAGCTCTCTCTTAGCTGCTGCGGCCCACACAGAGAGTTAACAAGGGTTACCAGTCCGCGTTCCTCACAGTAGAACTAGAGGTTCCGGATTACTCGACGGAGGCCTCACCTGCAAGTAGAATCCCTAGCACAGGAATTCAGACGGCTGACGGGGTGAAGTCTAATGTCCCTGAGACTTCAGCAGGAGGCGCTCTCAATTCAGGCCCTTGGGTAGTTTCTTCAGCAAGCTTGGTGAAAGTTTCAAAGTCCTTTCCTCTGTTCACTCGGACAGAGTTTCGTCTCGACATCCAGAAGGAACACCTTGAAGGTTTCAGCGCAGCGTTTTATACCTAAAAAGTCTTTGTTCTCTGCAGTCACAAATCACTGCATCCAGCCAGAACCAGTTCGGTGGGGTCGGGGAGCACTTGGTTTACGAGGCGACATCCTGCCCTTTGAGAATCTGGGGGTCTGCTATCAGACGCCCAGTGGGAGGTGGAGCCATCATTCACCTTGCCAGGCACGGCCCTGCTCAGATCAAAGAGTCACCCCTCCCCATACTCTAAATGCCGATCTCTCCCTCCAGCCAGGTCTGACCCAGCTGGCCCTGCTGCTCCAAAACCAGGCGGCCAATACACACGCTAGCAAAGCCTACAGGAAAGCTTAGGCCAGAAAATACCTCGTTTCTAGTAGAGGCATTTTCAAACACGGGCTACGCTAATAATCCTTACTAAAAGATGCATCTCAATGTTCTGAGCTTAGACATATCAAATTCGACGTTCCTATCAGGTTCCTGGGGGCAGGTAGGATTAGGGCATGTAATACTCAGCCTGCCCATTCTGGCCTATGAGAACGGATAGCTTCACAATAGTAAACAGTGAAATGGAGGGTAACTCGCTATTAGAACATGCTACACAGATATACTTTAAAAGCTGCTTCGGTGGGTAGCGCAAATCAGCGCTGCAGGCCCACCAGCAGTATTTGGTCTACCAGCCCTGGGCACACACAGTGCACTGAAACTAGGGGCTGACAGGTAACCCAAACGAGCCAATTATGGTTATCCCAATTCATACAGTTATCTTTACACAGGGAGCATTCGCGCTGTGTCACTGATTGGCAGTGGCACAGCGCCCAGAGCATCTAAATCCAGCCAACATAAAAGGTAAGAAGCGAAAAGAGGAAGGGAGACCCGCGCCAATGATGCCAGGTCTAACACTTCCTTTGCCACCCCTGTCCTCTGTGTTGCTTCTGCCCACCCACGCCTCAAAAAAAAAGGAAAAAACTAGTTTGTGCTATTTTGTTTTATTTTTTATTTACCGATCCACCTGGAATCAATAAATAATTTTTTTTTTTTAAATGCCTGGTTCATTTTGTAGGTACACGGCCACAAAATGAGGTGGGCTGACCTGTCATAGAATCTTTTCTTTTGTTTTTTGTTTACTCTTTAGCCATGCTGCACAGTCCTTTGGGGATGCTGTACAACATCACTGAAAATCATTGGCAAAGACAGTAGATCCCAAAGGTGAGACCTATTGGTTTTGCCAGTATGTTTTCATTTGAGCCACAACATAGCTAATAGCAAGTTATTTCTTTCTACCCCTCTTTTTATGATGGTTGGTCCCATCTTGGGTGACCTGCTGGATGTCGATATCTGGGAATAAATCTATGGTATTTCCAAATTCATAGTTCTTATTCCAGATCGTATATTGAGAAGGGATCAGAGAGTTGGTTTTAAATTAAGGCTGTTGTAAGGGGTCAAACAAATTGTCTTATCTCTCTTGCAAAGTTGTGCAGTTCATTTGTATTTATTTGCTTTATTTGGTACTGCAGACCAATGTAAACTGACTACCCTCCAACTGAGAGCTGAGTGATTCCATGTAAAACAAGCATTGGAAATGCAATAGGTCTCGCATTTGTTTGATTTCGAGCTTTTGGCGTTGTAAATGGCAATGTTTTGTTGTACCCATGCGCTGTAGACTGTATGAATGTGGTGTGTAGTGAAATATTTGGAGTTGGATTAGAATTATTATTTGTGGAGCACCATGCAGCATCAGGAAGGAGAGTGAGAAGGTGAAGAGCAGCATGAGGCACATGTACGGAGAGTGAGGAGAAGAGAAGCGTGAAGCACAAGGAAGGAGAGCGAGGAGGAGAGCAGCATGAGGCACAAAGAATGAGAAGAGCAGCGTGAGGCACAAGGACGGAGAGTGAGGAGAAGAGCAGCGTGAGGCACAAGGAAGGAGAGTGAGGAGAAGAGCACTGTGAGGCACAAGGACGGAGAGTGAGGAGAAGAGCAACATGAGGCATAAGGACGGAGAATGAGGAGCAGAGAAGCGTGATGCACAAGGAAGAAGAGTGATGAGAAGAGCAGCTTGAAGCACAAGGAAAGAGATTGAGGAGAAGAGCAGCATGAGACATAAGGAAGGAGAGTGAGGAGGAGAGCAGCATGAGGCACAATGAATGAGAAGAGCAGCGTGAGGCACAAGGACGGAGAGTGAGGAGGAGAGCAGCATGAGGTACAAGAAAAGAGAGTGAGGAAGAGAAGCGTGAGGCGCAAGGAAGGAGAGTGAATAGAAGAGCAGAGTGAGGCACAAGGACGGAGAGTGAGGAAAAGAGCAGCGTGAATCACAAGGAAGGAGAGTGAAGAGAAGAGCAGCATGAGCCACAAGACCGGAGAGTGAGAAGAGCAGCATGAGGCACAAGGAAAGAAGTGAGAAGAGCAGTGTGAGGCAGAAGGAAGGAGAGAGATGAGAAGAGCAGCATGAGGCACAACGACGAAGCGTGAGAAGAGCAGCGTGAGGCACAATGATGGAGAGTGAGGAGGAGAGCAGTGTGAGGCACAAGGAAAGAGAGTGAAGAGGAGAAGAGCAGCATGAGGCACTAGGACAGAGTGAGGAGGAGAGCAGCGTGAGGCACAAGGACAGAGTGAGGAGAAGAGCAGCATAAGACAAAAGGACGGAAAGTGAGGATAATCGCAGTGTGAAGCACAAGGAAGGAGAGTGAAGAGAAGAGCAGCGTGAGGCACAAAGGAGTGTGAGAAGAGCAGCATGAGGCACATGGACGGAGAGTGAGAAGAGCAGCATGAGACAAAAGGAAAGGAATGAGTAGAGCAGCGTGAGGCAGAAGGACGCAGAGTGAGAAGAGCAGCATGAGGCACAGGGACGGAGAGTGAGAAGAGCAGCATGAGGCAAAAGGAAAGGAGTGAGGCAGAAGCGTGAGGCAGAAGGACGGAGAGTGAGGAGAGGAGCACCGTGAGGCAGAAGGAAGGAGAGTGAATAGAAGAGCAGAGTGAGGCACACGGAAGGAGTGTGAGGCGAAGAGCAGCGTGAGGCACAAGGAAAGAGAGTGAAGAGAAGAGCAGCGTGAGGCACAAGGAAGGAGTGTGAGAAGAGCAGCATGTGGCACAAGACCGGAGAGTGAAAAGAGCAGCATGAGCCACAAGGACAGAGAGTGAGAAGAGCAGGATGAGGCAAAAGGAAAGGAGAGTAAGGAGGAGAAGAGCAGCGTGAGGCATAAGGAAGGAGAGTGAGGAGGAGAAGAGCAGTGTGAGGCACAAGGACGGAGAGTGAGGAGGAGAGCAGCATGAGATACAAGAAAGGATAGTGAGGAGGAGAAGAGTAGCGTGAGGCACAAGGACGGAGTGTGAGGAGAAGAGCAGCGTGAGGCACAAGGACGAAGAGTGAGGAGAAGAGCAGCGTGAGGCACAAGGAAAGAGTGAGGAGAAGAGCAGCGTGAGGCACTAGGACAGAGTGAGGAGAGCAGCGTGAGGCACAATGGTCAGAATGAGGAGAAGAGCAGCATAAGGCAGAAGGACGGAAAGTGAGGATAATCGCAGTGTGAAGCACAAGGAAGGAGAGTGAAGCGAAGAGCAGCGTGAGGCACAAGGAAAGAGAAGAGCAGCGTGAGGCACAAAGGAGTGTTAGAAGAGCAGCATGAGGCACAAGGACAGTGAGTGAGAAGAGCAGCATGAGGCAAAAGGAAAGGAGTAGAGCAGCGTGAGGCAGAAGGACGGAGAGTGAGAAGAGCAGCATGAGGCACAGGGACGGAGAGTGAGAAGAGCAGCATGAGGCAAAAGGAAAGGAGTGAGAAGAGCAGCGTGAGGCAGAAGGACGGAGAGTGAGAAGAGCAGCGTGAGGCACAAGGACTGAGAGTGAGGAGAAGAGCACCGTGAGGCAGAAGGAAGGCGAGTGAATAGAAGAGCAGAGTGAGGCACACGGAAGGAGTGTGAGGAGAAGAGCAGCGTGAGGCACAAGGAAAGAGAGTGAAAAGAAGAGCAGCGTGAGGCACATGGAAGGAGTGTGAGAAGAGCAGCATCAGGCACAAGGACGGAGAGTGAGAAGAGCAGGATGAGGCAAAAGGAAAGGAGTGAGAAGAGCAGCGTGAGGCAGAAGGAAGGAGAGTGAGAAGAGCAGTGTGAGGCACAAGGACGGAGGGTGAGGAGAAGAGCAGCGTGAGGCACAAGGAAGTAGTGTGAGGAGGAGTAGAGCAGCATGAGGCACAAGGACAGAGAATGAGGAGTAGAGCAGCATGAGGCACAAGGACAGAGAATGAGGAGGAGAGCAGCATGAGGCAAAAGGAAAGGAGTGAGAAGAGCAGCATGAGCCAGAAGGAAGGAGAGTGAGGAGAAGAGCAGTGTGAGGCACAAGGCCGGATGGTGAGGAGTAGAGCAGTGTGAGGCACAAGGACGGAGAGTGAGGCGGAGAGCAGCGTTAGGCAGAAGGATCGAGAGTGAGGAGGAGAGCAGCATGAGGCACAAGGAAGGTGAGTAAGGAGGAGATGAGCAGCATGAGGCAGAAGGATGGAGAGTGAGGATAATCGCAGCGTTAAGGAGAGTGAAGAGAAGAGCAGCGTGAGGCACAAGGCCGGAGAGTGTGAAGAGCAGCATGAGGTACAAGGACAGAGAGAGAGAAGCGCAGCATGAGGCAAAAGGAAAGGAGTGAGAAGAGCAGCGTGAGGCAGAGGGACGGACAGTGAGGAGAAGAGCAGCGTGAGGCACAAGGACTGAGAGTGAGGAGAAAAGCAGCGTGAGGCCGAAGAAAGGAGAGTGAGGAGAAGAGCAGCGTGAGGCAGAAGGAAGGAGGAAGGAGATCGAGGAGAAGAGCAGCGTAAGGCAGAAGGAAGGAGGAAGGAGATCGAGGAGAAGAGCAGCGTGAGGCACAAGGATGGAAAGTGAGGAGAAAAGTAGAGTGGGACACAAGGACAGAGTGAGGAGAAGAGTAGCGTGAGGCTGAAGGATGTAGAATGAGGAAAGCAGCGTGACGCACATTGAAGGAAAGTGAGAAGAGCAGCTTGAGGCACAGGGAAGGAGAGTGAGGAGAAGAGCAGCGTGAGGCACAAGGAAGGAGAGTTAGGAGAAGAGCAGCGTGAGGCACAAGGAAGGAAAGTGAGAAGAAGAGCAGCGTGAGGCACAAGGAAGGAGAGTGAGAAGAAGAGCAGTGGAGGCACAAGGCTGGAGAGTGAGGAGGAGAAGAGCAGTGTGAGGCACAAGGAAGGATAGTGAATAGAAGAGCAGCGTGAGGCACAAGGACGGAGTGTGAGAAGAGCAGTGTGAGGCACAAGGACGAAGAGTGAGGAGAAGAGCAGCGTGAGGCACAAGGATGGAGAGAGAGGAGAAGAGCAGCGTGAGGCGGAAGGAGTGTGAGAATCGCAGCGTGAATCACAAGGAAGGAGAGTGAAGAGAAGAGCAGCGTGAGGCACAAGGAAAGAGAGTGAAGAGAAGAGCAGCGTGAGGCACAAGGAAGGAGTGTGAGAAGAGCAGCATGAGCCACAAGACCGGAGAGTGAGAAGAGCAGCATGAGGCAGAAGGACGAAGCGTGAGGCACAAGGATGGAGAGTGAGGAGGAGAGCAGTGTAAGGCACAAGGAAAGAGAGTGAGGAGAAGAGCAGCTTGGGGCACTAGGAGAGAGTTGGGAGGAGAGCAGCATAAGGCAGAAGGACGGAAAGTGAGGATAATCGTAGTGTGAAGCACAAGGAAGGAGAGTGAAGAGAAGAGCAGCGTGAGGCACAAGGAAAGAGGAGGAGAGCAGCGTGAGGCACAAAGGAGTGTGAAGAGCAGCATGAGGCACAAGGACGGAGAGAGAAGAGCAGCATGAGGCAAAAGGAAAGGAGTGAGTAGAGCAGCGTGAGGCAGAAGGACGGAGAGTGAGAAGAGCAGCATGAGGCACAGGGACGGAGAGTGAGAAGAGCAGCATGACGCGCAGGGACGGAGAGTGAGAAGAGCAGCGTGAGGCACAAGGAAAGAGAGTGCAGAGAAGAGCAGCGTGAGGCACAAGGACTGAGAGTGAGGAGAGCCGCATGAGGCACAAGGTCGGAGAGTAAGAAGAGCAGGATGAGGCAAAAGGAAAGGAGTGAGAAGAGCAGCGTGAGGCAGAAGGAAGGAGAGTGAGAAAAAGAGCAGTGTTAGGCACAAGGCCGGAGAGTGAGGAGAAGAGCAGTGTGAGGCACAAGGCCGGAGAGTGAGGAGAAGAGCAGCGTGAGGCACAAGGACGGAGTGAGTAGGAGAGCAGCATGAGGCACAAGGACGGAGAGTGAGGAGGAGAGCAGCGTGAGGCACAAGGAGAGAGTGAGGAGGAGAGCAGCGTGAGGCACAAGGACAGAGAGTGAGGAGGAGGGCAGCGTGAGGCACAAGTAAGGAAAGTGAGGAGAAGAGCAGCTTGAGGCACAAAGAAGGAGAGTGAGGAGAAGAGCAGCTTGAAGCACAAGAGAGGAGAGTGCGGAGAAGAGCAGCATGAGGCAGAAGAACAGAGTGAGTATAATCACAGTGTGAGGCTCGCGGAAGGAGAGTGAGAAGAGCAGCATGAGGCACAAGGAAAGAGTGAAGAGAGGAGCAGTGTGAGGCACAAGAAAGGAAAGTGAGGTAGTGAAGAGCAGTGTGAGGCACAAGGAAGGAGAGTGAGGACGAGAAGAGCAGCGTGAGGCACAAGAAAGGAGAGTGAGAGAAGAAGAGCAGCTTGAGGCACGAGGACGGAGAGTGAGGAGGAGAGCAGCGTGAGGCAAAAGGAAGGAGAGTGAGGGAAAATGTGAGGCAGTGTGTATATATACTCCCTCAAAGGACCACACGTTAAATGAAGCTTCACCTTGAAACGCATACAAAACACAAAATAGCATACAATGTATAAGTAAGTAAAGCAACTAGCTGCAGACATATATAATAAAGAAAAAACTCCTTATTTGATTTCTTTATAAAAGTAGGAAAAAGAAAACAATATTCAACAGTCAGTGAAGATGGCAGCTCTTCACCTTCCCCTGTTTGTTTTTTGTTATTTTAAATTACAGTCCCTCTGTTTCTTTAAAAGAGAAAGGTAAGACCAGAAAACTAGTTTGCTACTGAAACTTCTAACAGCAGCTTAAGAAGCAAGCACGGGCCAGCTTTGAGTATTTCTGTTCAGTGTTCTGGCAGATCTGAACGGAATGCTGGGTCAAACAGACATCACGTTATCGCTTCAGTAAAGGCAGCAATAAAGATTCTAAGATCCAGCCAAAATGACAGCTCCGCTTCAGCTTGCAAAAAAAGAGTTTTGCATTACACTAGCAGCATAAGGCACTTGCAACATAAAGATGTCCATACAAAATGCACGAGCACAGGATGGCTCCTCTCGGCATCTGAATGGCGATCACTCGACTTGCAAAAGCCACCGCTGACAATCATGCAGTGGGACACTTTTAGAAAACGCATTTATTGATACTCTAGCGTGTACACTGGGATATTTTTAGGTCGCACATTCGAGACCTCTTGTATATACTTTAGTGCATACAGCCTACCCATAGGCTTCCCATTTGCTGGCTCCCTTGTCACTCTCATATTCTTTTTCCCCACTTGTTCATGGCATGCATTTTTCATGCCTCCTACTGTGTTTAGCCCTCCCAAGAGCAGGGACTAAGTACAAGATAAATACACAGGTCACCATTTTAACATCTGTTCAGGAACTCCTTTCTTGAAAAGCAATTCACAGGATTGGTCCTGTTTTCACCCGCTTGCTTCGTTTTTGTAAACAGGTCTGTAAATCTTGTCATCTAGTCACATTTGCTGTGCATTCAAAGAGCAAGTCAAATGTCAGATGCTGTTTTCCAACACTATTTTCTTTCTCTGACTTCAAAGTTAGAGGATTTCCTGTTTTGCTTGCACGTCCCCAAACCCCCTCCCCCTTCGCTGCTTGAGCCCTGCCGGTTTTGCTTGTTTGTCCTTTGTCTCTAACTATTTAGCCACACCCCTGCAGTTCTCCTTTCTTGCTGCTCTCTCCTTTGAGTTAGAGCGTCTACCGGTTTCGAGCTTTCACTTCTAAGCTTTCAGTTTTCTCGATTTAGGACTTGTGCCTTGGTTGCTCATTTAGCTTTAAAAATGTAGCTCCCCTGCTCAGGCAAGGCTTGCCTGTCACTGTAAATGTATATTTACGGGACACTTTGTGCGGGGACACATGTGCTTCACATCGTGCCAGCCCTTTCTAGCAGGGGGTGTGATCTCGTGGGTCGGTGTCAGGAAGGGTAACCTTCCACAAACGAAGAGGTAGTTTTGAAGTAAATCATGCATGGCTCCAAGCATCTGGAGCCCCGCTACTCTGGAGCGTGACAGCTTTTGAACATTTCCTGAAATGCAACCTGAGGTTGTCAGACTAGCATGTTGAGTTTTATGGACTCTTCCTTTGAGATGTAATAAATCGCTCCTTTCCCTTCCATTGATTGTTGAAAAAACTTGCATTTTTAGTGTGAACATAATAGCTCATTGTAACCCATGTGCTCCTTTTAACATTGTTGATGTTTTCGTGGGAGCCCGAGAAGGTAATTTTTAGGCTGAGCATCAGCACGCATGCACTGTCTGCAAGACATGGTGTAATTACTCTACAGAGGGAAATTCCGCCTGCGGCTTACCATTGGTTCTTTCCTTCGTCGGTCTTCTTTGGTGGCTCCTTATTGGTTGGTGCTCCTCACACCTCACTTCCGTTTTTTCTTCAGGAGCACCGGCCAATTGCAGTTTCATTACGCTGTGTGACTACTTCTTTTATTTCCTGCTGGTCGTTTCTTCGTAATCATCCTCCTTTTTAATTTCATTACAATTTGCATTTTTTTATGTATTTTATTAATTCAAATCTGCACACATTGTTTATTTAAATCACGCCATTATTAATTTAATTTTATTTGTTCTGATCAATATTTTTAGTACACACTGTAAAGACACGCCAAGACTCGAACCCGGTTCCCGAGTTTCAAAGTCAGCATCTCTGTCACATGTATACTGTCCACAAAAATAGCTTGACCGAATGTAATGCTTTCCCTCTTCTCCTCCGCATCGTCGACATCAGGGTTGAGACACCCTGTTTCTCTTGGGGCTTCTAAAGTAATGAGAGCTCTGGGCTGGCCCTACCTCCTCCACTCGAGCAGTGCCGAGCCCAGCCCATCGCCCCATAATCCCTTTATACCCCTGCGGCCAGATCTTCAGAGGAGGCAGCGCATAAACTGCTTCACGCCTATCCTTGTGATTTCACGGTTTAGTAGGGGTCAGCCCCTCCCCATCACACAAGTGCAGCCACCGACAGCTGACTCCGAGAGATAGCCACTCGCTCACATTCTCACGAAAAAAGAAGTTATGTGATAATTCGAGCACACAAGCCAACATTGTTCTTAAACCATCCCATGGTTATTACACGGCTGCATGGCAGTTAAGCAGAGGCTCAATTGCATTATGCAAACAAAATCGCAAACTAAACTATATTTATTGAAAACCACATGCACCACTCCACCTTCGAAATAAGATCGACCGCAAGCGTCTGCCCTGAGACCACCAGTACTGCAGGCGCTGTGACGACACACTCCAAACATGCAGCGCTGGTCTTATTGTGGCTTTTATAACCAGAGACCTGGAAATTTTTGAGTGGAGTTGATGTGTTATCAGGCACACCTGACTCACATGAATTCATTAGATTGCGCCCTTAAACATTGCAATGAGCATCAGGCCTTGTTATTTGTTTCCTCTTAATGGTTCTTCAGCATTCCACCCCTATTCTGAAATTCACCACACACCACTCAGCCATATCAGCAGGAACTATGTGTTCCTGCATTCTCTGCCAATGTGTACTTAGGCTTAGCCCACCTAGCCCTTCCAGGCTGATCAATGACAACGCTTGAGAGGGAGGAACTGTGACCAAAACCAGCGCCTGGAAGTTGGTTCTGAAGAAAGGCGTGTGCACGCACTGCTGGCTCCTCTGTGGCCGCTTCCACCGTTAAAGTAATGTTGTTCTCAGATGTGCTGCTTAAAAGAGACTGCTAGGCTGCTCGTGCCAGCTTCCTAGAAGGCAGCACGGAAAAGCGCACAGCACACAAGAGTGTCCTGGTGCAAAGTTCAATAGGGTGACGTCAGAGGGAAAATTGGGAAACAAACAGGGTGCGCTGCTTCACGCATTGTGGTCACTTTGGTACTCAGCCTTATTTCAAACCCCAAAATACAGCAGTCCTTAAATCAGTGCTGAGTTCCCCTCAAAAACCAGCACACCGGGTGGGTCCAGCTCTACAGCCCTCTCCTGGAAATTCATCTCCCTCAATGTTAGGTTTGTCAAGTCTGCGGCTGGAATATTAACGATTCTGGAAATTGTAAGTACAAAACAGTTTGTGCCTCATCTTCTGATGTGATGTGTTTTGCTATGTTCCAGTGATCTAAGCTGAAACTCTGTATTATTGAATTAATAATAAAACATGTATGTGTTCAGCCAACATTATGACTCTGTCAACCAGCCGTGTACAAAAACACTGGGTTGCCTCACCCCCGCCCGCACAGAAGATGGCAAGTACGTGCAACTATATCTCTTTCTGTCTTACTCCCTATCCTTTACTCCACAGATTTGTTGCATCCTCTTAACCTCACCCATAATACATAACCCTCCTGTTTGCGCCCAATCAGTGCTGGAATTCACATTGCATCTTCTCTGTTTACCTTCGCCAATAATTCATTACCATTTGCTTCTCTGCAGGGACCCTTTTAAGCCCACGGTCTTTTTACGCTGCATTCTTTTGCTAATGTTTTTCTACATTACCCCATTTGTATAGATTACAGTTTCGTTCATTATTGACGCGTTTATTGGCCTCTTTCTGATTAATACATTACACTATTCACACGCAATAATATAACTTATTTATCAAACTCAGTTTTGAACATCTAATGGTTGCACTGGCGCACATATCGGATGACATGCCCCATACACCACATCCAAACATCAACACACTTCCTTTTAAATTCATTGCAAAACATACAATTGCCTTCGCATACCTCCACTCCAAAACACATAAGTAAAAAACATTTCCATTACAAGGCCCAAATACAAAACGAGACCTATTGCATTGCAAATGCTTGTTTGAATGATGCTGTGTCCTTTTTAGGTCGAGCCTGAGCCAGCGCGCATGCGCTGCTCTGCGAGGCTTCTTGTAAGCACTCTAAACTTCTCTGTGTGGGTCTGACTCCCCCCACGCATTGGGTTGGCTTTTGCGTGTCATTTAGTAATCGTAGCCTGCAAATGGCTAAAGGTGGGTGCATGTCCCACCTCTTCTGCAAAGGTTCACTCCCACGGCGTTTTGCTCTCGGGAGCGAGCAGCAGCGCGCAGGGTGGCAGCTGCATTCCTCGTCGTGGCTCAACGCGCCGTGCTTTTATCTCGCCGCATTTGCTATGCATAGGCTCCGTTTGTCTCTGATCATGACGAGCTGTAGAGAATCTTCAGAGCGTAGTCATGACAACACGCTCGCTCGACCTCTATATAACCCGTAAGCTCTCGCATGGCAGGACATGAGAGCGATCCAAGCTGCTGCATATCCTGCAGACCCATATGGTCCCTCCTTTCTCCCCAGTGAAGGGGTCTCACCCTCGTGGGGTCTCACCCTCATTGTCAGCAGTTATAATCTCGCCCTCCTCCCCAGAGGATGGATATCACTCTCATGCCCAGTAGTTAGGGTCTCGCACTTCTCTCCAAAGGATGGAGCTCACCTCGTTGCCAGTAGCGCTCTCCTCCCCGCGGCCATGGTTTTACCCACATCCCCAGAGATTGGGGTATCACCCTACTTCTCTCACCCTTCTTCCAAGTGTTGGGCTACCACACATTTCCAGCGGTGGAGGTTTCCCCCTACGATACATCTTCTCTCTCCTCCCAGGAGTTGTGCTCTCGCCCCCACAGGTTGGGGTCTCACCAGATGTGAAACGGAATAGAATTCCAGTGAATTCGGGTAAATACCAGGACACGTGCACTCACTCAGAGTCACCTGCTGCTTCCATTCCGCACATGATGGCATTCCTACACAGAGTAGGTTAGAAGCTACAGCGCCATGAGACTGGGTTCAAACGATGCACTCCTGGGTATCCGCGTCCTCTGACATTTCGATCCCGCTTTGGTGCGGGCAATACATCGGGATAGCTCGTGGGTTATAGCTCCTTCTGCTCACTCCACAGGGTATCCTGAGGGAGACAGGATACAAGTCTCGGCAGGGCTGTTACATGTGGAAAGAAATAAAATATACATCCGTTGCCACCAAGCGCAATTCCTGCTATTCCTTAGCAACGCCATTAAACAGCGCTTGGATGTCCAGGACTATAGCGCCAACTAAGAAGGCGAGGCTTTTATCATTTCCACGTTCATAAAATCGATGTATTGTTGTGAGTGAGAAGACCTGTTGTTTCCAGCATTTCAAGACTACAGCCCTGAGGCAGGATTGGATGGTGTGGAGCAAAGACATTCTGATATTAAAGGCACAGTTTGTGGGTGTCGTTCAGCAGAGTTCAATACTGTTACGTATTTCATTTTTTTTCCAAGCGCTGTATGCTGCGTTTCGACTCCACTCTATGCGCCTTGGGAGGTATAGAGAAGTCAGTAATGGTGACCGACAATTGTAACTGTCTACAGTCTAGTGCTTTATGTTTAGACGATTTTGTACAGCGCAGTGCACTGCAGCTTCAGGGCGCTCGACTGAGCACCAGAGTACAAGCTAAACAATAAGAATCGATATGGGGACTGACCCACGAGACAGCCGTGCCTTTGTCACTCTCTCATTGTGTGACGTGATCATGCGAAAATCAGTGCGCACAGTCATATGATGTAAAATTGCTCGGTTATCGGTGCAATCTATGAAAATCGAACACATGGACACAATCAATCTTATTTCGAAATGTAGGTGCAAAACCGAACCTCTGTGCGTAGAATCTACGTACCTCAAACATGTTGGAGCAAAATTGCACGGTGTACCAGTGGATTCTATATAATTTGGAAATGTCAGAGCAAACGTTAGGTGAAATATATGTAATCCGGGTATTAGAGTGAAAAAGTCCTACAGTATTTATTACTCCTAAGGCCTCCCTGGTTGTTTCAGCCCATTTGTCCCTTCAAGTCACATTTTCTGTTGCCTGCTTGGTGGGGTGTGGACGTCCATCTAAACTCAGATTGCTGTGCTGCAAATAATACTTTTACACAATACTCAACATTTTTTCACAGTCTGACTGAGTTGAGGAAAAAGAACAAGCAGGAAATGTGGCTTGCCCGGCCTCCGGTAATAAAACCGGCCCCCACTAGCTGCATAAACAGCCTCCACCATGCCAGCCCAGGCCAGCCCAGTGGTAAAACAACAGTCCGGCCTTGCTAGAAACCCATAAACTGTCACCCTACCCTGTCCAGCTGCCTGCCACTTTCTGAGCCAGAGCAGAGCTGAAGAGGGCGGTCGTGGGATCTACTAAAACAAGCATTTGCAATGCAATAGGTCTCACATTTTTTTAGATTTCGAGCTATTGGTGTTGCAAAGGACAATGTGTTTTATCTATGTGTTTTTGTTTTGAGTATAGTGGATGTATGAATGTGTCCTTGTGTAACGCAACTGGTGCTCGTGTAAAGCGCTCTGATACCCAATACCTTTGGGTCAAGTTTGCGCTATTTAAAACGCCGTAAAATATATATATATATATGTAGCTGCAGCACTGTATAGACGAGTTAGAATGAGGAATTACCATTGGGACTAGAGAAGCAGCTGCAGCAATGTGTTGAGTATTTAGAATGAGGAATTATGGACGGGATAACAGAAGCAGTTAGGAACACTGTTAAGAGTAGTTACAATGAGAAATTATTGACGGGAGGATGTAGAATGCGGAATTATGGATGAGAGCAGAGAAGCAGGTGCAACAGTGCGTATAGGAGTTAGAATGAGGAATTAGTATTGGGACTAGAGAATAGGTAGCAGCACTGGCTAGAGGACTAAGAATAATGAATTACCAGTGGGCACAGACACAGCTGTAGCACTGCTTAGAGGATTTAGAATGAGGAATTACTAGTGTGACTAGAGATATAATTGCCGCACTGGCTGGAGGAGTTAGAATGAGGAATTAAGGGCAGGACCAGAGAAGTAGCTGCAGCAGTGTTTAGAGGAGTAAGAATGGGGAATTATTGGCATTAGAGAAGTGCTAGCAGCAGTGGCTATAGCAGTAAAAAATGAGGAATTCCCAGTGGGAAGAGAGATGCAGCTGCAGCATTGCTTAAAGGATTAAGAATTACTATTGGGAATAGAGACGCAGGTGTAGCAGTATGTGGAGAAGCTAGAATGAGGAATTATCGATGGGACCAGAGAAGGCTGATTTAGTAGCAAACAAATCCTGGTTGCATATACACAGAACAAAAGGAGCAGCGAACACGTCTGCCACACCGACACACATAGCAAACATAAGCACAGTCCTCAAAGCCCATTACTAGAGGTTCATGTTTAAGAAAGAAACACAAAAATGCAGTGGTACTGCTTTTATAGACCTCAAAAGGATGAAAGGCGGGGTGGATCCCCCAGGATGTGAATTTCCAACTTGGCAACAGGCCCACAATCTCAGTTGGAATAAAGAACACAAACAGAAATATAAGTTGTGCCAAATGGACCACAGAAAGAGTAATAATCTGGCCACCACAACACATAACGTCAGAGGAGGTGCTGGCGTTGGGACAATGGAACGTCTTACTGCAAGTTCTATGGTCTAAGAACTGTATCAAAACACCACTGCAGCAGTCAGCGTACATTTTATTATCACATAGAGAAGCCATGTCACATACATGTTCTAATAAGTGAATTAAACACAAACAATAGCGCCCTAAATAAACAAAACCAAATGGCAAGCAGATAAATTAACAAATACCAAACGGAGTTTGGAACATTAAAATTTCACAAAGGAAACATAAACACGGTGCTTCAAAGCTATTTGTGGTGGTTAATGTTTAAGACGGAAACACGAAAAAAACAGCAAAGAAATCCTACACACATGAACATGGAACAAAAGCAGCAGTGAACACGCCTGCCACACCGGCACTCGTAGCAAACATAAACACAGTGCTTTTGAATAGTGTGTGAGCCGAGTTACTTGTTGTTTGTCTGCTGCATTTAGCTTTCTACAGCTAGTGAAGGCGCTTTCGTAGTGAATGACTCAGAACATGTTACTAAAATTAATATACTTAACTAATATATAAAATTATATGGAAAAGCTGCCAATTATTAAGAAAAAACATTTTAACATAAAAAAACGAGGTGTGTCAGAAGAGGGATTCGAACCCCCCCTTTTGTGTTGCTATATGGTTAACATTCGCATAGAGACTTGCTGTGCTACTGAATGCGGATAAAAACAAGCTTTTTTTTATCTTTCCCCACATACAGGTTTGGTACATTCTAGTTACAGCCACACATTCCAGGGTAGCTCCAAACAGTGATTGACTTTGAGTGAGCATGTTCTTGTAGAGGAAGAAACACTTGAATTTCCTGTTGATGATATGTAGAATTGTGCTTTTACAGTGCTTCACATACCCGTTCTGATTAATTAAAAGCCCTGTTTTTAATCATGCTCAAAATCGAAGGGCAGGGGGGAGTAGCTGTGCGACCAGAGAGCCTTCCCATGCCTGTTTACAGAAAGTCAGACCTCAGAGCACTGGAAAGATGATAAAATGCAAGCAGCAGTGGCGCTGAGCAGGAACCCAAGAAGAAAATAGTCCCCCAAAGAGCATATATACAATCAAACCGTAATGATTTAGTACTTAGTCCCTGCTGCCTGGGATGAATGAAAGAGAATAAGGTGGGATAAAGAGGCAGGACTGACCACTGGCAAGCAAGGATTTTTAAAGGACACTAAAACAAACAAATGGATAGCAAGGGGATGGCTTTAAGTACACAAGAGAAGTTACAACAGGTCTCGAATGCTCGACCTAAAAATAGTAGACAGTTGTATGGATCTTTGAGAATGCCTACAAACATAGTATGGTAGGTAGTATAGGAAACAAGGTATGAGTATTGTTGTTATTAAATGTCATACGCCATGTTGGTTCTTTCCGAGCTGGCTGAAGGAGGGGAATCAGTCAAGCACCTTGATATGAAATTGTTGTCGCTCTTCATGGATTTGAATTTTACTCCCATGGTAAATTGACTTGAGTCGCTGATTAATCCAAAAAGGTGAAGTGCCCAGCCTTCCCATTCACCAGTATTTGTGTCAGAAGTTAACTATTACAGATCGAATACAGGATTCTTTATTAGTAGTTTTATTTAACCAATTTTGAAGGTGTCCATGAATGAAACTTGTAGTATGACAGAGTTTAATATGTGAAGCCAAATATAATTCAGAAGGGAAAAATATTTGATGGTACAGGGTGGTAGAGGATCAGGGTAGTGACTGGTTGGCTTAAAGATTCCCACGATTTTTGAAAGATATTCTGTGGTGAGTATTTTGACCATTTATATTTGAACTTGGTAGAGAGGGTTCGAAGTTGAGTCACTCCCACATAAGCTTGATGTTTGATCTGGGGGGGCGTGGCCAGCGAGCCAACATGGCGGACGCAAACTGCTAGAGCTCCGCTGCAAATCCCTCAGTTCTCCTGCCCTGTATCCTGCATCCGACCCATCCGCACGAGTGAAAGGTGGGAATCTGCTGGTGTTAACCTGCGGTCACTACTGGGGCCCTTCAGCTGGTATGAATGCAGAGGCAGACGGCGATATCGACATATAACGAACTGCAGCCTACCCAGCAGTGAGGCGAACGCGGGATCGCAGCCCCAACGGCTGAAAGCCTGTGAAAAATGCGGCGACTCCGGGTCCTCAGGCGAGATGCGGCTACACCCGCCGTGGTCACCGAGATGCTGAACCGCGACCACTGAACCGTGAACACCGATTCCTTGTCCGGCGAGGCTGACCTGTGGAACACCGTGACCTGCGCCCCGGGCCCTCCAAAGCGCTGACGCAGAGAGCCCGAGCTGCGTAGCACTGCAGTAGAGGCCTGCGGCCTGCCCGCCGGGCAGCGGCCGTGTGAATGAAGTGACCTCCCGTACAACGTCCCGCGGCAATTCTGCGACTGGACACTCCTGGACCTCTTGAAGTGGAGTGCGCAGCAGACTCGGTTGCCATCACACCAAAAGCAGTGGACTGGGGGCCGTTCCGGCCTGTGCTCAACCTTCGGAAGGCCTAACCACTGAGCTTGCTGGCGATTGTACAGCGCAATCACGGAGGCAGACGCAGTGAAGCAGGGTGCCAGGCCACGAGACCGCCCGGAGCTGCACTAGCTCACCAGTGAATCCCCAGCCGTCTTCCACCGGAACGGGGACCGTCGGAGGGCATCCGGGACGCGTTGGTGTTGCAGAAACTGACAGCCGCGCTTGGAGAGGCCTGTGTACAGGTACGCGACTCGCCCGCGTTGTGCGGTGGCTGTGCCCCGTGACTCCGGCCCCATTCACCATCACTTGTGCCGGGACGTTCCGGGAAGGCCTCACTCCTCTGGGGGCTGCCAGCCTTGGAACTGAGTCCGCGGACGTGGGACTGCTCAGGCGGGAAGCCCAGCGGACGCCCCCGCAGACACTAATCACCCACTCTAATACGCAGAAGTGCTCACCTGGGGACTCCAGACCGAATGTATACTGCGCCTTGCTGCCTACCCAACCGATCTACATAGGCAAGGAGTCTATCATGTGGGCCCTATTAGACAGTGACACTGGAAACTCTGGGCTTCGTGGATTGAGGCCAATCGTTGCTGGAAGCCTCTGCTGAGACGTCACAGAGGAGTCTCAAGTACCCCTGTTGCTGCTGGGTCCCTGAGGAGATACATGCCTAGTAAATCACCTGTAGATCACGTCCCCTCTGGGTGGAGATTGCTTGGTCGCGTGGGCAATTCAGTGGACCTGCGCTGTCAACCCGTGTGGGGGTGGCCACAGACCCCGTAAGTAAGGCCTCTGCCAGACGTGCTACTGCAGCTCATAGACTCACGGCATCGACTACTGGGCACGACAGACCGCGTTCTCCAATGTACCGTAGTAGCAGCTGGTGCATACAGTAGCAAACTGGACCTGCACGCCGCCTAGCGAGGGACCACACACCGGGTACGTACCGCATACCAGCAGGAAGCCCAGAACGTAATAGCCCACTGCCTGAGCATTAGCTGAATCTCGTGGTGGTACTGCGGGGGACCGAGCACCGGACCAGCAAGTGGCTACCTGACAGACACATAGCCACGTCAAGGGGAAGCACGCTCAACCTCAGATTTGGCCAGCTCACCAACGCTGTCCCCCCAGCAAGACCACTATTACTAAATGACTGGCCGCAACGCTTCATGCTGCATTGAAAGCGTCACCCCTATATCCTTTGCGGAGAATCCGCATCATTGATACCTGCTCTGGAGACGATGAACCCTGGAAGGGGGTCCCCGCCCGCCCCGTGCACCAAGTAAGGCATCATCCGTGACGAGGGGCGCCAGTGAATATCAGTGCTGTTCCTACCGACACGCAAACAGATAATAGGGACGATCTCATAACGAAAACGTGGAATACGTTGTCACGTGGCCGCTTAATACTAGGGGTCAATGTTGTCCGCCCAAAAACTAGCTATGGGACGTCACTGTACAAACGCGCAGCAAAATGCCGCGAGGGCTAGCATTCAGGACTCGAAGCACGCGGGAGACGATGCTAATGTTGACACTTCGAGCGCAGCGCTTGCAGCTAAACTAGACTCGGTACTGACTGCAGTGGAAAAAATCGGGACCACGTTGGACCAGACCAAAACATCACTTGAATCTCGTATTGACAAGGTCACCACAGACTTTACTCTATTACGCGCTGACCACCATAAGCTGACGGAGAAAGTCCAATCACACGATCACTCTGTTAGAGCTGAAACCCGTCACCCAAAGCCATGCCGCGGCCCTGCAAGACATCCTAGACTGTATACACGCACTGGAGGACAGAGTCGAGGATGCTGAAGGACGCTCTCGCCGAAACAATGTCCAGGTGGTGGGCCTTCTGGAGGGAGAGGAGGGCCAGACCCCAGAACTCTATGTGGAGCGATGGCTTAAGGATCTCCTGCCCCCAGGGACACGGTCGTCACATTTTGTAGTAGAGAGGGCGCACCCGCGTACCGGCTCACAAACCTCCTCCGGGAGCCCGCCCGAGGCCATTCCTCTTCAAACTCTTAAACTACAGAGACCGTGATGCAGTCTTGCGCGAAACCCGCAAGATCTCAGACCTCCAGGTCGGCGGGAATCCAGTCATGCTATTCCCGGGCGGAGAAGCACCTACACTGCTGTGAAGCGCCAACTGCGAGACCTGGACCTCCCATACTCCCTGCTGTTCCCGCTAGACTCAGGGTGGTAGCCAACGGAGTAGCCCGTTTCTTTGACTCGCCTGCAGAGGCCTGGGACTGGCTGGAGGAATCGGGTCTGTGGTCGGGGCCGCGCCCCTCAAATGCGGAGACACCCAGGCTCAACAACAGGAGAACCCGTCGTCGAGGGCACCAGAGGAAAATGGGAAGCGCGTCCACAATGACTGCGGCACCAAACCCAGAACAGAGCCGGTTGGAGCGCCGTGACGTCTTGGAAGTAGCAGCGACACTGGGCACTCAGACATATCGTGAGAGCCGAGAAGTAAGCTCCTCTGGATCTGCCACTGCTAGAGGCTCATCTACCCCTAGGCCTGAGGACCTGGACGGAGTGCCACTGCTGGAAGTTACACCCCAGACTGCACACGGCATCATATGAACAAAGTGCTACTGACAGGAACATCGAAGAATG
Organism: Calotriton arnoldi; assembly: GCA_963921515.1. Lineage (NCBI taxonomy): Eukaryota > Metazoa > Chordata > Amphibia > Caudata > Salamandridae > Calotriton > Calotriton arnoldi. The sequence continues at coordinate 289,686 of CAWUFW010002480.1, forward strand.
CCGTACACGCAAGTAGTGACTCTCTTATGGAGATGGACTGTATCGCTGATCACTTCTTACAATATAATTTACCGCCACTGCCTCAATCCGTCACATGCATGTACTCTACATTCTGGCCATAACCGCCACAGCACACAAATAACGTACGCGCACACTAGCGCACAGGTTGGGGAAGCGGGTGACAACGCCGCGTCACTGAGGGATAGATGACACTCCTAGTAAGGCAGACACTGCCCATCCCCACACCAGTCTTCACACTGGAATAGTTACTGCCACTGTTGGGCAAAGTAATAGTTTGGACGAACCCCACTATGGCGTTCGCCCTCAGCGTTAACATGGTTCAAGTTCATGTTCTGAGTTCTAGTTTATCAAGGTCAGCCCGAAACCCCTGCACACATTGCATTTCTGTACAATAATCAGACATGACACAGGTTCAAGTGACCACGTGGAATATACGCGGCATGCACACGCCTACACGCCGTTATTCTATATTCTCGTACCTACAGCGCCACAAGGCAGGAATTGCATTACTCCAAGAAACACACATGTCAAGGGTCGAGTTGGAGCGCTTGCATAGGAGGTGGAGAGGCCAAGTATTCGGCACCACATATTCAGCGCATGCGCGGGGCACATTGATATGGGTCAGAGCGGGAATCCCGTTTGTTTGCGAGGAGGACATAAGTGACGCAGACGGCAGGTACACTTTTGTGAAAGGGCGCCTGAATGGCCAAGAGATATTACTAGGCTCCCTCTATGCCCCAAATTCAGACCAGGCCTCCTTTCTTGCACGCATATCTGAGGTGGTGGCCCGATGGAGCGGGATCCCCTGGCTACTGGGGGGGATTTTTAACACTGTGCTGAATGTAGAACTAGACAGGTCATTCCCGCCCCTCAACAAAACCCTCTCTGCATCCAACGCGCAGGCCCTCTCCAGCTGGCTAGCACACTGGGCCCTGCTTGATGTGTGGCGACTCCTAAACCCCACCGCTCGCATATACTCTCGCTATTCGGCAGTGCACGGACTGCATGTGCGCATAGACAGGCTGGTAGCCTCACAGGCTTTGCTCCCATTGGTCCAAAGTGGTGAATACCTAGGGCTGACCCATTCCGATCATAATCCCCTATTGCTGCAGCTCAGATGGGAGGCGCATCGTCCTCCGGTCCCCACGTGGCGACTCCAACCCACTGCCCTGGAGAACCCGGCGTTTCTGTCGTCACTGGGGACAGCGATATTAGCGTATTTTGAACTGAATGAAGGCACAGCTAGCGACGCGCTTATCGAATGGGAAGCGTTTAAAGTGTCAATCAGAGGCCACTGCATGGGGGCCACATGGAATGTTCGCAAACAACTATCTGACTCCCTTGCAAGGATTGAGACCCAACTGCTGCACTTTGAGCGTGAGGGGCAGGGGGCGGGCAGAGACTCGCGGCGCCTGGAAGCATTCCGCTCAGAACACGCGGACTATATGGAACGGCTTCGCTGCCACAATTACACTGCGCACACAGCTCGTACGCACACTGCGGCAGATAGGGCAGGCAGATTGCGCGCCTGGCTGATATGGCAGGAACACGCCCATGCCCCAATTGGGACGTTACGGGCACCCACGGGACAGATGCTAGTCATGCAGCGCGACATACATGCGGCCCTGGCGCAACACTATACACGCTTGTACCAGTCCCGCAGCAGCTGCGATGAGCGGAACCTGCAGAGGTTTCTAGATAGCCTGCAGTTACCCACAGTGGCGGGGGATCACAGGGAGATGCTCAACGAACCGATCTCGCTGGAAGAGATCGGTGAAGCCATACAATCCTTAGCGTCCGGGAAGACCCCAGGGCCGCACGGGCTACCAGCAGAGTACTATAACGCGTACCGCGTCTCACTAGTGCAGCGCCTTGGTACTGTGCTCACCACTTCATTGGACTCTCAGCGGCTCCCTCCCTCTATGTGCGAGGCACACCTGGTGTCATTGTTGGAGCCGGGCAAGGATCCGGTGGAGATGGGCTCCTACAGACCCTTGGCCCTACTCAACACTGATTATAGAATACTTGCGAAGGTGCTAGTAAGACCTCCGACCCTCGGTCTAGGTCCACTCTCTCCCGGCAGCTCCGCTGTGCCGTCTCTTGCCTCCAGACCCCGACCTCCTCCTTGGGAGGTTCGAGGCTGCTGCCCGCTCCTGCTGCCCGCTCCAACTGCGACCAGACTGCCTGCAACCACCGTAACCTTTCTCAGCCGTTTTTTTCCTTAATTTTTCCCTGTTTTGCCACTGTTATTGTGCCCATCTGTGTCTTGTTCTAATTCCACCACTATTTTTATTTTCTCGTGCCTGCCTGTTCCTTACGCCCCTGCGGCCCATCCCCCCCCGGAATTACCCCCCCCCCGGAATTCCCCCACTCCTGCCTGTCCTCCCTCCCACCTCCCCTACTTAATGGCGGACGCGCGCAGCGGTCGCGCCAAAGGCAAGCCCATCTGCGCCCGTCCTCGACCCGAAGCGGCCAGCGCCAGGAACTCTGGACCTCCCACTACCCATCGCTACGACACCACCACCCTCCTCGCACTCAACCCTGGAAGACTTAGAGAATGCCAACAGGCCTCGCCGAACACGACCCACGGCCAGTTCTCCTGCCTCCACTGCCGCCAGACCCTCACTGCCACCCAGGCCTCCAACACCGCCGATGCCAGCACCGGGGACACCCTAAAATGCATCCTCCTCAACGTACGCTCCGTACACAAACACGCCATGGAAATCTGGAACCTACTCGACTCTCTCTCGCCCGACATCGCCTTCTTCACAGAGACCTGCACCAACGCATCCTCCGCCCCCGACATCAGCACCGCCATCCCAGACGGATACAAGATCCAGAGGAAAGACCGCCCCAACCACTGAGGAGGGGGCCTCGCCATCGCCCACAAGAGCACCCTCCGCCTCACCACCTCCAGCGAAACCTTCCCCTCCGCCGAACACCTGCACTTCCAGATCCAGACCACCCCCAAAGCCACACTCCGAGGAACCCTCATCTACAGACCCCCCGGCCCCCGAACACCCTTCGCCACCACCATCACCGACTTCATTGCACCCCACGCCATCGCCTCAGCAAACTACATACTCCTTGGAGACCTGAACTTCCACCTCGACAACCCCAGCGACCCCAACTCCACTATCCTTCGTGACAACCTCGCCAGCATCGGACTTAAACAACTCGTCAACACACCGACCCACAGAGCAGGAGACACCCTCGACCCTATCTTCACGGTAGGAAACAGCATCCAATTCAGCCACACAACGCAGCCGCCATGGACCGACCACCACTGCGTACACTTCGCCATCAACAAACCCAAGGCACCCAAACCAGCCCCACGCCCACCTCGAAGGAACTGGAGCAAGGTTACCGACGAGCAACTTAACTCCACCCTCACCCGAGACAACCACACCTGGGCACCCGACGCAAATGACGCAAACAACGCAGCCAGAGAACTCCACACCTGGATCTTCAACTGCGCAGACGAGTTCGCCCCGCTACGCAACCCCGACAGACAACGCCCCAGGAAAGCCGCCTGGTTCACCACCGCTCTCCAAGAAGCCAGACGCACCTGCAGACGCCTGGAGAAGAACTGGAGAAACACCAAGACAACCGAAAACCACACCACTTACAAGGACGCCTTGACAGACTACCATAACCAGATCACAGCAACCAAGAGGAACTTCATCCACAACAAAATCCTGGCCAACTCCAAGGAACTTTTCAGTGTCATTCAGGAATTCACCAACCCACGCAGCGAAGCCACAGACATCACACCATCCCAAGACCTCTGCGACAAGCTTGGAACCTATTTCCACCTCAAGATCAAAAACCTCTGACAACTTCATCGACCATCCACCAGGTGCCACAGACGGCCCCCCGAAACACCAGCCAGCCCACCATCTCCAACTGGACACCGATCACGGCCGAAGACACCGCCTCGACCATGAAAAGCATCCACTCGGGGGCCCCCACCGACCCCTGCCCCCCTCACATCTACCACAGAGCTGCGGCCGCCATCGCACCCGAACTACAACGCACCATCAACACCACCTTCAAAACAGGCACCTTCCCAGACGACTGGAAGCGCGCAGAAGTCAGACCCCTGCTCAAGAAGCCCACAGCTGACCCCACCGACCTCAAGAACTATCGGCCCATCTCGCTCCTCCCCTTTGCAGCCAAAGTTGCAGAGAAAACAGTCAACAGGAAACCGACACGATTCATTGAAGAGAACGCCGTCCTCGACCCGTCCCAATCCGGATTCCGAAGCAACCACAGCACAGAGACCGCCCTACTCGCCGCCACAGACGACATCCGCACCCTCCTGGACCAAGGCCACTCCGCAGCCCTCATCCTACTCGACCTATCAGCGGCCTTCGCACCGTCTCCCACCGCACACTAGTCGCCAGACTACACGACGCAGGCATACAAGGAACAGCCCTGGACTGGATCCGATCATTCCTCACCGGAAGAAGCCAAAGGATCAGACTCCCACCCTTCCTCTCCGACCCCACGAAAATCACCTGCGGAGTCCCACAGGGTTCATCACTGAGCCCCACCCTCTTCAACATCTACATGGCCCCCCTCGCAGCCATCGTCCGACAACACGGCTTCAACATCATATCCTACGGCGACGACACCCAGCTCATCCTCTCCCTCACCAAAGACCCCACCACTGCCAAACTCAACTTCCAGAAAGGAATGCAAGACGTCGCAGTCTGGATGACCAACAGCTGCCTGAAGCTCAATGCCGAGAAGACAGAAGTCCTCGTCCTCGGTACCACCCCTTCTGCATGGGACAGCACCTGGTGACCGACCACCCTTGGAAGCCCACCTACCCCCTCTGACCACGCCAAGAACCTCGGCATCGTACTCGACCCCTCACTCACCATGAACCGACAGGTCAATGCCGTCACCTCCAGCTGCTTCAACACCCTCCGCATCCTCCGCAAGACCTTCAAGTGGATTCCCCCTGAGTCAAGGAAGACAGTCACCCACGCACTCATCACCAGCAGACTGGACTATGGAAATGCACTCTACGCTGGCATCAACAAGTCCCTACTCCGCAAACTCCAAACAATACAGAACACCGCCACCAGACTCGTCCTCTGCATCCCCGGACACGAACACATCAGCCAACACCTACGAAGTCTCCACTGGCTCCCCGTGGAGAAAAGAGTCACTTTCAAAATCCTCACTCACGCCTACAAATGCCTACACAACAACGGACCCAAATACCTCAACGACAGAATCAACTTCCACGTACCCAAAAGAAACCTCCAACCTCTTCCAACCTCGCACTGGCCGAAACCCCGTGCATCCACAGAGCCAGAGCAGGCGGAAGATCCTTCTCTCACATTGCAGCCAAGACCTGGAACGAGCTACAGGCAGACATCAGACGCGCACCCTCCCTGAACACCTTCAGGAAGGCCCTCAAGACCTGGCTCTTCGGCTAAACAGATCTGCGGACCCCCCCCCCTCAGCGCCTTGAGACCCTCACGGGTGAGTAGCACGCTTACAATTCCCTGATTGATTGATTGATTGATTGCTAGCGGGCAGACTGGCGCAGGCAGTCCCGGGGTTGGGCCATACAGATCAGAATGGCTTTGTGCCAGCTCGCAGTACCTCACTTAATCTGCGGCGTTTCTTCAGGGTGGCCACATACGCGGTGGGGGAGTGGCCAAGAGCGGGGTGCCTTGTGCTGGACCTGGAGAAGGCCTTCGATTCTTTGGAGTGGCCCTACCTGTTTGAAGTACTTGAGAAATTTGACCTCGGCCCAACCTTTACTCAGCTAACGCGCCTTCTCTACACTGGCCCAACCATCAGGGTCAAAGTGGACCCCTACATTTCAGATTCCCTCCCTATACAGAGGGGTACACGTCAAGGGTGCCCTTTGTCCCCACTCCTGTTTGCGCTCGCAATGGAGCCACTGGCGGAAGCGCTACGCACTCAGTTGGGAGATGGGGTGCCCCTAGGGGATGCTACACATCAGGTGTCGCTCTATGCGGATGATCTCCTCATCTACATCAGGGATATTAACCGTGTCCCTGCCCAACTGGCCCAATTACTGGAAAGCTTTGCTATGCTCTCCGGATTAAAAGTGAATGTGGATAAATCCTGCCTCTACCCGTTTAAGGAGGGGCTTCGAGACCCGGGTCTCACCATGAGCGGCAAGCTGGTGCAGTGGAAGCCCGACACGTTCCGCTACCTAGGAATCCAGATCTACCGTCCGTCGAATGACCTTTTTTGATGGGAACCTGGGACGAGCGGTGACGTCCATCAAATCGCAGATGCGATTCTGGAGCACGCTGCCACTGGCTGTGAGGGGTAGGATAGCACTCACTAAAATGGTGATCCTCCCGCGGCTCCTATGCTACTTTGCGAATTTGCCAATGTTCGTGCCGGCTTCCTTTTTCACTGCCTTAGAGAAGCAGATCAGGGATTTCATTTGGGGCAATGCCAGACATAGGATGGCACTGAAAAAGCTGTACCTGCCGACAGACCAAGGCGGGCTGGCGGCTCCTTGTTTTGAACATTACTACCTAGCCTCTCAACTGCAGTGGGTTGCGCGGTGGCTGGAAGATCGGCATTGTGCAGACACTGCAACTACGCAGCCGCCCTGCCTTCTGGAACATATAGTCAAGCTATTCCACCCGGGGGCGCGCCTGAGACCACCAGAACCTCTGCTGCTTGCTGTGGCCCATAAATGCTTTCGCAGGAGTCTATACATAACGCGTAGCGTGATCCCCTACGCGCCGGCGATACCCTTAGAAGGAACTCCCAGTGGGCAAGTGATACTTAAAGCACCTGCAATCAGGGGATGGCAAGAAAAGGGCATCCAAACTCTCGGAGACCTATACCATGAGGGGGCACTTACACCATACACAACGCTCGTAGAAAAAGAGGGACTACCGCCTGGGCAATTTCTCACCCACCGCGAGCTGGTGGCCTCACTTACGGCAAAATGGGGGGATGTTACTACAGAGCTGCAGACGCATCTCACCATGCAGTACTTGCACGTCATGGGACAGGGCAGACATCTAACGCACTGGTTTGCAGCCTCACTCAGAGCTCACGCAGCGATCAGCCTTGACACACTCCCTCACAAGTGGGAACGGGATCTGGGTCACCAATTTGCCGATCAGGAGTGGGCCCAGGTGCTCGACACGCATCCCCAGGAACATGCGCTTTCGGCAGATACAGTTATACATAGTTCATAGGGCATACCTCACGCCTGCGAAAATTAACCAATATTTTAATCGTGGCGATGCCACATGCCCGAGGTGCGATGCGACTGGGGCTGACTTGATACATATGTTCTGGAGCTGCACCAGGGTGGGTACATACTGGAGCGAAGTAGCTACACTACTGCACGCTTGCACTGGTCAGGAGCTGCCTTTCGATTGGCCCACATATATATTGCAGAAGTTTCGCAGGACTCCCAACACGAAAGTTACGTCCAGATTTTTAGATCTGGGAATGATAGTGGCCAAGAGGCTGATCAGTAAAAGGTGGAAAGCACCAGATCCCCCCCACATACAAGCTTGTCGGAATTCTATGCTCGCATGGGCCAAGGCGGAGAGCCTCGCCATCAAGCGCAAAGAAACCCTGGGACTGCGTAAGATCCCTATCGCCACATACTGGGACGCTCTCTACACTGAATTACAACGCAATACAGACACACCATCTGCGGACCCCTCTGATGCACAGGCCATAGGTAGCTAACATGTATACACACTGAGGCAGCGTATACACCACGTCACTCTCTTACTGGCAGACATATGCTGACTGTGTCAATACATAAACACACACTTTAGAAATGGGGAGGCAGCTAGTAGCTGTTAACTGAATGAACCATATGTAACACTGTACATAGAAGCGGGGGGGATGGGGGCTGAACACTTTGTTGCACACGTTTTGTATTTCTTTTCTTTTTTTCCCCTCTTCCTTTTTTGCAGTTAATGTATGTGTTAGAACTGGGGGTCTCTAGTTTGCAATGGTATACACCTTTCACCAAATAGGGACCCTTGCTTCTAGTCAGGGTAAGGGGGATACACTACTAAAATAACCCATGCTCACCCCCTTGGTAGCTTGGCACGAGCAGACAGGCTCATCTCAGGGGCAGTGTGTTAAGCATTTGTGAAACATACAGTAATACAGTGAAAACACTACAGATGGACACTACACAGGTTTTATAAAAATAAGTATTCTTTATATAGACTTAACACAAGACCACAAACGACAACAATCCACAATACTGTACTCAAAATAGACTTAAAGATGGTAGAAGTAACTTAGTTCAAGTTGATGGTAATTGCGACACGTTTCTCTCAAAAGTACCTGGGATGCATAACGCAAAACAAACAAAGGGTCCGCAGGGAGGACGATGCGGCGAGCAAGCGCCTCGATGCGGTGCGACGATCCGGTGCGATGCGATGAAAGTGCGCCCTTGATGCGATGCGACGATGTGAAGACGATGCATGCACGCCCGACGGCCGTGCGGCGAACTCTGTATCTTTGGAGCCGCGACAGGCCCTGCAACACGCTTCTCCGGTGATGCGACGGCAGACAGCTGCGACGGCGACACGCTTCTCGGGAGATGCGACGGCGAGCATTGCGGTGGCGACACGCTTCCCTGTTGATGCGACGGCAGGCAGTTGCGACGGCGACACGCTTTTCCGGTGATGCAACGGCAGGCAGCTGCGACGAAGGCACGCTTCTCTGGTGATGCGGCCTCTGCGGCGGCGACACGCTTCTCCTGCGATGCGACGGCAGCAGCTTCGTCAGCGACACGCTTCTTCTCGTTGCGTCACGCTTCCAGCTCCCAGCGAAACGCAGGCTTCTGCAGACAGAATCCCCAGCAAGTGAATTCAGGAGGGAGCTGGTGGTGAAGTCTTGTAGCCCTGAGACTTCAGCAGGAGGCAAGCTCTAGTTCAAGCCCTTGGAGTAATATTCTGCAAGATGATGAAAGTTCTTAAAGTTCCTTCTCCTCTCCTTGGCACTGAAGACACCACTGTAGGCCAACCCAGCAACACAGCACACTGGCAGGGGGGGGCAGTCCAACTCCTACAGCTTCCTTTGGTTCTTCTCCTTGGCAGAGGTTCGTCTTGTTGTTCCAGAAGTGATCTAAAGTCTTGGGGTCTGGGTCCCTATATTTATACTGCAAAATCCTTTGTCCTCTGAAGGCAGAGGGGCCTGTACGTAGTCCAAACCAGTTCTGTGCAGTCCTGGAGCACTTTGTTTACAGGACTCCTTCTTTCCTTTGACAGTGTGGGCCAGGGACATCAGACGCACCACAGGAGGTGGAGCCAGCATGTGGAAGGCAGGCACAGCCCTATTCAGACCCAGGTGCAACTCCTCCCACCACTCTACATGCAGATAGGTCTATTCAGCCCTGTGCTGACTCACCCTGCCTCCTGGAATCCCCCAGCCCCTGTCACTCACAAAACCAGACACACAATACACAACCTAGCAGAGGCAGGCTGGATGGTTTAGGCAAGAACATACCTACTTTCTAAAAGTGGTATTTTCAAACACAATGTTTAAACCAACTTCACTAAAAGATGTATTTTATCATTCTGAGTTCAGGCCTGCTAAATTCGTTTTTCTACCATGTTCCCTGGGTCAGTTAGGATTATAAGATGTTATAATCAAACTGCCCATTCTGGCCTATGGGGACTGGTAGCCTTGCAATAGTGAAAAACGAAAATGGCTGTAATTCACTATTAGGACATGCCACACACACACCAGGGCATGTCCTACCTTATACTTACAATGCACCCTGCCCTTGGGCCTACCTTAGGGGTGTCTGATATGAAGATAAGGGAAGGTTTAGGGACTGGCAAGTGGGTGCACTTGCCAAGTCAACATGGCAGTCAGGCTGCACACAGGCTCTGCAATGGCAGGCCTGAGACACACTTTACAAGCTGCTTCTGTGGGTGGCACAACCAGTGCTGCAAGCCCACCAGCAGCATTTGATTTACAGGCCCTGGGCACACCTGGTGCACTATACTAGGGTCTGACAAGTAAATCAAATGATCCAATCATGGAGTCACTAATCAATACATCAATTTACAAGAGGGAGAGCATATGCACTTTAGCACTGATCAGCAGTGGTAAAGTGCCCAGAGTCATAAAACCAACAAAAACAGGTCAGAGAAAATACAGGAGGAAGGCAAAAAGTTCAGGGATGACCCTGCAAAAAGGGCCAAGTCCAACACAACCCCCTTCCAGCCAAAACGCAGGGTAGACCAATCACTACCTTGATGGGATTCCCTGCTTTGGGCGATAGAACATGGACCCTGGCCCCCAACAGCAGGGGCATATTCCAGTTCTACGCCAATCTGAACCCATTTGGATCCCTCTGCCCATACACTCAGGGCCCACCAAGCTAACCCATGGGGATCCCCTCTCACCTGTGGACACCATCTGTGCAGCACCTAACCTTAGCTTGCTCACAGGTGTGTCCCAACAGACAGACAGCAAGCCACAGTGGCCACTGACAGTGGTCAGTGATGAGACCCAGGCCTTATGCCTCTCAGGGCCCTCAAACCTCTGTGGCGTTAGAGAGCGGGGGGCAGTAGCCCCGGGTGCTTGGCACCCTTTGTCCACTCTCCCTCCTGTCAGGTCAGGTATGACATCCTGGCACTGACCCACCAGCCCCGAGCCTGTACCTGGCGGCTGGACAGGAGACTGGGGTGGGCTATCCCACACCCGGTCCTCCTTCTCTTTGTTGGGGCTCTGTACCCTCCCACCTGGAGTGGTACCCCCTTCCAGAATTGCCAGGGCACCTGTGGCAGGTGTCCTGCACAATTCGCCCACCAGTTCAGGGGTTCTATCCTGCAACTGGGCGTCCAGGTCAGGGGGGACACCCCAAACCTGGCCCTCTAACCTAGGGTCTAGACCCTCCAGTTGAACCGGGGTCAGAGGCGAGGACGCCCTCCCTCTGCAACCCCTTCCAGAGTGCTGTACCCTCCCACCTGGAGTGGTACCCCTAGAAGGCCAACCGGTCAGGACACTGTTTACAGTTGTACCTCCCTCCAGGTCAGACAACACCTGAATCTGGCTTCCCAACCCAGGGACCAACCCCTGCAGTTGAACACTTGCCCGGCGCACCAGGACTTCATTGGGAGCACATATGCCCCCCCGAGGGTGACACACAACTCATGTGTCGTGTGACAGTCTGCCTGGCGCAGATCTTCCGACCCCTGTCCATCTGACAGTGCGTGAAGATCCCCCAGGACAGAAGTGGTGTCACCATGGTCATTCATTGGTGACTCAGCCCTTCTGGCTGGCCCCTGACCCACTGGTTCTTCCACTGGGGACTCTTTCCCCCTCTCACCCCTCAATCTGGACTTCTGCACCCTCCACTTAGGAGTGGCACTGCCAGACACCAGAACTGATGGAGGCCTGCTTACAGACACTCCCAGTTCACCAGACACTAGGGGATCCCCCTCACTGGGCGGCCCATCAGGACAGACTAGGCTCCCCACCTGGTGTTCCCTTAAAGAACCATCCAGGCCCTGAGACTGGGTATCGGGCACCTGGGGACACGCAGCCCCACACTCACTCCGTCTCCTCTGAAACAGGACGTGAGCCCCTACACCCCTCCCACTACACCGGGACCTAGCTGGGCTACTCTGAACCATTTCCACCACTCTGGGTTGGAAGATACCTGAGCCACTCCCCTTAGGGTCATTCCCCAATGCCTCTTCAGACCCTCTGGAATCCACCAAAAGGTCTGCCTCCCTGGTGAGCTCCCTGGGGTCAGAGAACTCACTCTCCAACAGGTGTTGGCATAGCTCTGGAAAACAGGGACTTACAATATGCTCTCCCACAATTGGATCACACAGCCCCCTACAAGGGTTAACCAAACTATCCTCCACCTCACCATCCAGTGCCTTGCACACGTACTCCACACCACTCTCCTGAGACTGGCAAGACAGTATCTGACTGTCTCTATCACTCAACCCACACTCTTCTGGGTGGTCTCCACATTCACACACCAGGACTTCAACCATGGGGGAACCTCCCTCCCTGCTCCTCTCAGCTAGTCAGTGGAGTGTCCGTCCCAACACTAGGACCATGAACCCCTGCGCCAGTGCCCCAATCTACTTCCGGGACACTGCGCACCACTGGAGCTACCTCAGATCCTTGAACCTCCTGGTGTATGTCAACCCCCTCCAAGTCAGGCGCCACATCTCTGGGTGTGTGTACTACCCCCTCAGCACTAGATAACTCAATATTGCTGCCACCATCTGAGCTGGATTCCACCGCCAACTCAGCAAAGCTCACTTCCTGAGCTACACAATTTTCTTGTTGCTGGGCTGAGACCCTCATGGCCTCAAGCCTCTCGAGCTCCAAATCAAGCTCTCTCAATCTCAACTCATGTTCCAATCTCATTCTCTCTCTCTCCAAGGCTAACTTGTTATTTTCAAACTCCAGCTTCTTATTCTCTAGGTCCTTTTGACCCTCCATTTTGAGCCTGGCCAGCTCCATTTTATGCCTTCTATTTCTCTCCCTATCCTCCAGCTCTTCTGGGGACAGGTCTTTGGAAGAAACACTGCTGCCTGGCGGGGAGGTACTTTCTCCCCCCCTGGACCCAGGGGCCCATCTAGCTGCCCATCTGCCTCCTCCACAGGGTGCTCCACATTTTCAGATGCATTTTTTGCTTCCACCCAGGCCCTCAGCGTCTTGTAGAACTCATCCTTTTTAGTGAGGCCTGGAATAGCAACTTTAAATTTTCTACAGAAGGCTTTCAGCTGTTTGGCATTATAGGTATCCAACCTCTCTTCCTCAAACTCTGGATCCATAGATGCAATAGATGCTGGTGGACTCATTGCAATAAGAATTGGCAGTTCTCAGAAAAATAACAGTCCAAGGAGAAAACAAATTCTACCAAAAAGGTATGTGGTTGCGTTTGGTCTGCACTCACTAGTAGTGTACACCAATCACTGTATATGAGTCACAAATGCAAGTCCAGAATCCTCACCGCTGACCACCAATGTTAGAACTGGGGGTCTCTAGTTGGCAATGGTACACACCTTTGACCAAATAGGGACCCTTGCTTCTAGTCAGGGTAAGGGGGATACACTACTAAAATAACCCCTGCTCACCCCCTTGGTAGCTTGGCACGAGCAGACAAGCTTATCTCAGAGGCAGTGTGTTAAGCATTTGTGAACACATACAGTAATACAGTGAAAACACTACAGATGGACACTACACAGGTTTTATAAAAATAAGTATTCTTTATATAGACTTAACACAAGACCACAAACGACAAAAATCCACAATACTGTACTCAAAATAGACTTAAAGATGGTAGAAGTAACTTAGTTCAAGTTGATGGTAATTGCGACACGTTTCTCTCAAAAGTACCTGGGATGCGTAACGCAAAACAAACAAAGGGTCCGCAGGGAGGACGATGCGGCGAGCAAGCGCCTCGATGTGGTGCGACGATCCGGTGCAATGCGATGAAAGTGTGCCCTTGATGCGATGCGACGATGTGAAGACGATGCATGCACGCCCGACGGCCGTGCGGCGAACTCTGTATCTGTGGAGCCGCGACAGACCCTGCGACACGCTTCTCCGGTGATGCGACGGCAGGCAGCTGCGACGAAGGCACGCTTCTCTGGTGATGCGGCGGCGGCCTCTGCGGCGGCGACACGCTTCTCCTTCGATGCGACGGCAGCAGCTTCGTCAGCGACACGCTTCTTCTCGTTGCGTCGCGCTTCCAGCTCCCAGCGACACGCAGGCTTCTGCAGACAGAATCCCCAGCAAGTGAATTCAGGAGGGAGCTGGTGGTGAAGTCTTGTAGCCCTGAGACTTCAGCAGGAGGCAAGCTCTAGTTCAAGCCCTTGGAGTAATATTCTGCAAGATGATGAAAGTTCTTAAAAAGTTCCTTCTCCTCTCCTTGGCACTGAAGACACCACTGTAGGCCAACCCAGCAACACAGCACACTGGCAGGGGGGGCAGTCCAACTCCTACAGCTTCCTTTGGTTCTTCTCCTTGGCAGAGGTTTGTCTTGTTGTTCCAGAAGTGATCTAAAGTCTTGGGGTCTGGGTCCCCATATTTATACTGCAAAATCCTTTGTCCTCTGAAGGCAGAGGGGCCTGTACGTAGTCCAAACCAGTTCTGTGCAGTCCTGGAGCACTTTGTTTACAGGACTCCATCTTTCCTTTGACAGTGTGGGCCAGGGACATCGGACGCACCACAGGAGGTGGAGCCAGCATTGTGGAAGGCAGGCACAGCCCTATTCAGACCCAGGTGCAACTCCTCCCACCACTCTACATGCAGATAGGTCTATTCATCCCTGTGCTGACTCACCCTGCCTCCTGGAATCACCCAGCCCCTGTCACTCACAAAACCAGACACACAATACACAACCTAGCAGAGGCAGGCTGGATGGTTTAGGCAAGAAAATACCTACTTTCTAAAAGTGGTATTTTCAAACACAGAATGTTAAAAACCAACTTCACTAAAAGATGTATTTTATCATTCTGAGTTCAGGCATGCTAAATTCGTTTTTCTACCATGTTCCCTGGGTCAGTTAGGATTATAAGATGTTATAATCAAACTGCCCATTCTGGCCTATGGGGACTGGTAGCCTTGCAATAGTGAAAAACGAAAATGGCTGTAATTCACTATTAGGACATGCCACACACACCAGGGCATGTCCTACCTTATACTTACAATGCACCCTGCCCTTGGGCCTACCTTAGGGGTGTCTGATATGAAGATAAGGGAAGGTTTAGGGACTGGCAAGTGGGTGCACTTGCCAAGTCAACATGGCAGTCCCAGACTGCACACAGGCTCTGCAATGGCAGGCCTGAGACACACTTTACAAGCTGCTTCTGTGGGTGGCACAACCAGTGCTGCAAGCCCACCAGCAGCATTTGATTTACAGGCCCTGGGCACACCTGGTGCACTATACTAGGGTCTGACAAGTAAATCAAATGATCCAATCATGGAGTCACTAATCAATACATCAATTTACAATAGGGAGAGCATATGCACTTTAGCACTGATCAGCAGTGGTAAAGTGCCCAGAGTCATAAAACCAACAAAACAGGTCAGAGAAAATACAGGAGGAAGGCAAAAAGTTCAGGGATGACCCTGCAAAAAGGGCCAAGTCCAACACAACCCCCTTCCAGCCAAAACGCAGGGTAGACCAATCACTACCTTGATGGGATTCCCTGCTTTGGGCGATAGAACATGGACCCTGGCCCGCAACAGCAGGGGCATATTCCAGTTCTACGTCAATCTGAACCCATTTGGATCCCTCTGCCCATACACTCAGGGCCCACCAAGCTAACCCATGGGGAACCCTTCTCCTCACCTGTGGACACCATCTGTGCAGCACCTAACCTTAGCTTGCTCACAGGTGTGTCCCAACAGACAGACAGCAAGCCACAGTGGCCACTGACAGTGGTCAGTGATGAGACCCAGGCCTTATGCCTCTCAGGGCCCTCAAACCTCTGTGGCGTTAGAGAGCGGGGGGCAGTAGCCCCAGGTGCTTGGAACCCTTTGTCCACTCTCCCTCCTGTCAGGTCAGGTTTGACATCCTGGGACTGACCCACCAGCCCCGAGCCTGTACCTGGCGGCTGGACAGGAGACTGGGGTGGGCTTTCCCACACCCGGTCCTCCTTCTCTTCGTTGGGGCTCTGTACCCTCCCACCTGGAGTGGTACCCCCTTCCAGAATTGCCAGGGCACCTGTGGCAGGTGTCCTGCACAATTCGCCCACCAGTTCAGGGGTTCTATCCTGCAACTGGGCGTCCAGGTCAGGGGGGACACCCCAAACCTGGCCCTCCAACCTAGGGTCTAGACCCTCCAGTTGAACCGGGGTCAGAGGCGAGGACGCCCTCCCTCTGCACCCCCTTCCAGAGTGCTGTACCCTCCCACCTGGAGTGGTACCCCTAGAAGGCCAACCGGTCAGGACACTGTTTACAGTTGTCCCTCCCTCCAGGTCAGACAACACCTGAATCTGGCTTCCCAACCCAGGGACCAACCCCTGCGGTTGAACACTTGCCCGGCGCACAAGGACTTCATTGGGAGCACATATGCCCCCCCCGAGGGTGACACACAACTCCTGTGTCGTGTGAAAGTCTGCCTGGCGCAGATCTTCCGACCCCTGTCCATCTGACAGTGCGTGAAGATCCCCCAGGACAGAAGTGGTGTCACCATGGTCATTCATTGGTGACTCAGCCCTTCTGGCTGGCCCCTGACCCACTGGTTCTTCCACTGGGGACTCTTTCCCCCTCTCACCCTCAATCTGGACTTCTGCACCCTCCACTTAGGAGTGGCACTGCCAGACACCAGAACTGATGGAGGCCTGCTTACAGACACTCCCAGTTCACCAGACACTAGGGGATCCCCCTCACTGGGCGGCCCATCAGGACAGACTAGGCTCCCCACCTGGTGTTCCCTTAAAGAACCATCCAGGCCCTGAGACTGGGTTTCGGGCACCTGGGGACATGCTGCCCCACACTCACTCCGTCTCCTCTGAGACAGGACGTGAGCCCCTACACCCCTCCCACTACACCGGGACCTAGCTGGGCTACTCTGAACCATTTACACCACTCTGGGTTGGAAGATACCTGAGCCACTCCCCTTAGGGTCATTCCCCAATGCCTCTTCAGACCCTCTGGAATCCACCAAAAGGTCTGCCTCCCTGGTGAGCTCCCTGGGGTCAGAGAACTCACTCTCCAACAGGTGTTGGCATAGCTCTGGAAAACAGGGACTTACAATATGCTCTCCCACAATTGGATCACACAGCCCCCTACAAGGGTTAACCAAACTATCCTCCACCTCACCATCCAGTGCCTTGCACACGTACTCCACACCACTCTCCTGAGACTGGCAAG
This sequence comes from Calotriton arnoldi, assembly GCA_963921515.1. Taxonomy (NCBI): domain Eukaryota; kingdom Metazoa; phylum Chordata; class Amphibia; order Caudata; family Salamandridae; genus Calotriton; species Calotriton arnoldi. Next base: position 306,567 of record CAWUFW010002480.1, read on the forward strand.
ACAGTATCTGACTGTCTCTGTCACTCAACCCACACTCTTCTGGGCGGTCTCCACATTCACACACCAGGACTTCAACCATGGGGGAACCTCCCTCCCTGCTCCTCTCAGCTAGAGTCAGTGGAGTGTCCCTCCCAACACTAGGACCATGAACCCCTGCGCCAGTGCCCCAATCTACTTCCGGGACACTGCGCACCACTGGAGCTACCTCAGATCCTTGAACCTCCTGGTGTATGTTAACCCCCTCCAAGTCAGGCGCCACATCTCTGGGTGTGTGTTCTACCCCCTCAGCACTAGATAACTCAATATTGCTGCCACCATCTGAGCTGGATTCCACCTCCAACTCAGCAAAGCTCACTTCCTGAGCTACACAATTTTCTTGTTGCTGGGCTGAGACCCTCATGGCCTCAAGCCTCTCGAGCTCCAAATCAAGCTCTCTCAATCTCAACTCATGTTCCAATCTCATTCTCTCTCTCTCCAAGGCTAACTTGTTATTTTCAAACTCCAGCTTCTTATTCTCTAGGTCCTTTTGACCCTCCATTTTGAGCCTGGCCAGCTCCATTTTATGCCTTCTATTTCTCTCCCTATCCTCCAGCTCTCCTGGGGACAGGTCTTTGGAAGAAACACTGCTGCCTGGCGGGGTAGGTACTTTCTCCCCCCCTGGACCCAGGGACCCATCCAGCTGCCCTTCTGCCTCCTCCACAGGGTGCTCCACATTTTCAGATGCATTTCTTGCTTCCACCCAGGCCCTCAGCGCCTTGTGGAACTCATCCTTTTTAGTGAGGCCTGGAATAGCAACTTTAAATTTTCTACAGAAGGCTTTCAGCTGTTTGGCATTATAGGTATCCAACCTCTCTTCCTCAAACTCTGGATCCATAGATGCAATAGATGCTGGTGGACTCATTGCAATAAGAATTGGCAGTTCTCAGAAAAATAACAGTCCAAGGAGAAAACAAATTCTACCAAAAAGTTATGTGGTTGCGTTTGGTCTGCACTCACTAGTAGTGTACACCAATCACTGTATACGAGTCACAAATGCAAGTCCAGAATCCTCACCGCTGACCACCAATGTTGGAACTGGGGGTCTCTAGTTGGCAATGGTACACACCTTTGACCAAATAGGGACCCTTGCTTCTAGTCAGGGTAAGGGGGATACACTACTAAAATAACCCCTGCTCACCCCCTTGGTAGCTTGGCACGAGCAGACAGGCTTATCTCAGAGGCAGTGTGTTAAGCATTTGTGAACACATACAGTAATACAGTGAAAACACTACAGATGGACACTACACAGGTTTTATAAAAATAAGTATTCTTTATATAGACTTAACACAAGACCACAAACGACAAAAATCCACAATACTGTACTCAAAATAGACTTAAAGATGGTAGAAGTAACTTAGTTCAAGTTGATGGTAAATGCGACACGTTTCTCTCAAAAGTACCTGGGATGCGTAACGCAAAACAAACAAAGGGTCCGCAGGGAGGACGATGCGGCGAGCAAGCGCCTCGATGCGGTGCGACGATCCGGTGCAATGCGATGAAAGTGCGCCCTTGATGCGATGCGACGATGTGAAGATGATGCGTGCACGCCCGACGGCCGTGCGGCGAACTCTGTATCTTTGGAGCCGCGACAGGCCCTGCGACACGCTTCTCTGGTCATGCGACGGCAGGCAGCTGCGACGGCGACACGCTTCTCGGGGGATGCGACGGCGACCCTTGCGGTGGTGACACGCTTCCCTGTTGATGCGACGGCAGTCAGTTGCGACGGCGACACGCTTCTCCGGTGATGCGACGGCAGGCAGCTGCGACGAAGGCACGCTTCTCTGGTGATGCGGCGGCGGACTCTGCGGAGGCGACACGCTTCTCCTGCGATGCGACGGCAGCAGCTTCGTCAGCGACACGCTTCTTCTCGTTGCGTCGCGCTTCCAGCTCCCAGCGACACGCAGGCTTCTGCAGACAGAATCCCCAGCAAGGGAATTCAGGAGGGAGCTGGTGGTGAAGTCTTGTAGCCCTGAGACTTCAGCAGGAGGCAAGCTCTAGTTCAAGCCCTTGGAGTAATATTCTGCAAGATGATGAAAGTTCTTAAAAGTTCCTTCTCCTCTCCTTGGCACTGAAGACACCACTGTAGGCCAACCCAGCAACACAGCACACTGGCAGGGGGGCAGTCCAACTCCTACAGCTTCCTTTGGTTCTTCTCCTTGGCAGAGGTTCGTCTTGTTGTTCCAGAAGTGATCTAAAGTCTTGGGGTCTGGGTCCCCATATTTATACTGCAAAATCCTTTGTCCTCTGAAGGCAGAGGGGCCTGTACCTAGTCCAAACCAGTTCTGTGCAGTCCTGGAGCACTTTGTTTACAGGACTCCTTCTTTCCTTTGACAGTGTGGGCCAGGGACATCAGACGCACCACAGGAGGTGGACCCAGCATTGTGGAAGGCAGGCACAGCCCTATTCAGACCCAGGTGCAACTCCTCCCACCACTCTACATGCAGATAGGTCTATTCAGCCCTGTGCTGACTCACCCTGCCTCCTGGAATCACCCAGCCCCTGTCACTCACAAAACCAGACACACAATACACAACCTAGCAGAGGCAGGCTTGGACAGTTAGGCAAGAAAATACCTACTTTCTAAAAGTGGTATTTTCAAACACAGAATGTTAAAAACCAACTTCACTAAAAGATGTATTTTATCATTCTGAGTTCAGGCATACTAAATTCGTTTTTCTACCATGTTCCCTGGGTCAGTTAGGATTATAAGATGTTATAATCAAACTGCCCATTCTGGCCTATGGGGACTGGTAGCCTTGCAATAGTGAAAAACGAAAATGGCTGTAATTCACTATTAGGACATGCCACACACACCAGGGCATGTCCTACCTTATACTTACAATGCACCCTGCCCTTGGGCCTACCTTAGGGGTGTCTGATATGAAGATAAGGGAAGGTTTAGGGACTGGCAAGTGGGTGCACTTGCCAAGTCAACATGGCAGTCCCAGACTGCACACAGGCTCTGCAATGGCAGGCCTGAGACACACTTTACAAGCTGCTTCTGTGGGTGGCACAACCAGTGCTGCAAGCCCACCAGCAGCATTTGATTTACAGGCCCTGGGCACACCTGGTGCACTATACTAGGGTCTGACAAGTAAATCAAATGATCCAATCATGGAGTCACTAATCAATACATCAATTTACAATAGGGAGAGCATATGCACTTTAGCACTGATCAGCAGTGGTAAAGTGCCCAGAGTCATAAAACCAACAAAAACAGGTCAGAGAAAATACAGGAGGAAGGCAAAAAGTTCAGGGATGACCCTGCAAAAAGGGCCAAGTCCAACACAACCCCCTTCCAGCCAAAACGCAGGGTAGACCAATCACTACCTTGATGGGATTCCCTGCTTTGGGCGATAGAACATGGACCCTGGCCCGCAACAGCAGGGGCATACTCCAGTTCTACGTCAATCTGAACCCATTTGGATCCCTCTGTCCATACACTCAGGGCCCACCAAGCTAACCCATGGGGAACCCTTCTCCTCACCTGTGGACACCATCTGTGCAGCACCTAACCTTAGCTTGCTCACAGGTGTGTCCCAACAGACAGACAGCAAGCCACAGTGGCCACTGACAGTGGTCAGTGATGAGACCCAGGCCTTATGCCTCTCAGGGCCCTCAAACCTCTGTGGCGTTAGAGAGCGGGGGCAGTAGCCCCAGGTGCTTGGAACCCTTTGTCCACTCTCCCTCCTGTCAGGTCAGGTTTGACATCCTGGGACTGACCCACCAGCCCCGAGCCTGTACCTGGCGGCTGGACAGGAGACTGGGGTGGGCTTTCCCACACCCGGTCCTCCTTCTCTTCGTTGGGGCTCTGTACCCTCCCACCTGGAGTGGTACCCCCTTCCAGAATTGCCAGGGCACCTGTGGCAGGTGTCCTTCACAATTCGCCCACCAGTTCACGGGTTCTATCCTGCAACTGGGCGTCCAGGTCAGGGGGACACCCCAAACCTGGCCCTCCAACCTAGGGTCTAGACCCTCCAGTTGAACCGGGGTCAGAGGCGAGGACGCCCTCCCTCTGCACCCCTTCCAGAGTGCTGTACCCTCCCACCTGGAGTGGTACCCCTAGAAGACCAACCGGTCAGGACACTGTTTACAGTTGTCCCTCCCTCCAGGTCAGACAACACCTGAATCTGGCTTCCCAACCCAGGGACCAACCCCTGCGGTTGAACACTTGCCCGGCGCACAAGGACTTCATTGGGAGCACATATGCCCCCCCCGAGGGTGACACACAACTCCTGTGTCGTGTGAAAGTCTGCCTGGCGCAGATCTTCCGACCCCTGTCCATCTGACAGTGCGTGAAGATCCCCCAGGACAGAAGTGGTGTCACCATGGTCATTCATTGGTGACTCAGCCCTTCTGGCTGGCCCCTGACCCACTGGTTCTTCCACTGGGGACTCTTTCCCCCTCTCACCCCTCAATCTGGACTTCTGCACCCTCCACTTAGGAGTGGCACTGCCAGACACCAGAACTGATGGAGGCCTGCTTACAGACACTCCCAGTTCACCAGACACTAGGGGATCCCCCTCACTGGGCGGCCCATCAGGACAGACTAGGCTCCCCACCTGGTGTTCCCTTAAAGAACCATCCAGGCCCTGAGACTGGGTTTCGGGCACCTGGGGACATGCTGCCCCACACTCACTCCGTCTCCTCTGAGACAGGACGTGAGCCCCTACACCCCTCCCACTACACCGGGACCTAGCTGGGCTACTCTGAACCATTTACACCACTCTGGGTTGGAAGATACCTGAGCCACTCCCCTTAGGGTCATTCCCCAATGCCTCTTCAGACCCTCTGGAATCCACCAAAAGGTCTGCCTCCCTGGTGAGCTCCCTGGGGTCAGAGAACTCACTCTCCAACAGGTGTTGGCATAGCTCTGGAAAACAGGGACTTACAATATGCTCTCCCACAATTGGATCACACAGCCCCCTACAAGGGTTAACCAAACTATCCTCCACCTCACCATCCAGTGCCTTGCACACGTACTCCACACCACTCTCCTGAGACTGGCAAGACAGTATCTGACTGTCTCTGTCACTCAACCCACACTCTTCTGGGCGGTCTCCACATTCACACACCAGGACTTCAACCATGGGGGAACCTCCCTCCCTGCTCCTCTCAGCTAGAGTCAGTGGAGTGTCCCTCCCAACACTAGGACCATGAACCCCTGCGCCAGTGCCCCAATCTACTTCCGGGACACTGCGCACCACTGGAGCTACCTCAGATCCTTGAACCTCCTGGTGTATGTTAACCCCTCCAAGTCAGGCGCCACATCTCTGGGTGTGTGTTCTACCCCCTCAGCACTAGATAACTCAATATTGCTGCCACCATCTGAGCTGGATTCCACCTCCAACTCAGCAAAGCTCACTTCCTGAGCTACACAATTTTCTTGTTGCTGGGCTGAGACCCTCATGGCCTCAAGCCTCTCGAGCTCCAAATCAAGCTCTCTCAATCTCAACTCATGTTCCAATCTCATTCTCTCTCTCTCTCCAAGGCTAACTTGTTATTTTCAAACTCCAGCTTCTTATTCTCTAGGTCCTTTTGACCCTCCATTTTGAGCCTGGCCAGCTCCATTTTATGCCTTCTATTTCTCTCCCTATCCTCCAGCTCTCCTGGGGACAGGTCTTTGGAAGAAACACTGCTGCCTGGCGGGGTAGGTACTTTCTCCCCCTGGACCCAGGGACCCATCCAGCTGCCCTTCTGCCTCCTCCACAGGGTGCTCCACATTTTCAGATGCATTTCTTGCTTCCACCCAGGCCCTCAGCGCCTTGTGGAACTCATCCTTTTTAGTGAGGCCTGGAATAGCAACTTTAAATTTTCTACAGAAGGCTTTCAGCTGTTTGGCATTATAGGTATCCAACCTCTCTTCCTCAAACTCTGGATCCATAGATGCAATAGATGCTGGTGGACTCATTGCAATAAGAATTGGCAGTTCTCAGAAAAATAACAGTCCAAGGAGAAAACAAATTCTACCAAAAAGGTATGTGGTTGCGTTTGGTCTGCACTCACTAGTAGTGTACACCAATCACTGTATATGAGTCACAAATGCAAGTCCAGAAACCTCACCGCTGACCACCAATGTTGGAACTGGGGGTCTCTAGTTGGCAATGGTATACACCTTTGACCAAATAGGGACCCTTGCTTCTAGTCAGGGTAAGGGGGGATACACTACTAAAATAACCCCTGCTCACCCCCTTGGTAGCTTGGCACGAGCAGACAGGCTTATCTCAGAGGCAGTGTGTAAAGCATTTGTGAACACATACAGTAATACAGTGAAAACACTACAGATGGACACTACACAGGTTTTATAAAAATAAGTATTTTTTATATAGACTTAACACAAGACCACAAACGACAAAAATCCACAATACTGTACTCAAAATAGACTTAAAGATGGTAGAAGTAACTTAGTTCAAGTTGATGGTAATTGCGACACGTTTCTCTCAAAAGTACCTGGGATGCGAAACGCAAAACAAACAAAGGGTCCGCAGGGAGGACGATGCGGCGAGCAAGCGCCTCGATGCGGTGCGACGATCCGGTGCAATGCGATGAAAGTGTGCCCTTGATGCGATGCGACGATGTGAAGATGATGCATGCACGCCCGACGGCCGTGCGGCGAACTCTGTATCTTTGGAGCCGCGACAGGCCCTGCGACACGCTTCTCCGGTGATGCGACGGCAGACAGCTGAAACGGCGACACGCTTCTCGGGGGATGCGACGGCGACCCTTGCGGTGGTGACACGCTTCCCTGTTGATGCGACGGCAGGCAGTTGCGACGGCGACACGCTTCTCCGGTGATGCGACGGCAGGCAGCTGCGACGAAGGCACGCTTTTCTGGTGATGCGGCGGCGGCCTCTGCGGCGGCGACACGCTTCTCCTGCGATGCGACGGCAGCAGCTTCGTCAGCGACACGCTTCTTCTCGTTGCGTCGCGCTCCCAGCGACACGCAGGCTTCTGCAGACAGAATCCCCAGCAAGTGAATTCAGGAGGCAGCTGGTGGTGAAGTCTTGTAGCCCTGAGACTTCAGCAGGAGGCAAGCTCTAGTTCAAGCCCTTGGAGTAATATTCTGCAAGATGATGAAAGTTCTTAAAGTTCCTTCTCCTCTCCTTGGCACTGAAGACACCACTGTAGGCCAACCCAGCAACACAGCACCCTGGCAGGGGGGGCAGTCCAACTCCTACAGCTTCCTTTGGTTCTTCTCCTTGGCAGAGGTTCGTCTTGTTGTTCCAGAAGTGATCTAAAGTCTTGGGGTCTGGGTCCCCATATTTACACTGCAAAATCCTTTGTCCTCTGAAGGCAGAGGGGCCTGTACGTAGTCCAAACCAGTTCTGTGCAGTCCTGGAGCACTTTGTTTACAGGATTCCTTCTTTCCTTTGACAGTGTGGGCCAGGGACATCGGACGCACCACAGGAGGTGGAGCCAGCATTGTGGAAGGCAGGCACAGCCCTATTCAGACCCAGGTGCAACTCCTCCCACCACTCTACATGCAGATAGGTCTATTCAGCCCTGTGCTGACTCACCCTGCCTCCTGGAATCACCCAGCCCCTGTCACTCACAAAACCAGACACACAATACACAACCTAGCAGAGGCAGGCTTGGATAGTTTAGGCAAGAAAATACCTACTTTCTAAAAGTGGTATTTTCAAACACAGAATGTTAAAACCAACTTCACTAAAAGATGTATTTTATCATTCTGAGTTCAGGCATGCTAAATTCGTTTTTCTACCATGTTCCCTGGGTCAGTTAGGATTATAAGATGTTATAATCAAACTGCCCATTCTGGCCTATGGGGACTGGTAGCCTTGCAATAGTGAACAAGCATTGGCATAGCCAATAGGTCTCGCCTTTGGGACCTTATAAGGGTTTAGCCATGCAACAGTTGATGTTGTTGCACCAAGGATATTGTGCTGCATAACTAAATACTTATAAGGTCCCAAAAGCGAGACCTATTGGCTATGCCAATGCTTGTTTTTTAAAGGGGGCCTCGAAACGGGTCTCTATTGGGCTCTGTTTTGTGCCCTGGCACAGGCGGTCCGTTTTTTTCCGGACTGCAGAGACAGCAGGCACATCGATGTGCGCTGCTCACTAGTGGGAAAGTTACGGCATGACGTCATGCCAGGTGAGCTTTGTAGGGGAAGGGAAATCCTTTAAAGAGAGTCATTTTCTCTCTGGATTTCCCTTCTTTTTTTTAAACTCAGGAGCAGCAACAGCACCGTGGTGTCACCAGAGCTGTAAGTGGAAGCTTTTTGAATATTATATACAGGCCTAGTTGCTGCTTATTTATCTTATGCAACTAACAACCATTGACAAAGCCAATAGTCCTGACTTGTTGTACGTATGATGTTACTTGTGTATCACATATCTGGATGCAATGACAGAAACCGCAAAATACAAGTTGGGCGGCACACTATGCAAAACACAGATTTTTAGCTTACGTGTTTTAAGCCACGCCCTAATTACATTGGCCACGCCCCTTTATGAGACCCCCCCCAGTTTTTTCATCCCACTTAAAGTCCTGCATGCAGGGACAGTGAGATGCAATCTTACGGTCTGAGCTCTGTCCCAGACAGGGAGGTGAGATACTGCATGTTTGAACTTTGTCCTGTCCATTTGCTCGCATGTTTCCAAGAGAAGGAAGAGGGCTGAGACAATGGGGTGAGTTGAGAAGAGGGGGCGCACAGCGGAAGAGGTGGGAGGGCAGAGGGAGAGATGGAAGGGGAGGCACAAACTTCATGGGAGAGGTTTCGACAGGGAGAGACAAGTGTGGAAGGACGAGAGAGGCGATGAGAGAGCTGGAAAAGAGCGGGGGTTTATCATATGATCAGTGGACGGTGGAAGAGAGGGCAGGGTTATACGAGAGAGGAACGAAAAGGTACAGACGATCATAGGCGGGCGGGGAAAACAGCAACTGGGGTAAGAAATGGGGCGAGGTTAGTAAGTGAAGCTGTTTAATGTGGAAACCACAGCACAGAGAAGGGAGGACAAGACACCGAATACCGAGGTGAGAAGAGAGAGACGTGGAAACGAAAAGGGAGAGTCAGAAAGTGGGATGAGGAAGTGAGGAAAAGACTTAAGAACAGGGAAGAAGGAAAGAGATCGAAAAAATGTCAAGACCAGAAGAAAGTGAAAATCAGAGGTGAAAATGCAACAGGGAAAAAGTACATACGAAAGGGTATCTTGAACGAAAGGAAGCGATCAACTATGATGGAAGGAGGGGATATTTAGAAAGAGTTAATGGACAAGAGAAAAGTGGTGCGAGATTTGAAAATAAGAATAAAGGCAGCGAGAAAGTACCAACAGACAAAAATAAGGAGGGATCAAAACGAAGGGAGAAGGAAAACCATGGGGGGGGGGGCGCGAAGAAGGAAAACCATGGACGGGACGAAGGAAAGAACTAACAAGAAACGAGTCAAAATGCTGGATAGATATTAAAACAGATACAAACAAGACAAACCCGGCTACAAAAGTGGTGCGCGCGCGAGCGCCCACCGCGGCGAAAGTGAAAGCAGCATATGTTTACAATTAACGCGGCAGGGGAGGGGCGGAGGAGCGTTCAGACAGCAAGCGAGAGGAAAGCCAGATGGCGCCTGATTGGGCGCTGAAAGCTGGCGGCTGCGCGCGTGCACGCTACCGTAAACGCAAGCTGGTGGCCAGCAAAAGCGTGGGGTAGCACTTTGAAAACCCACTTACTAAATGTCTCGCAGGGCAGCGCATGCGCTGGCTCAGCGAGACCTAAAAACGAAATTGGCTGTAATTCACTATTAGGACATGCCACACACACCAGGGCATGTCCTACCTTATACTTACAATGCACCCTGCCCTTGGGCCTACCTTAGGGGTGTCTGATATGAAGATAAGGGAAGGTTTAGGGACTGGCAAGTGGGTGCACTTGCCAAGTCAACATGGCAGTCAGACTGCACACAGGCTCTGCAATGGCAGGCCTGAGACACACTTTACAAGCTGCTTCTGTGGGTGGCACAACCAGTGCTGCAAGCCCACCAGCAGCATTTGATTTACAGGCCCTGGGCACACCTGGTGCACTATACTAGGGTCTGACAAGTAAATCAAATGATCCAATCATGGAGTCACTAATCAATACATCAATTTACAATAGGGAGAGCATATGCACTTTAGCACTGATCAGCAGTGGTAAAGTGCCCAGAGTCATAAAACCAACAAAAACAGGTCAGAGAAAATACAGGAGGAAGGCAAAAAGTTCAGGGATGACCCTGCAAAAAGGGCCAAGTCCAACAGTATGCAAAGTTCTACTTTTCTTATTGCTTACCTGTGAATCTATTATTGACTCCTAACCGTATAAGAGCGCCAGTGCAACCGCTTGATCTGTAAGTCTACACATGCAAGAACGTGCAGAGGTGGGCATGTAACAACAAATATGCCTCAGAGGACACTCGAATGTAGGCTATGGTGTAACTGTCATATCTTTTTGTCCCCTCTCCCCTTCTCTCTTCCCTTCCCTCGCCTACCTGTTGGAGACAAATTGCAAATGCACTTACAAGTCTTGTTTTTCTACAGCTTTTTATACTGCCTTGAGAATGTAATGAGAATGTACGAGCGAACATGTACTGTGCCTTATGTAAAAACTGAAATGCCCAGGAGTGCCTGCATATATACATGTCATGTTGTACTAGCCTAAAAATCAATAAAACAGATTCACAAAAAAAAAAAAAGCTTGATGTTTGATCTGGTGGCATTCGATTTGTCATTGACATTTTGAAATTGTGATCATTTTTCACTGACTTGACTTTTTCACATTGCTTCTGATTATTTTGAATAGTGCTCTTGGGCGTTGTCAGGCATGCCGAATTTGTTTTTGGAAGAAATAAGGTTTGACCTTAGTAATGTAAGTTTGGGATTTATTCCTTGCTTTTGGTAGATGTGTAAGGAGTAGTGGAGCATTTTCAGAAAGCTAATTTTCGAGTTACTCCTAGATTGGTTGAGCTGGTCTGTGAATCAATATTAGGTATATTTGAGTGCCAGAAAGGTGATAGTGTTTAGTGTAATTTGGGGTTTTATATTGCAGGCAGTTATTTGTGAGCCCTTCTATTGATGATGGGCCTCGCGTTAACAACAGTTCATTCCACTGTATGTTTAAGGGTGACAGTATGTTTGAGGATGTCTGTGAGCTGCCATGTGTGTTTAAAGTCGGCCCTCATTGCAAGCGAATCCTTGCTCCCTGATCTACAATGCAGCCTGTATTGATTGCTCCTCTTATATGTGCAACATATTTCGGTTGACGGAGTTGCAAATCTTCTAGCCATTCTTACTGGAAGCCCCATTCAGTGGAAAGGCCCTCATTTTAGGTATTGCTTTCTTTGATGTTAGAGTGACACTGTTTTTCTGCTTAGTAAACATTTTTAAAAATGGCACTTTAAAAATATTTGTATTTGAAATCTTTGATTCTACTGGTTTCTATACATTTGTTTGTTTTTCGGTGGGAATCTCTTACTTAGTTGATTCTGTTGTGATCTTTTCTGTTCACATTCTAATTAGGAGCTAATTGGTCTATTTTTAGTGCTATATGTTTCTCTGTTGGGATGCGCTGCCCATAAACAGCAGGTTTTTCCTATTAAAACAAAAACATTTTAAAAAAACACGTTTTGTCTGATGAGATTTTCCTAAATTAAAGATTCCCACTGGAACTGCCTACATAGAAAAGTCTATGCATGTGTGCATTTAGAGGCTTATTGTGCATCGAGTTGTACAGGTTTGATACAACTCCTTAAGAACAGCCCACAATAAATGTGTCCATCTTTTCACTGAATGCAAATTTAACAGGCTGTTACTGTGGCTGGCATTTCCTGCACAATTTTAAAAAACATATGTTGAAATGGGAGGTAAAGACATTGCCTGACATATTTTTAAAGCTGTACAGAGACTCACAGCCTTTACATTTGTATGCAGAGACCAATCTGGAGATGGTTCTTTTATTGGTACCAGAAATGCAGCAGAGAGTGGGGGTTGTCTGAAGAGTGCTTCTGATGCTATCCTTTTGTACTGCAAACAGCTTATGTTAGTGAGATGTCCCTTGAAGTTCTGTTCACTGCTATTATCCCTTCCTTTTATTAGCACATGGTAGAGTCTACATAGTGCCTATCTTTAAATCATCCTGTTTTTTTGCCCCAGATTGGTTAAGCAGTGGTTACTTGTGGTAAGTATGGTTTATTATTGAAATGGGCATATAGCTTTACCACGCACAGCCGCCTTGAGGTTAACATTAACCACTGTCCCAGCTTTTCAGCATCTAATCTGGAATGTTATGAACGAGTTTGTTCTGCTATTGCAGGCTTGCATAAAGACACGTAGAAATCTCATATCCTGATGCCAGCCCCAAATAAAGGAGGGCACACTTGCTTTTGCGCCATTTCGTTTCTAATTGTTGGTACTGTTGTATATAGATGAAGATACTGATTTGTGGATATTTCACTGCATTGCAAACACCGACTCTCTCAATGCCAGTGTTTGCCCCATGGTGATTGCCGCTTTTTAAAAAAAAAATTAAATAGGGGAACCCCCCCAATACACCCCACGCCCCAATATCCCTGCTCCCCTTCCCAACCTGTTGACCGGCATTTCACCACCTACAACTGCAGTGCTTTTTAATTAGGCGCAGTAGTGCAGGCTGTAAAATGTCTGTTGGCAGGAATGTAATGTAAATTAGTTTTATATAGCGCGAAATTACCCGAGGGTGTCTTAGCGCTAGCGGTTAGACATCAGATGAAAAGCGGGCACGGGGCACTAAACTTCGCTGAAAGATTCTGAAAGAGCCAGGTCTTCCACTGCTTCCTGAATTGCAACGAGGTGGGTTGGCAGCATAGAATTAGTGGCAGTGATTTCCAGAGTTTCCCCGTACAAAAGGAAAACGTCATTCCACCCCATCTTGCTTTATTTATTCTGGGGATGATTACCATTCTAGCTGAGCTGGATCTTAGATGCCTACTGGGAATGTACCAGGTGAACAAATTCTGAAAATATACAGGACCGATACAGCGAAGCGCTTTATGGACCAGGCAAAGTGCCTTGAAAATGATCCTCTTCCTGACCGGTAGCCAGTGCAGACCTTGCAATGATTGAGAAATGGATGCGAACGTAGGAATTTTTAGAAGCATTCTGGCTGCTGCATTCTGTAAGGATTGAGGGTTTTTTCACCTGTTGCTTCTGGGCGCCCAAATAAAGGGCATTACAATAGTCAATTTTAGAGGTAACAAGTGCCACCTTCACTGTCTTTTGTAGGTCCTAGGGGATGAATGGAAAGATCTTCTTAAGGACCCCGAGGACAAAAAAGCCCGAAGAGGTGGTTTGATTTATTTGTTCTGAGAAGCCCAGTTTAGTATCAAAGATGACACCCAGGTTTCTTACTTAATGAACCGGCACCAGTAGCAGGCCGAGATCAGAGAGCCACCATGATGAATTCCAGAAAGAACGCGTCCCGAAGCCCACACACCAAATAACTCTGCAACTCTACTTTAGAAAGGACTGATCAGAGCCAGATCTACCATGAGAACCACTGAACATTAAGCAAGGTTTGAATGCCATCAGGATGGAAGAAGAAACTGTTTAGCAGCTGTCTTGGGATTCTGGTGTAGGGCCAGGAGACTCTCTAGAGGTCCAAGAAACACTTAACTGTACAGCATCCATCTTAGGATTTTGATGTAGGTCCAGGGGACGCTGAACTGTACTGGTCCAGGAGACATTAAATCATCATCTTAGGATTCTACTGGAGGTTCTGGAGACCCTAAACTGTGTAGCAGCCATTTCAGGATTCTAGTGACTGGCTAGGAGATACTTTGCAGGTCCAGGAGATGCTGAACTGCAAAACAACCATCTTAGGATAGCAGCTGCTGCTATCGCAGCATGGGTATAGAGGGTCCATGTGAAACGGAACTGCATGGGATTGTAAGCCATCTCAAGTGCAAGTCCAAGAGGTACTATACTGCATATCAACCATGACAAGGGTTGAGGCCCAGGAAACGCTGAATTGTTTGACAGCCTTTTCGAGGTGAAAGGGAGTACGTGTCTAGGTGTAAGTGAACTCTATAGTAGCCACCTGAAGATGGAAGCATGGACCCAGGCAAAATTGATTTGCCCAACAACCTTCTTAGAGTGGCAGTGTAGGTTGAGGACTAAACTCTGTGACAGCCAAGGTGACTTTATACCATTTTAGTTAATAATCCACATTTTTGCCTTTTAGGAAGGAGACCGGGAACTGGCAGTGGAAATACAATGATCGTGATGGTGATGAGCTTCTTGTGAGTATTCCTTTTTTATTAACCATCTTTGACGTTTTGCTACAACTTGGCAGTCTGTTCTTTGTAATCAGTTTAGAAAGTTCTGCTTGGAGAAAAGTGCCTGGATACAATGTTTAAAAGAATATATTTTCCGAAGATTTTCTTTGGTTAGATTGCAGCATTATTTATTTAAAAATGCCTACTATTCTGTCTGGAAACTCATTAATCCCCAATGTTTTTCAATTAAAATGTGAATTTTATGTGTAAAATAAGGATCATCAACCCAAAACTCCACACAAAGCCAACCATTGAGTGCACATTTTACAGACTCCTAATGTGCAGCACCATCTTAATACCATTTTAACCCCAACCATTGAACTAATGTATCGTGTATTTTCTTTTTCTATTGGTCAGTCCACCAATAGCTGGTGAAATAACTCAGTGGTTAGAGGGCCTGCCCACAGGCCTCTGAGTGATAGGCTGAAATCCACACAGGGCTGACTCAGTCTTTTATCCTTCTGAGGTCACAAAATGACGGACCATTGAGTTGGATAATATTACCTATCTGAAAGAAACAGTTAGTTATAGATTCCTTACCTTAGAATTACCCCCAGGCGTCAGACTGGATCCGGAGAATGTTTTCGTCACCAGTACCCCTGCGCGTCAAAAGGTGGCGTTGGTCGGCTCCGCGTTCGTTGTTGGTGTCGTGGTCGCCGGGATGACGTCGCGGTAGCTACTTAGACGCCCCCCTCGCGCGCTGACGTCAGTTCTTTCTTTTTCCGCACCAGCCAGCGCAGATCCGGAGAGAGCGGTACCTCCAGTCACTTTTTTACTGACTTTTTGGCGACTTTTGTCGACACCGTTTTTGAGTCTTCGACTCCTGGTGCACGAGGGATGCCCGGTTTCAAGGCCTACGGCTCCTGTAGCCGACTGATGTCGGTGACTGATCCGCACCGCGTGTGCTTGTTTTGCCTGGAGCGCGACCACAACGCCAAGTCGTGCTCCGACTGCCGGACCATGAATCCGGAGTCTTTGCAGGAGTGGTCCCAAAAGCTTCTCGAGGC
Organism: Calotriton arnoldi; assembly: GCA_963921515.1. NCBI lineage: Eukaryota > Metazoa > Chordata > Amphibia > Caudata > Salamandridae > Calotriton > Calotriton arnoldi. Next base: position 321,913 of record CAWUFW010002480.1, read on the forward strand.
CCGGCAGTCGGCTCCGCACCGTTCGAGGTCCCGGTCACGTGGGAGGTCGAGGGACCGGTCGTGGAGCCACCACCACCAGTCTTCTTCCAAGTCTTCGCACTCCTCAGGTAAGTCGAAGCACAAGAAGAAGTCGAAGAAGCATAGTCGCTCTTCGACTTCTCCCCGTCCGTCAGCCGACGCGATGAGGGGTGCAGGTGGTGCCCCTCCCCCGGCCCTGCGTGCAGAGCCCGAAGGGCCGACTCCGAGTTTCCCTCCCTTCCCGGGACCCGGAGCGACTCCTGCGCAGCTTCGCCAATTTTACGAAGCGATGCATGCCATCTTTGGGCAGCCCGACTCCGCCGGCGCACCTTCGGGCCCCGCGGACTCGGCTGGGGGCCCTGGGGTTTCGACGCCGGCGGCTCCGGCACCGCAGGGTCCCCTTGGATCCAGGCCTGGATCCGGATCGGTGCCGGTCGACCTGATTACACCTCCCCGGCGCCGAATCCACCAGCACCACGTCCGCAGCCGACGCCGGTTGTGTCCCCAGCCGGCGTCGACCCCGGCCTCCACCCCGATGTAGACACGGAGACGGACCGGCATCGACCGACGCCGGAACCAGAGCCGATGGGTAGTTTTGTGCCCCTGTTCTACCCTGGCTCTTTTAGACCAGATTGGCAGCCAGAAGAGGGTGAGGAGGACTGGGAGGGGTCTGGAGGCCCTTTAACTGACCAGTTGGGTTACGAACCGGACTGGAGAGAGAAACTGGGGGAAGCCAGTGGTCTGGGTACCTCACCAGACCTTGGCATGTTGTCTCCTCCTACCGTGGCTACGGAGGAGGGATTGTCTTACGCCATGGTGTTGCGTAGGGCAGCCGAGGCTCTCAACCTTGAGCTACCTACGGTGGCAGTCAGGACTAACCTCCTGACAGAGGTGCTTCAGCCGGCAGCGAGCTCTTCGGAGCCCCTGCTACCGTTTAATGAAGCCCTCACTGACATCCTTTTGGGCACCTGGTCCAGGCCCAACACAGGGGCTCCTGTGGATAGGATGACTGCCCGACGCCACCGCTCGGCCCCGGGCGACCCCACTTTCCTCTCCCAACACCCCACCCCTGAGAGCTTGGTGGTCCAAGCCTCCACCTCCAAAGGCGCATTCCCTAACGCACCACCTGATAGGGAATCCAAAAAGCTGGACCATCTTGGGAAGAAGATGTTTTCTTCCTCCAGCTTGGGACTGTGGTCGGTAAACTCTGCATGTCTGTTGGGCCGTTACACCCACTCCGTGTGGGATACGGTGGCGCAAGTGCTGCCTCAGTGCCCGGAGGAGGCTCGGGCCGTACTCTCCCGTGCAGTTGCCGAAGGGAGAGACGCAGCAAAGTTTACCATCCGCTGTGGGCTGGGTACCGCCGACTCACTAGGCAGAACGATTTCCATGTCGGTAGCCCTTCGACGCTATGCCTGGTTGAGGTCGACTGGTTTTTCAGGGGATGTCCAATCCACCCTTATGGACATGCCCTTTGATGGCCATCGCCTATTCGGCGATAAGGCAGACAACGCGCTGGAGCGCTTTAAGGACTCTCGGGCTACGGCCAGGTCCTTGGGCCTCTCCACCACCCGCCCTGCGCAGTCTGCCTTTCGCCCCTTTCGTGGCTACGGAAGGGGTGCCCCGTCACGTCCCGCCCAGAGCCACAGGCCAGCGCAAGCTGTTCAGCCCCTGCGCGGCCGGGGACGTGGGAACCACCGCCATGTTTCTGGGGGGCCAGCGGGTGGGCCAGTCCACCACAGCCCCCCCTGCAGCAGCCTCCAAACCCTCCTAGTCCGACCTTTCAGGGCCACCAATCGCCAGTGGGCGGCAGGATTCGCCATCACCTCTCCCACTGGCCCACCATCACGTCAGACAGGTGGGTTTTGCAAATAGTCCGAAGGGGCTACTCCCTCCCCTTCAAGACTACCCTTCCATCCATGCCGCCTCAGTACCATCACATGTCGGAGGATCATCTGGCCCTTCTCCAACAGGACGATTCGGCACTCTTGCCCAGGGGAGCCATAGAGCGAGTTCCTGTCCCAGAAGTAGGTTGTGGTTGCTATTCCCACTACTTTCTGGTGCCCAAGAAGGACAAAGGCCTGCGTCCTATCTTGGATCTCACGAACGTCAACCGCTTCCTCCAGAAGGAGAAGTTCAAAATGTTGACGCTAGCTCAGGTCCTGTCTGCCCTCGACCCTGGAGACTGGATGGTAGCGTTGGACTTGCAGGACGCTTATTTTCACATCCCCGTCCTGCCGGCCCACCGGCGTTACCTGCGGTTCACGGTAGGCCACGAGCACTTTCAGTTTACCGTGCTCCCCTTTGGCCTTACCAGCGCCACTCGGGTGTTCATGAAAGTGATGGCGGTGGTCGCAGCTCATCTGCGCAGATCAGGGGTTCTAGTCTTCCCCTATCTCGATGACTGGCTGTTGAAGGCGGGCTCGCCCCAGGCTGTCGTCTCCCACCTCCAGACTACGGGCGACTCCTGCATTCGCTGGGGTTCTCCATTAACATGCCAAAGTCGCACCTGACTCCCTCTCAGAAGCTCCTATTCATCGGAGCGGTTCTGGACACGAAGCAGTTTCGGGTCTATCTCCCCGAACAGCGAGTCCGGAATATTCGGGCTATGATTCCAATCTTTCAGCCTCTGTCCCGGGTTTCGGTCAGGATGATCCTCAGGCTACTGGGCCTGATGGCCTCCTGCATCCTGCTGGTGGACCATGCCAGATGGCATATGCAGGCTCTGCAGTGGGACCTGAAGTTCCAGTGGGCTCAACATCAGGGAAACCTGTCCGATTGCGTCCGGATCTTGGAGGGCACTGCACACCAATTGCGGTGGTGGCTAACGAACCAGGATTGGGTCGACGGCAGGTCCCTCTCCCTTCCCCAACCAGAGTTCACAGTGGTGACCGATGCATCACTTCTGGGATGGGGCGGTCACATGGGGGAGGCGGAGATCAGAGGCCTCTGGTCTCCGGCGGAGTCCCAGATCCACATCAACCTTCTGGAGCTTCGGGCGATCCGTCTTGCACTGAAAGAAAGCATTCCTTCCCTCTGTCCGGGGAAGAGTAGTGCAGGTGTTCACGAACAACACCACCGCCATGTGGTACTGCAACAAACAGGGCGGGGTGGGGTCGTGGACCCTATGTCAAGAGGCTCTCCGTCTCTGGACATGGCTGGAACATCAGGGCATATCTCTGGTGGTTCAACACCTGGCAGGTTCCCTGAACGCCAGGGCGGACGAACTCAGCCGCAGGTGCATGATGGATCACGAATGGCATCTTCACTCGGAGGTGGTGCAAGGTCTCTTTCAGCAGTGGGGAGAGCCTTGGTTAGATCTATTCGCCACCGAAGAGAAAGCGCAATGTTAGCAATTCTGCACGTTGGAATTTTCAAGGCGGCACTCGCTAGGCGATGCTTTTCATCGCGAGTGGAGTTGCGGTCTTCTATACGCCTTTACGCCGATACCACTTCTGCCCAGAGTGCTGAAGAAGATCAAGCGCAACCGGGCCCAAGTCATTCTTGTGGCTCCGGATTGGGCACGAAGAGTCTTGTATCCCGAGCTGCTACACATGGCCATCGATCCTCCGATCAGACTTCCTCTTCGGGAGGATCTTCTGTTGCAGCAGCAGGGGGGACGGTCCTCCACCCGAACCTGTCCAGCCTCCACCTCCTTGTGTGGAGATTGAGCGGCGGCAGTTGACGTTGTTTGACCTGCCTCCCGAAGTCTGTGATGTTATCTTGGCAGCCAGGCGGCCCTCCACTAAGACGGTATACACCTGTAGACGGAACAAATTTGCGGCATGGTGCGCAGCAAAGGCTGTGGATCCCCTTTTTGCCCCTCTTTCTGAGGTTCTCTTCTTCCTCTGGGCACTCATAAAGGCTACCTCTCGGCCATTTCAGCCTTTCTTAGGCTTCCTGATCAGCCTTCTCTTTTCAATTCCCCTGTTGTAAATCGCTTCCCAAAGGGCATTACTGATCTTTTTCCTCCTATTCCCTTCGTAATGCCTCAGTGGGACTTGAACTTGGTTCTGACTTACCTTATGTGCACTCCCTTTTAGCCACTTCATAACTGTCCTCTTCGTCTTCTTACCTTAAAGACTGCTTTTCTGGTTGCCATCACCTCTGCTCGCAGGGTGAGTGAGCGCCAGGCTCTTTCTTCAAAACCTTCTTTCCTGGCGGTTCATCCGGACAAGGTTGTACTAAGAACCAGACCTTCCTTTCTTCCCAAGGTGGTTACTTCTTTCCACATTGGCCAAACCATCACTTTGCCCACCTTCTTTCCGCCTCCGCATCCTTCCAAAGAAGAAGAGAGGCTCCACTGTCTGGATCCAAAACGGGCTCTTTCCTTTTATTTGGGTCGCACCAAACAATTCCGGGTGGATGACCAGCTCTTTGTGGGCTACGTGGGCGCTAAAAAAGGTCGGGCCGTGCACAAACGGACCATCTCTAGGTGGGTCGTGTTGTGCATTAAGGCTTGCTATTCCTTGGCAAAGAAGGAGCCTCCAGGGGGGCTGCGAGCCCATTCCACCAGGACGACGGCAGCTACTACTGGTTTTGGACGAGGAGTCCCCCTCAATGACATCTGTCAGGCAGCTACGTGGGCATCTCTGCACACGTTCACTAGACACTACTGCCTGGACAGCCAAGTCCGGAGAGACGGCTTTTTTGGCCGTTCTGTTCTCCAGGACTTTCTGGTGTGAACTTGGTTCGCAGAACCACCTCCGGGGTTGGTAGTGCTGGGGTATCTATTCTAAGGTAAGAAATCTATAACTGTTTCTTTCAGATGAACAAGTTACTTACCTTCGGTAACGATATATCTGTAAGAAACATAGGTTAGTTATAGATTCCTTACCACCCCACCCATCCTCCCCGTTCTGCGAACTGACTTCTAGGGTCAGGGAATCCCTTTCAGGGCCCTAGTTTTGTGCTCCAGTGGTCAGTGTCTTGCATGGCTCTGCACTTCTGGCGTGGAATGTCGTGTAAAAGAACTACGTCAGCGCGCGAGGGCGATGTCTAAGTAGCTTCTGCGACGTCATCCCGGCGACCACGGCGCCGAAAACGAACGCGGAGCTGACCGACGCCACCTTTCGACGCGCAGGGGAACTGCTAATGAAAAGATTCTCCAGATCCAGTCTGACGCCTGGGGGTAATTCTAAGGTAAGGAATCTATATCTAACCTATGTTTCTTACAGATATATCGTTACCGAAGGTTCATTAAAAACAACTCCGGTTTGATTGTATTCCATATGCATACTCCTCATTATTACTGTCATTATGATTAATAGTGTTATTATTATAAATTAGCTCTTGCCGCTGAGCTTCCACCCATCTACAGTAATACCATAAACTTCACTTCTTAGACAGATTGGTACGACATTTTAGCATTAAAAGCAAAGTATAAACACAACCATACACCTATGCAGAGTGAAAATTTCAATGCTCACGGTCACCCTTAATAACACATGGGTTCTCCAGCATTGGATCTTTTATAGATCTATATGCTTGAATCATTCCCTGTCATCAGCCTAGGAATCCCAGGTACTTTAAAAATACTAATGAACAGTATTAATGGCAATACGCCCAACAGCAATGTTTGTTTTGTTGTTTATTCACCTCATTTGAAACTACCCAGACTTCAGCCACTTAATTGGAAGTGCTGAACTCTCTACTCCCTCTACATGCCAGTCTCCCCAGAAGAAGTTCTGCTATCTTGGCATAGGAGTTGTGCTATCTAGCAATGGTACATATATGTGGAGTTAGGTGTAGAAAACCTATACATACTTACCTTTTGATATTTTGTCCCTCAATATTTTTTCCACAATATTAGTGTCTCGCAATATCCTGGGCTCACTATTTAGGAGCCACATCACATATTTGCTATATGTCAGTAGATTTCAACCTTTTCTTCAACCCAGTTGGAATTCTGCCAGCTCTAGCCTCAGCTACACTTTATGGTGAGTTGTTTGAGGCCATAAGAGAGGTTCAATCTTACATCACGACAGACAACGAGAAGAGATTTCTCTTCACAACCCGTTCCTCTTGTGGACAGTGAAAGATGTGCACTAATGACCCTCACATCAAGTGTCTGTAGTACTTGTGCTCCAAGAATGTCTCTTGCTTAACTTTTGTAAGGTTTTTCCTACAAACACCTAGAAGGCAGGCTGGCCTTGAATCTCAAGGTGAGGAAAGATTTTTCCTCATAAGCAGGTGCTCCTTTTTCAGCAGATGATTCTGTGTGGAGTGCCCCACCAAGCGCTTCCACGAAGGTGGCATTAAAAAAAGAAGCATTTAGATTCCAGAACCGGAATTTTATTAAAGAAAAGAAATATATTATGGACAAGAGATCTGATTGTCTAAAAACTTTATCAGGAGTGATACGTATTTTAGGAAGGATAACTTAAAACGGTTGAGAGATAATGTTTTTGTTAGAGATTCATACATCCTTATGATTATCCTCCACATCACATGACCATGCAGAAGCAGTTTTGTAGATTATTTGGAATTTAAAAACAAAATGGTTTGCTTCACAATGCAGTGCTTGCTTTTAATTTTATCTTGCATTCTGAATGTACTCAGAGTTGAGGGAAGTGTTAACATCAACTAAGCTTTTGTTTTGAAAGCAGTGTGTAGCCTGCTGTCAGTTGCATTTAGCGGTCAAAGCATTTAATGAGAGATGCTCTGTCCTGCCAGACCCTCCAACTACATCATCCTTTCCTTCCTCAGTGACTACCTTGCTCCAGACAGGTTTTTGAAAAGCAGCAGGAGCATGGCGACTGCCATCAAGACTATGGATGGCTCTGTGAAGTCAGACAGGACCACCGGGACCTCCATTTGATGCAGGTTCTTGTGAGCTTTCTTAATTGCCTGCAGCAAATTATGAAGACCTTCCAAAAGTTGGGGCCTCAACTGCAACCTTACTGCACGGTTCCCCAGCAGATGCCTATGCCCGTTCTTCCTCAGCAGCATCCTCTCCTGTCACTAGCCCAACCACCTGTGACAATGCCACCTCAGCAGCTCTGTTGCCAGAACATTCTCCACTTCCCCCTCTGCAGCCCCCATACTGCTTAGTCCATTCACACCTCAGGACCGGCATGAAAATGAAGAATGGCAGGGGAGCAGTCGGGATGAACCTGGGGAAGGTACTGCTGGGGATCCGAATGATGATGGTGATGATGATGATGACAATGATCAAGAGGATGATAAATAAATACTTTATTCTACCTGAAGAGGGAGATAAGTTAACCCGTTAGCCTGAGTCAATGCTGGACGATATCACCTGCTCCCACTCTATGCTAGAAAGAGTTGCCAAGACGTTGGCAATGGAACAACAGTGCTTTCTGTAAGATTTCAAAGAACGACCTAGGCAATCAGTGCCAATCCAATACTGGATTACAGTTGGAGAAAGGGACAAAAATCAATAATGCCAGCTGAGGTTAAGGCTGTCCTACCATACTTGGTGAAAAATATAGAGCATCAGATTCAGTACCATCATACTTCACTGGTCATTCCATTCCAGATTCTAGCATTTCAGCCTTGAAAAGGATGGATGGAAAACAGATAGACTCCTGGAATGTCTGCAGCTTCCATTATATATTCCTATGCCCCAGCCATTCTGAGATAGCATTTCTCCATTGGTAGATCTCAATCCCAGAAATAGAAGATACGAAGTGAAGGCCATTGCTAAAGAGAGAGCAAATGCCTCAGCATGCTTAGTGGATGCAGCAATGAATGTTACAAATACAGGCTTCCTGAAGTTAGCTTCAGCTGCAGTACTTAGGAAAAAGGGCTGTTTGAAGTTAACCTTTAGGACAAGGGGCTTTCCTAAAATTCTCCCGCAACAGAAGACTCCATCAATTTACCCCTTTGGGCGTTAATAAATAATGGTACAGAGACCTCTCCAGCAAGACCTTAGTTTGAAAATTGTTTGAAAAATCGTCAGTTACACGAACTCCGGAATGCGCCAGTTACTTTTGTTACTTTAAAAAAAGAACTCTGAAATCCAGATGAGGACACTTTCTCTACCACAGGACAAAGCAACCCTGGCCAAACACTTTTATGCTTTGATACTTTTAAATATCTATAATACCTATCTGAAAGAGACAATTAGTTATAGATTCCTTACCTTAGAATTACCCCCAGGCCTCAGACTGGATCCGGAGAATTTTTCTTCAGCAGTACCCCTGCGTGTCGATAGGTGGCATCGGTCGACTCTGCGTTTGTCGTTGGCATCATGATCGCCGGAATGACGTTGCCGTATCTACATAGATGCCACCACTGCGCGCTGACGTCAGTTCTTTCTTTTTCCACACCAGCCAGGGCAGATCCGGAGAGAGCGGTATCCTTAGTCTTTTTTGACTAGAGTTTTTTCGACTTTTTGTCAACTTCTTTTTTCGAGTCGTTCGACTCCTGGTGCAAGGGCTGTCACATCGTCGGACCGGCTTCAAACCTTGTGGCTCCTGTCACAAGTTGATGTCGGTCACAGACCCTCATCTCGTGTGCCTCTGGTGTTTGGAGCGCGAACCACGACCCGAAGTCGTGCTCCGACTGCTGGGCCATGAACCCGAAGTCTTTGCGGGAGCGGTCCCGAAAGCTTCTCGAGGCCCGGCAGTCAGCTCCATGTCGCTCCAGGTCCCGGTCGAGAGGGAGGTCGCGGGACCGGTCACGGAGTCATCATCATCACTCTTCTTCGAATTCTTCGTCTTCGGGTAAGTCGAAGCACAAGAAGAAGCTGAAGAAGCACTGTCGCTCTTCGTCTTACCCCCGTCCGTCGGCTGACGCAACACGGGTTGCGGAAGGTAGTCGTCCAGCTCCGCCCGCTGAGCCTGTTGGGTCGACTCTGAGCCTCCCTCCCTTCCCGGGAGCCGGGGCGACCCCTGCCCAACTTCGTAGCTTTTACGAAGCCCTCCACTCCATCTTTGGGCAGCCCAACTCCTCCGGCGCGCCTTCGGGCCCCGCGGACTCGGCTGGGGGTTCTAGGCCTTCGATGCCGGCGGCTTTGGCTCCGGCGCCGCAGGGTCCCCAGGGATCCAGGCCTGGATCCGGATCGGCGCCGGTCGACCTTGCGACACCTCCAGCGCCGAATCCATTGGCGACACCTCCGCCCCCTCCAACGCCACTTGTGTCCCCAGCCGGCATCAACCCCGGCCTCCACCTCGACATGGACAAGGAGCCGGACAGGCGTCGAACGATGCCGGTACCGGCGCCGACCGGTACTTTTGTACCTCTATTCTATCCTGGCGTTCCTTTTCGCCCTGAGTGGCAGCCAGAGGAGGGTGAGGAGGACTGGGAGGGGTCTATTGACCCTCAAGCAGACCAGCTGGAAGAGCCCGACTGGAGAGAGGAACTGGGTGAGGCCAGTGGTCTGGATACATCCCTAGACCTTGGCATGCTTTCTCCCCCTACCATGGCTACATAGGAGGGAGCCTCCTACGCCATGGTGTTGCGTAGGGCGGCTGAGGCCTTGGGCCTTGAGCTACCTACGGTGGCAGTCAAGACTAACCTCCTGACTGAGGTGCTTCAACCAGCAGTAGCCTCTTCGGAGCCCCTGCTGCCGTTCAATGAGGCCCTCACAGACATCCTTCTGGGCACCTGGTCCAAGCCCAGGACAGGGGCTCCTGTGAATAGGATGATTGCCCGACGCCACCGCCCGGCCCCGGGCACCCTACCCCTGAGAGCTTGGTGGTCCATGCCTTAATATCCAAAGGCGCGTTCCCTACTGCTCCCCCAGATAGGGAATCCAAGAAGCTGGATCATTTTGGGAAGAAGATGTTTTCTTCTGCCAGCTTAGGACTGCAGTCGGTGAACAACGCATGTCTCTTGGGCTGTTACACCCACTATGTGAGGGACACGGTCGCGCAGGTGCTGCCACAGTGCCCGGAGGAGGCCCGGGCTGTGCTCTCCCATGCAGTTGCTGAGGGTAGAGATGCAGCGAAGTTCGCCATAAGATGTGGGCTGGACACCGCCGACTCGCAAGGCAGGACGATTTTAACGTCGGTAACCCTGAGACGCTACGCCTGGCTGAGGTCCACTGGCTTTTCGGGTGATGTCCAATCAACTCTTTTGGACATGCCTTTTGATGGCCGTCGCTTGTTTGGCAACAAACCGGACAACGCGCTCGAGTGCTTTAAGGATTCTAGGGCTACGGCCAGATCCTTGGGCTTCGCTACCACCTCTCGCCCCGCACAGTCTGCTTTTCGCCCCTTTCGTGGCTACGGAAGGGGTACCCCACTACGTCCCGCCCAGAGCCACAGGCCTTCGCAAGCTGCCCAGCCTCTGCACGGCCGGGGACGTGGGACCCAGCGTCGTGGGTCTGGGGACCAGCGGGTGGGCCAGTCCACCAGCGCCCCCTCTGCAGCAGCCTCCAAGCCTTCCTAGTCCGACTTTTCAGGGCCACCAGTTGCGAGTGGGCGGCAGGATTCGCCATCACCTCCCCCACTGGCACAACATCACGTCGGACAGGTGGGTTTTGCAGATAGTCTGAAGGGGCTACTCCCTCCCCTTCGAGACTACCCCTCCCTCCATGTCACCTGCTTTCCATCGCATGTCGGAGGATCACTTGGCCCTTCTCCATCAGGAAGTTGCGTCTCTCCTGGCCAAGGGAGCCATCGAGCGAGTCCCTGTGCCAGAAGTAGGTCGTAGTTGTTATTCTCATTACTTCCTGGTACCCAAGAAGGACAAAGGTCTGCGCCCTGTCTTGGATCTCACGGACGTCAACCGCTTCCTCCGGAAGGAGAAGTTCAAAATGTTGACATTGGCTCAGGTTCTGTCTACCCTGGAGACTGGATGGTAGCGTTGGACTTGCAGGACGCCTATTTTGACCCCCGTCCTGCCTGCCCACCAGCATTACCTACGGTTCACGGTAGTCCACGAGCATTTTCAGTTCACTGTGCTCCCCTTTGGCCTTACCAGCGCCCCTTGGGTGTTCACAAAGGTGATGGCAGTGGTCGCAGCTCATCTGCGCAGATCAGGGGTTCCAGTCTTCCCCTATCTCGAAGACTGGCTGTTGAAGGCGAGTTCACCCCAGGCTGTCGTCTCCCATCTCCAGACTACTGCGGACCTCCTGCAATCGCTGGGGTTCACTATCAACGTGCCGAAGTCACACCTGATTCCCTCTCAGAAGCTCCTTTTCATCGGGCGGTTCTGTACACAGTACAGTTTCGGGCTTATCCTCCTGAACAGCGAGTCCGGGATATTCGGGTTATGATTCCCATCTTTCAGCCTCTATGCCGGGTTTCGGTCAAAATGACCCTGAGGCTGCTGGGTCTCATGGCCTCCTGCATCCTGCTGGTGGATCATGCCAGGTGGCATATGCGGGCTCTGCAGTGGGATCTGAAGTTTCAGTGGGCACAGCATCAGGGGAATATTCCGATTACGTCCAGATCTCGGAGGACACTGCACACCAATTGCAGTGGTGGCTAACGAACCAGGATTGGGTCAACGGCAGTTCCCTCTCCCTTCCCCAACCAGAGTTCACAGTGGTGACAGATGCATCACTTCTGGGGTGGGGCAGCCACATGGGGGAGGCGGAGATCAGAGGCCTCTGGTCTCTGGCAGAGTCCGGGCTCCACATCAACCTTCTGGAGCTTCGGGCAATCCGTCTTGCACTGAAAGCATTCCTTCCTTCTGTCAAAGGAAGAGTAGTGCAGGTGTTCACGGACAACACCACTGCCATGTGGTATGCAACAAACAGGGCGGGGTGGTGTCGTGGACCCTCTGTCAGGAGGCCCTTCATCTCTGGAAGTGGCTGGAACATCAGGGCATGTCCCTGGTGGTTCAACACCTGGCGGGTTCCCTGAACGCCAGGGCGGACAAACTCAGCTGCCGGTGCATGATGGATCACGAATGGCGTCTTCACTCGGAGGTGGTGCAAGGTCTCTTTCGGCAGTGGGGAGAGCCTTGGTCAGATCTATTCGCCACCAGAGAGAACGCGCAATGTCCGCAGTGCTGCGTGTTGGAATTTCCAAAGCGGCACTCGCTAGGCAATGCTTTTCGTCGCAAGTGGAGTTGTGGTCTTCTATACGCCTTTCCGCCTATTCCACTTCTGCCCAGAGTGCTGAAGAAGATCAAGCGCGACCGGGCCCAAGTAATTCTTGTGGCTCTGGACTGGGCACGAAGAGTATGTATCCCGAGCTGCTACACATGGCCATCGATCCTCCAATCAGACTGCCTCTTCGGGAGGATCTTCTGTCGCAGCAGCAGGGGATGGTCCTCCACCCGAACCTGTCCAGCCTCTACCTCCTTGCATGGAGATTGAGCGGCAGCAGTTGACGTCGTTTGACCTGCCTCCCGAAGTCTGTGATGTTATCTTGGCAGCCAGGCGGCCCTCCACTAAGACAGTATACGCCTGTAGATGGAACAAATTTGTGGCATGGTGCGCAGCAAAGGCTGTGGATCCCCTTTCTGCCCCTCTTTCTGAGGTTCTCTTGTTCCTTCTTTCTTTCGCCCAGCAGGGCTCTGCTCTGGGCACTCTTGAGGGCTACCTCTCGGCCATTTCAGCCTTTCTTGGGCTTCCTGATCAGCCTTCTCTTTTCAAGTCCCCTGTTGTAAATCGCTTCCTAAAGGGCATTACTCATCTTTTTCCTCCTATTCCCTTCGTAATGCCTCAGTGGGACTTGAACTTGGTTCTGACTTACCTTATGTGCGCTCTCTTTGAGCCACTTCATAACTGTCCTCTTCGTCTTCTCACCTTAAAGACTGCTTTTCTGGTTGCCATCACCTCTGCTCGCAGGGTGAGTGAGCTCCAGGCTCTTTCTTCAAAACCTCCTTTCCTGGTTGTTCATCCGGACAAGGTTGTACTAAGAACCAGACCTTCCTTTCTTCCGAAGGTGGTTACTTCTTTCCACATTGGCCAAACCATCACTTTGCCCACCTTCTTTCCGCCTCCGCATCCTTCCAAAGAAGAAGAGAGGCCCCACCGTCTGGATCCAAAACGGGCACTTTCCTTTTATTTGGATTGCACCAAACAATTCCTGGTGGATGACCAGCTCTTTGTGGGCTACGTGGGCGCTAAAAAAGGTCGGGCCGTGCACAAACGGACCATCTCTAGGTGGGTTGTGTCGTGCATTAAGGCTTGCTATTCCTTAGCTAAGAAGGAGCCTCCAGTGGGGCTGCGCGCCCATTCCACCAGGGCGACGGCAGCTACTACTGCTTTGGGACGAGGAGTCCTCCTCAATGACATCTGTCAGGCAGCTACGTGGGCATCTCTGCACACGTTCACTAGACACTACTGCCTGGACAGCCAAGTCCGGAGAGACGGCTTTTTTGGCCGTTCTGTTCTCCAGGACTTTCTGGTGTGAACTTGGTTCCCAGACCCACTTCCGGGGTTGGTATTGCTGGAGCATCTATTCTAAGGTAAGGAATCTATAACTATCTGTTTGTTTCAGATGGACAAGTTACTTACCTTCGGTAACGAGATATCTGTAAGAAACATAGGTTAGTTATAGATTCCTTATCGCCCCACCCATCCTCCCCATTCTGCGAACTGACTTCTAGGGTCAGGGAATCTCTTTCAGGGCCCTAGTTTTGTGCACCAGTGGTCAGTGTCCTGCATGGCTCTGCGCTTCTGGCGTGGAATGTCGTGTAAAGAACTGACGTCAGCGCGCGAGGGCGTCGTCTAAGTAGCGACCGCGATGTCATCCCGGCGACCACGACTCCAACGACGAACGCAGAGCCGACCGACGCCGCCTTTCGACGTAGCAGGGGTACTGCTGACGAAAAAATTCTCTGGATCCAGTCTGACGCCTGGGGGTAATTCTAAGGTAAGAAATCTATAACTAACCTATGTTTCTTACAGATATATCGTTACCGAAGGTAAGTAACTTGTTCTTTTCACATTGCCGTAGACTCAAACCACAGTGAGTATTTGAGATCCTCGATGCACTGATAGTTCAAATGTGCTCCTCTGCTTTATGAAGTGGTTGGCCTCAGTGGCAGCCTTCCTTTGGATGCATGTACTGCTACCCAGTATTTTCATACCTGGATGTTTAGCTAGTGATAGCCCCATTAGCGGAGGAAGCCTATGCTTCCACGATTGCTTGCATCAGCGTTGTCCATCAACACGGCCTGATGCCCAGTGTAGAAAAAATCTTCCAACTAACCCGCTTTATGGATCAGATTTCCGGGAGCAATCCTGCACACACAGCTCAGCAAGGCATTCCTGTCAATGGAGTACATCGCAGAACTACAGACTATGTCATCAAGAACATACATGTCACGTCTCCGCCTTGCGTAGTCCTGCAGAAGTCATTTCGTTCTCCTGTCTACTGATGAGACCTATCCAACAGGAACTAGAATTCTACTCTCACCAAGCTTCAGAGTCATAGGATGATGTCATGTCTCATGTCTCTCGAAGTCTCAAACAGGCTCTGCTGTGATTAATATTTCCAGAAAACTTAAACGCAGGCCTTCCATTTCAAGCTACTCCAGCTAGAATTTTCATAACAGTAGACGGCTCCATAGAAGGTTGGGGGGCTCACATGCAGGAGCTATCTATATGAGGTCTGTGGTTGTAGGAAGAAACATTCCTCCAAATCAGCGTCTTGGAACTGCCAACCATCCAGCTGGGTCTGCAAATAATCCTACCACAACTGGCAAGCCCATCAATTTTGATCATAACTGAAAAGTTTCCATGTATTACATTACATTGCCAAAGTAGAAAGCATGAGGTTCTGCACTCGTGTCAGAGGAGGCAAACTAGAACTGGTAATCCAGTTACACTGGCAATGCCTTATCAATGACTTGGTCAAACATCTTCACACTGGGTCTATGCCCCACCATCCGAGCCGGCATACCGGACAGATAAATGGATAATGATCCCGGGTGGCTACCAAAGGGCACTTCATTCCAACCCCAAACATCAGCGCCTTACAGATCCCATGGCCCAAACAGTAGCAATTTGGCACCAAGTAACAAAAAAACTGGGATGGCACAAGAAAATAACATTGGCCACCCCTCTGTGGGAGACCAGGCAACTGGGCACATTGAGCAAATGGCCTGGGTTCGATAGATGGGACACAATTGGTATCTCGTCAGTTGGTGATCTGTGGAAACGGAACAGGATAATCCCATTCAAGGACCTCCAAGCAGAGTACCGGTTGGCCAGTTCAGAGGCTTTCAGGTGTTTACAAAAAAGACATGCCATAAAAACCGCTGTACCAAGCGGAGAGGCTCTTCCTGAGGCGTCCCCGCTGGAGGACAGGCTCCTAACGGATCCCATGTTGTGTAAAGCAATATCTTTAACCTATCGTAAATTAATAAACAACAAACCGGATCCACTGATGCGTTTCCGACAACTTTGGGAAGCAGACGTAGGAAAACTAGAGGAGGACTGGCAAGAGGCACTTTCATCTCCAAGAGAAGTAGCCATCCCAATGAGGCTAAGGCTAATCCAACTAAAAACCCTACACAGAACATATCTTTCTGCGGGTACGCTGGTTAAAATGGGAAGGAGATCTGACTCTGGGTGCATTACGCTCTGTGCTAAGGAAGGAACGTTCTTCCACATATTCTGGGAGTGTCCGATTATAGGACCATACTGGGAGGGGATCATCACCAAACTGAAGGAGGTGAGTGGGAAAGATATCACCAGTTCCCCACGACTTTGCCTGCTCAACATATGGGAGGCCACCGACCTAACTCACACTGAACAAGCCTGGGTCTCACTGAGACTCACCCTAGCATAAAGAAATATTGCTCAGAAATGGGGAACAGGGGACTTGCCAACGTTAAGGGGGTGGGAAAAAGACATGGATGGTGCTATGATTGCAGAGAAAGAGGTATTCAAGAACAGAGGTTGCCCGAAGAAATGGGATCAAAAATGGGCCAACTCGAATGTGTCGAGGGGCAGAATATGTATCTCCCCCGTGGAGGAATTGAGAAGAGGGAGGGAGGAGATAGATATTACATAATTGTGAATGGGGACAAATACATGATCAAAGCTGTACGTTGGGACTAATAATTCTTGAACATATTGTACTGTTTCGATACAACCTGAGTTTGAACTTTTCGCCTGCTGTAATGTTAGAATTGTTCAATAAAAAGAGTATTAAAAAAAAAAAAAAGAATCTTGACACTGTTTTATCTCCTCCTCAGGGTTCTGTGGAAAGCAAAGCTAGATTCATATTCGGGGCTATTTACACTCCAGTGTAGCCACACCCGTTTGGTACACTGACTTGGTTCAGCTGGCCGGATACCAGCTAATCCTGCTGAAGATCCACTTAATGCTTCTCTGCGGACACAATAGTCAGGTCTTGCATCACGACTTACAATTGCTTAACCTGACAGCTTGGTTCTCTCGTAGGGGATTTCTGTGATAGTCATAAGTGTTGAATAGTCCCGCCTATCTGTGGGGACCCCGGAGCACTTTATCCAATATAACTTCTTAAGTGCTGTAGTTTGCCTTTCTTCGGGAAGGCCTTAAAATGTCACTTTAAGTCATAATGCAGCCTAAGGACCAGGCTACAATGGCCATAATGCTTCATCTTGGAGACTGTAAAGAAATATTCACCTAGTACATGAAAACATTCTTTGTAAAGGCACATAAAAAGAACCTTCACAAACCCTTTTCCTATGAGAGAAAACGGAGATGAAGAAGTGCTCTGCAATGTAGCCTATAGGCTGCCATTATAAATAAAGAAAAAAGAGACTGTGTCTTTAAGAGCAGAGAGACCTCCAATATCTCATCATGCTCAGGCAGAGGCATTTACCTCCGTTCTTTTTTCTGGCTCCTTCTGACAGGACCCTTGGAGGATTGTACTCAACCTTTTTTGTGTTTTTCTTCAATATAGAACTTCAAAGTTCAGTGTTTTTTGCTTCACTCAACGTCTTTTGTCTTTCTCTATTGAGTTAAGTGTTTTCCTGACAGGAATGAGGCCCTTTTCCTATTTAAAATGCCATCTCTTTTCGACAAATGTCCTCGCTATGGCAGGAAAAAGGCCAAAACTGACGCCCACGAGGTCTGTATTATTTGTCTACCATCTTCTCACCTTCCTGCTTCCTGCGCAAGACCTTCTCCCTGCGTGACAGGGAGAAGATTTGCCTGCAGGAAAGGGAAGAAAGGAGAAAACAGCAAGAAACTAGTGGGACCTCTGAGCGAAGAGGAAGTAACTCTTCCACTAGAGCTCTTCCCTCAACCTCCAGTGGACGTGGGAGGTCTGAGAGGCGTTTTCAGGAAGAAAACACTATCGGTCCCGGTCGAGGTGGGCGACGTCGTGAGGAGGTACGGCACCGACATGCTCGCTGTCATTGACTGGCTCGATGCCATACATATGTCGGCGCTCGATGTCAAGAACCACTCGAACGCCATCGAGAACAACTTCGCACCGACAGTCGACGTCAAGACTTGCGTCGAGGGAATCCGACTCGCCGTCAACGAGAGGTAGGCGGTCGACGTCGAGAGTCAAACTAAGACGAAAGTGGTTGACGTCGAGAAGCTGGTCGACATCAAGCAACCTACATCGACAGGGGTTGACGTCGAGAAGCAGATCGTCGTCGAAAACCAGTCAGCGATGACGGTGGTCAACGTCAAGAAGATGATCAACGTCGAGGAGACAGCGAAAACCCAGCAAAATAAGAATCTACTCCTCATCTGATTCTCATTCCAGATCTCCATATCTGTTAGATGTACCTTCTTCTCCCATTCCGGTATCTCCTCCACCGGACTCATCGGCTCCAACAGCACCCCCACATCCGGCGCTACCAGCTCTGCCTCCACCGCAGGCACCTCAGCTTCCAGTACTACAGCTGCCAGCTCTACCGGCACCTGTCCTTCCACCTCCTGTGGGCCCTCAGGTTCCTATCACATGGGCACCTAGGAGATCACGCTCAAGGACACTCCATCGCTCTCGCCATGGACACTCGCGTTCCTCTACTACATCACGCCACTCATGGTCGCATCGACGTTCTCATCGCAGGTCAAGATCACGTTCTCACCACCATCGCCATGGGGAAATGTCCTCTTCTACCAGGGGATACTCTTCTACCGTGTTAGACTCACCTCAACCTCGGTCCACACCAATTGATATCTACACCTTTCAAGAGGTACTGGCTCGAGGTGCTTCTAAATTGAATATACCTATGGCGGTCCCCACTCCATCGACTTCCGTGATCTTTGAAACTCTTCACCAATGCACGTCTTCAAGACCTTTGCTCCCACTAGTGCCGGGTCTTCTTGAGCCAGCCATGGAATTGTTCCTCACTCCAGCTGCAGCAAAATCAGCACCATCCAGGCTCCAGTAGAAATATCGCCCACCGGAACAAGATCCGCTGTTCTTACGGGCCGACCCTCCACCTGACTCAGTGGTGATATTAGCTGCACGAAAATCCCACGCTACATCACCATCTGCTACTTCCCCTTCTGATAAGGAGTGCAAAAAGTTGGACTTGTCGAAATGCAAAGTTTGCAACACAGCGGCTACGTCCATGAAATCAGCCAGCACCACAGCCCTCCTAGGAAGGGACGACCGTACCTTGTGGGATTCTGTTCTCCACTTCGCGGATCACCTCCCAAAAGAACACCAGGAGGATTTTCTGAAAATCGTCCAGGCGGGAGCTATGGTCTCCAACCAGGTCATCAGTGCGGCAGCGGATTCAACGATTTTAGCCGCCCACAGTTACTGTCACGGGGTCTCCTTACGTAGACATGCATGGCTTCGATTGACATCTCTGAAGCGGATGTTCAGCTACGTCAAACCTAGCAGCACTCTGTGGATACTTTAAAAGCGGTGGGATTAGAGAAATCTAAAGAACAGCGACGTTCATTCCGTCCCTACCACCGTTGTTTCCTTTCACAGTGGCTTCAAACCCCTCAATGGCAGTCCGGCAGGTCATACATTATCAACGGCCCTACCAGTACCAACGCAAGCAACAAAGGGGGCGGACCTCTCAACAAGCTAACCAGGGAGGCCGACAACCCGCAGCATCAAAACCCTGAATCCTTTCTTCCCCCTCTTCCGTTACCCACTCCGGTAGGGGGAAGTTTTGCAAATTACCTGACAGAGGGGCAACGAATAACAGACGCCTGGGTCTTGAATATTGTAAAACATGGCTATCGTCTCCGATTCACTGCCCCGCCACCATCCATTCCAGCGAGGTCATCTACTTCTCTCCTCGAGCTTTTACAGGAGGAAAGTCAACATGCTATACCACAAGAAAGCTGTGGAATCAGTCTCTCGAAACCAAGGAGGTCATGGTATTTACTCCCGATACTTCCTCGTGCCAAAGAAGGGAAGACAAGAGTTCAGGCCTATTCTTGGCCTCCAAATCGTAAACAAGTGGATCTGAAAGGAAAAATTCAGGATGCTGGCTTTACATCAAATATACCCGCAACTTCAACAGGGAGTCTGGCTCTGTTCAATAGATCTACATGACGCTTATTTTCATATTCCCATTGCAAAGTCTCATCGGAAATTCCTGAGATTCGTC
Source organism: Calotriton arnoldi (assembly GCA_963921515.1). Taxonomy (NCBI): domain Eukaryota; kingdom Metazoa; phylum Chordata; class Amphibia; order Caudata; family Salamandridae; genus Calotriton; species Calotriton arnoldi. Next base: position 341,335 of record CAWUFW010002480.1, read on the forward strand.
GTGGGGCAGAACCACTACCAATATGCAGTTCTACCATTCGGCCCCCAGTGAGCTCACAGGACTTTTTCCAAATGCATGGCAGTGGTGGCAGCGCACCTACGGAAACACAGAATCTTTGTCTATCCTTATCTGGACGACTGGCTGATCAAGACCTCCACCTTCGCAGAAGCCTAAGAACATTTCCAATGGACTTGCAATCTGCTACATCGCTTGGGTCTTCACATCAATGTTCAAAAGTTCACGTCAACACCAGTCCAGATATTGCATTACTTAGGAGCTACCATCCACACTTTACAAGAAAAGGTGTTTCCTTCAGAGGAACGATGGTTATCCATTCTCCAGAAATGCCTCAATCTCCAGCGGATGGCCCGTCCATCAGTCCGCATAGTCTCCTCGCTCCTCGGCTCGAAGGCCTCCTTCATATTTCTCCCAATACCCGCCTCCACAAGCGCCCCCTCCAGGAGTGCTTGGAGGACCAGTGGAACCTGTTCTCCCGGAACTGGGAAGACAAGATCATCCTATCCACTCATGCTGTGAACTCACTTCAATGGTGGTGTTCCCTGAAAAATCTCCTGAGGGGAATGTCTTTTCACCAGCAGGAACCAACACAGACCATTCTGACGGATGCCTCGCTGCTGGGGTGGGGAGCCCACATGGATCACCTGCAGATACAAGGAATATGGTCCTTGAGAGAACAGACATACCATATCAACCTTCTGGAACTCTGTGCAGTTCTCCTGGCACTCAAGGCTTTTCATCCTTCGTTCACGACCAACACCCTGCTTGTTTAGACGGACAATACAACCACCATGTACTAACTGAACAAGCAGGGAGGAACACGGTCCAGAGCCCTGTCACAAGAAGTTCAATCGATCTGGCACTGGCTCCTCGCCAGGAACTTGAGGCTGATAGCCGCTCACCTGCCAGGTGTGCAGAACATCCAGGCAGAAGCGCTCAGCAGAGTTCTCAACAAAAACCACGAGTGGGTGGTGAATAAAGAGGTCTTACAAGATATCTTCAGCTTGTGGGGCACACCCTCTACAGACCTTTTAGCCACAGCGGAAAACAAAAAATGCTGCGACTTCACCGCCAGATTTTACCATCCGTGGTCACTAGGGAAATGCCCTATCGATCAACTGGTCCAACAAATTTCTTTACGCTTTTCCTCCAATACCGCTGATAACGGCAGTCCTGCACAAACTGTCAACCATGACAACTAAGATGATCCTCATCGCCCAAGAATGGCCGAGACAACTGTGGTTCCCAGACCTCCTTCGCCGGTCTATCCGTCCACATCTCAGGCTGCCATGCAGGCTGGACCTTCTTACGAAGTTCAGAGGTCAACTACTACACCCAACCTCTCCTGCTTGAATTTGCCAGCTTGACTCATGAGATAGTGCAGTATGGTCATCTAAACCTACCTCAGGACTGTCTGGATATTCTGAAAGAAGCAAAGCAACCATCTACACGATCTGCCTATGCCTTTAAATGGAGAAGATTTTGCATTTGGTGATCCTCCTGGCAGATCGATCCTACCTCTTGCCAGGAGGAGGTCATTCTCCCGTATTTATTACACCTTGCTAAATCTGGCCTACAATACTCTTCAATCAGAATCCACCTGTCTGCACTCACGGCATACAGGAAAAGTCCTTCACAAATCTTTCTTTAGGATTCCAGTTATTAAAGATTTCCTAGAGGGGTTGAAGAAGGTTTTTCCTCCCATTAGATGTCCCTCTCCTCCTTGAGAGTTGAATGTAGTGCTTTCTCGCCTCATGCTTCCACCCTTTGAACCTATTCACAAGGCTTCACTTCAGCATCTCACATGGAAAACTGCCTTCCTGGTGGCTATACCTTCAGCTAGGCGAGTTAGTGAGATTCAGGCCCTTTGCGCTCATGAGCCATCCACAGTCTTCCACTCTTCCAAAGTAGTGTTGCGTACCCATCCCAAGTTCCTACCTAAAGTGGTCTCAGATTTCCATGTAAATCAGACGATCGCTTTACCCACGTTCTTTCAAAATCCTTCTTCTCCAGCGGAGAGAGCCCTGCACTCACTGGATGTAAAGAGGGTGTTAAAATTCTATTTGGACAAGACCAAGTCCATTCTCAAATCTCAACAGCTATTTATCAATTATGGCCCATTTCGCACAGGTTTACCTATCTCCAAACAGTCAGTCTCCAGGTGGATCGTCTCTTGCATTCTCTGCTGTTATCAGCTAGCTAATAAATCTCTTACTGGTAAGCCCAAAGCTCACTCTACTAGAAGCAAGGCAGCTACTACAGCCTTGCTGAGGAATATTCCCTTGGCGGTTATTTGCAAGGCGGCTATTTGGAGATCAGTCCACACATTCACTAGACACTACTGCCTTGACACAGATGCTAGAGCAGATGCTCAAGTAGGACAGGCATCCCTCAGAAATCTCTTTGCCTAGCGGTGTCTAGACCTTTTGGTTTCTGTTGAATCCACCGCTTCAGGGGGGATGAGCTTGCTATTCTATTCAACACTTCTGACTATACATGGAAATCCCCTCCGAGAGAAGGTACAGTTTCTTACCTGTAACTCCAGTTCTCTCGTAGGAGTATTTCCATGATTCAAGATGCGGTCTCCAGGGAATCGTGTAGGTGTATTGACCGAGGAAGGCCTTGATGAAGGTTTGACAACAGGCCCCTCGTCCCTGGCAAAAAGATCATGACGCTATAGTATAGCGTTTTTTTAAATACGGGATAACCCAATTATAACCGTATGTATATTATGTGCATTGCATCCCACCTAGTGTGTCCTTATTAGAGGATAAAAAGGAGTGGTACTATCGGGACTGGTTCCCGTTTAGTCCTGAAGAAGAGCCAATAGGGGAACAGCTCGAAACATGTTGACTGCTTATTACTGAAACAATCGGACTCATCAAGGTCCGAGTCTTCAGTCATAACCCCTGATTTAAACCTTACCGACTAGAGGCGGGAATAAAATATTGATCCAACTAGTCAGGTATTTTTAACTTCATCCTTTCCACTCCCCCCTTACATTATTCTCTAACATACCAATAAGTGCTCCAGCGTAATCGCAATGTCGCCGCACGCCTCAATCCGTAGAGGATTGGGATGAACCCCAATGATGAAGCATGGCACCAAGGGTCAACCCTGGTGGGTGAGGGGTCTCTATTTCCTATTGAGCGATTACAGTGGATTCTCGCGGTATCCTGGGCAGGTTTTCCTTTGAATCTTTCGATTTTTGTGTGATACATATTTCCATGATAGTCATAAGCAACCCTCCCTCCTCCCCGGTGGAGTAGACAGGCACTTTTATGCTCCGCTATTAATCAGCTAGTACAGCCTTCAAAAAGAACTGAAGTAACTGCCTCTGGCTGAGCATGATGGGATATTGGAGGTCTCTCTGCTCTTAAAGGCACAGTCTCTTTTTTCTTTACTTATAATGGCAGCCTATAGGCAACATTGCCCTGTACTTCATCTCTGTTATCTCTCAAACGAAAAGGGTTTGCGAAGGTTCTTTTTCTGTGCCTTTACAAAGATTTGTTTCATGTACTAGGTGCATATTTCTTTACAGTCTCCGAGATGAAGAATTCTGGCCATTGTAGCCTGGTCCTTAGGCTGCATTAAGACTTTCTTAAGTGACTTTTCAAGGCCTTCCCGAAGAAAGGCGAACTCCAGCACAGAAGAAGTTATATTGGATAAAGTGCTCCGGGGTCCCCACAGATGAGCGGGACTATTCAACACTTATGACTATCATGGAAATACCCCTACGAGAGAACTGAAGTTACAGGTAAGAAACTATACCTTCCTGACCACCTAGAAGTCGGACATTTGGACACCTCTGCAGTTTGTAGGGCAGTACTGGGGCAGGCATGTGCTCCTGGTATGACTAAGTCCTACAATGTCTACATTTCTACATTTGGTGCAAGATTAAAGCTCTGACTCTCATATCTGCACAGCAGCGCCAAATCAGCAATGCCAAATCCATCTGCCCAGAGAAGGCCTAAAGTATACATCAGTCAAAATCCATCCGGCGGCTATATTCAGTTTCAGAAGGTCTGGTGATTCTCTGCCATTATTTTCTCAAAGGATCATCAAACAATTCTTGAAAGACTTACTTAAACCTTTCCCCCCTAGTCCATTAGTGAGGAGAGGTGTGGCGCAGCGGCCAGGGCAGCTGACTCCGGAGCACGGAGCTCACGGTTCGATCACTGGCGGCAGCTCAGCCCAGCACCCTGTGACTCTGGGCAATAGCTCGCTTAATCTCCTCGACGGCCCCCAGCGCCTTGAGACCCTTAGGGGTGATTAGTTCCGCTTTACAAAAACGGGTTATTATTATTATTATTAGTCCGACAACCTTTGATGAATGGGAACTAAACACAGTGCTCAGTCAGCATACACTGCTGCCTTTTGAACCAATCCACAAGACGGATCTCAAGTATCTTTCCTTGAAGACCGCATTCCTCTTGACTTTGACATCAGCAAAATGAGTTGGGGCGGCCTAAGCCTGCATAATACAAGAACCATACCTGCATTATTCGAAGGGAAAAGGCACATTATGCACTAACCTGATGTTCATGCCCTAGGTGCCTTCCGACTCCCATTTGAATAAGCCTATTATTTTTCATTCTTTCTTTCCAAGCACGTTGACATTGGCTAAAAGAGGCCTACACACTCTAGACGTCTACAGGGGCATCATATTTTACATGTACAGAACCACAAGAACATCCAACCAACGCTTCTTCATTTTTGGTTGCCAAAACGGGTGCCGTCCCAAATTTAAACAGGGCATTCCTTACTGGCAGGGTAGGGCAATGGCACACTCCACCAGACGCATGTCAGTGACAGCTGCACTCAAGGTTAGAGTGCCATTTCCAGACATCGCTTGTGGCCTATTTGGAAAAGAAGGTGCATATTTACAAAGCACTTACCTGTACTTGAATACAACAGCAGACTCTTCAGTTGATTAAGCAGTCCTATGCAACCTATTTCATTGAAGATAAGCCTGCTTCTCACTAATTGTATGTTTGATTCAAGTATGTGAATCTAGGTAAGATCCACTGCTGGAGCAGAAATTAGTTACTCCACTGTAACTCCAATTCTCCAGCGTTGGTATCTTTCATAGAATGACAAGTGACCCTCTCTCCTCGCCGGTCAGAGGCTCACTATGTATTCGTGGTATCCGTCACAATCGTGTTATTAAATTTGAGCTATCATGGTCTCTAGGGAGAATAGAGGGCTCTGCACTTCCACCTCATTGCCTGAAGTTTGAAATGAGGTGGGTGTCCTAGTAAACAAAACAGGTGTTAGGCCTATGGCCATTTTTAGGTTGAGCCTAGAGTCAGCGCGCATGCGCTGCTCTGCGAGACTTGTTGTAGTGGAGTATGGAATATAAACCCCGCTCACTCTCCGCCCATATTTGTCATTGGTTTGTGTCATTGTCCTTCCTAAATGCTGGATTCTGATTTGTAAATAGGCTTGTTAGTCCTTCCTTAGTACCGCCTTGTCTTTATTTGTAACCTCCCATAGCGACTGGCCCTTTTACTTTTTTTTTTTTTTATAAAACATTTTATTGATTTTACATAACTGGTACATGTGACATTTCATCATTACGGTACATTTACAATCAATCAAAAGGGGGTATTTGTCTAATTTATCGGTGGTGGCAGTCTGCCAAGGACTACCTAGCAGTGGTGTGGGCTGTCGGCTAGCTAGTGTCGTATGGCCTAACCTTCATACGTCCCCCGAGACAAAGCTCCATCATTCACTAAGATCGGACATTTGGTTTTCCTGTGGGGGCTCACATATGCCACCCCGGTATGTATTCCATCCCCCCAAATCAGTGTCCATTTTTTGGGCACCCTCTATGTATATATACTGTTTTCTCTATAATCATGGTGCTGTCCATGTCCTTGCACCATTGCTGTAGGGTGGGCAGCTGTCGAGTTCCCCAGTGCTGTGCGATATTTCGTTTCGCTAGAGTTATTCCCAGTGTCACCCAATCTCGGGCCCTATGGGTGAGGTCTGTGGGTTCCCATATATTAAGTAGACACATCCTTGGTTCTGGGAGGATCGTGATAGTCGTTACTTGCGAGAGTGTGCGCATAACTGCCCTCCAGTATCGCACTATCGCAGGACATGCCCATAGCGTGTGAAAAAAGGTTCCTAACATGTCGCAATTTCGAAGGCAAAGTGGTGCATCTGCTCGGGCAATTTTGTGCATAAGGGTCCGTGTGTAGTAAGTACGGTGTAGTATTTTTAGTTGTACTAGCTTGAGCCTGGATGGTATCGCTACTTCCTTAGGGGACGATAGGGCCTCCTGCCACTCTGTGTCATCTAAGTCACCTACGTCCGCTTCCCATTTTTCTTTAAGGGCCGCAGTTCGATCAGGCTGGTTATTTATTATTTTTTGGTAGATTTGTGAGATGGCTTTTTTGATTATTTGCTCCGTCAGGAGTCTGTCCTCCAACGGCGAGGACTCTGGAAGCTGCGTACCCGGTGGGATAGCTGCCCTCAATGCGTGTCGTATCTGGTGGTAACGAAACTCCTCCGACTGCACCAGACCGTATGTGTCTTGCAGTAGGGCGAACGTGACCATTTCCCCCTTTTTCCATAGGTCCCCCACCGTCGAGATCCCGATTAGGTCCCACTGTTGGAAGCCCTTGGAGTTGCGTAAGGCACCCAATTGTTTGGAATCCCAGAGAGGCATGGCCTGCGTTATTACCCCTTCCCATCCCAGTGCCCTCCGCGCCTCAACCCAGACGTGAATGGTATGGGCCGCCGGGCCAGTGAGCGCACCTCTTCTGGTCTTATTGTATAGCGCTCCCATAATTCCGGCGGTACCAAGGAGATGCCTGTCCAGCCGAAAAGCCGGGTCGGCCTGGGACACGTGGAGCCATTGGTTTATAACAGCCAATTGCGCAGCCCAATAATAAACTTTAATGTCAGGGAGGGCGATGCCTCCGTCGTACCAACAGCGCGCAAGCTTCTGTCTCGCTATGCGGGGTGCCTTCCCATCCCAGAGTAGAGTGGACACTTCGGAGTCTATAGCTGCGAGATATGCAGGGGCTACGGGAAACGGTGTGTTCTGCAATGCATAGAGGAATCTGGGGAGTGCCATCATTTTAAAGAGGGCTGCCCTCCCAAGCAATGTTAGTGGCAGCGAACGCCAATGCCTGACGTCGTGTCGGAATTTCGTCAAAAGTTGTGTGAGGTTTTCGGCCATGAATTGCGTGGTGTCATGCGTGATGTATATTCCCAGATATTTAAATCCAATGTGTGTTATCTGGAGGTCACATCCCCGGGGGAGCCGTGGTGGGGTACCATGTAGTACATACAGTATGGATTTTGCCCAATTGATGGTGTAACCGGAGGCTCGGCCGTAGGACGCACAAATGTCCAATAGACAGTTAATGGAGCGTGCCGGAGATGCCAAATAGAGCAGGATATCATCCGCGTAAAGCGAGATGCGGTCCTCCCATCCCACGGCCCACTTCAGTCCTCGGATCACCGGGCTCTGGCGCACCCAGGCGGCCAACGGCTCCAGTACCAGCGCAAAAAGGAGTGGCGACAGCGGGCACCCCTGCCGTGTCCCTCTGCCCAGCAAGAACTCTTCTGAGATGCAGCCATTCACCGCGACCTGCGCCAGCGGTTGGGTGTATAGCAGCTGGATCCAGGCACAGAATTTAGGACCAAATCCCAGGTATCGGAGTACCGCAAAGAGGAAAGGCCACTCGACGAGGTCGAATGCCATTCGGGCGTCAAGGGAAAGGATGACTGCGTCTTCCTCTATAGTAGGTCTGCGTGCTATGACCCCATGCAGTCGCCGAAGGTTTAGGGCGGTGTTACGATTCGGCATGAACCCAGATTGATCTGGATGGATTATGGTAGGTAGGTGCTGTTGTAGTCTCATGGCTAATGTCTTTGCAAGAATTTTAGCTTCCGCGTTGAGCAAGGAGATGGGACGGTAAGATGTGCACTCATGCGGGGGTTTGCCAGGTTTGTGGATCGCGACTATAGTGGCTAGGCGCTGATCTCTGGGCAAGACACCCTTCTCTAGGCTATCCGTATACATGTTTAGCAGCTGCGGCACTAAGTGAGGCGCCGCCCTTTTATAAAATTCAATCGGGATTCCGTTAGGCCCGAGGGCTTTTCCCTACGTGTAGTTCGCCGATCGCCCGCGTAAGTTCTTCCGGGGCTAGATCTGTCTCTAGAGCCTCTACTGCTTCAGGGGTCAATGTGGGCATCTCTATATCCTTGAGGAATCTGATATTTTCCTCCATCGTGACTATTGCCACCGGGGTGTAGACCGTCTCGTAATGTCTCGCCAGCGCCTCCGCGATCCGCTGCGGTTCTGCCGTATATGTCCCATTCGGCAATTGTATCTGCGCTACCCATTTGCTGGCTCTCTCCTTTTTATCTAGCCATGCCAGGAGTTTACCCGCTTTGTCGCCCATTTCATATACGGCGTGTTGTGTTCTGGTATGTTTAGCTTTTGCCTCTTCCCACACGTATGCCTTGTATTCCTGGTGTGCTAAATGTACCCTATGGGTCGTATCGTCATTAAGACTGGCTGCTAACTCGGTCTCTGCCAGTGTTACCTCCCTCTCCAAATTATGGATCTGCTGCTGCTGCTTTACTTTGGTTTTTACACAGTACCTGTTATTTATTCTGTAAGCACTACTTTATTTATTGAGTTTCTCTTACTGCAGGCACAACACGGGCGCCCGCTTTCACTTTAACACGGGTGCCAGTATTATCTCATTCCCCCACCCACCCCCTCCCTGATTAATTTCGCTCCGTCGCCCTCGTGACTATTTCTCCACCCCCCATCCCACCAACCAGATCTAAAGCCCCGCCTCCTCCACGAGACCGTCTACGTTGCCCATATCCTAGCTTGTTACAACTGTTGCTTATCAGCGCCATGGCGTGACTGTCATTATCATGTTAAAAATGCACAAAGGACGGCAGTCATGTGCTCGGATCATGATAAACGGAGGTAAACAAGCCATTAAACAGGCACTCTCTTTCTTACTGCCTGAACAGCAACATTTGGAAAACACAGCAAAGGTCACGCAGCACAAGCAGCCAATCTCCCGTCTGCCATATTAAGGTGTCGGGCTCTTGCCATGGAGTGCTCCCAACAAGATAGATATGGAGAAAATCCTAGTCATGGTCGGCAGCAGGAGAGTTTTACATTCAACAGCTGTCGGCCTTAAAGTTTCAGAACTGTCGGAAAGCGATCAATTCTGTGTTTGTGAAGAGACGGAGAAGCAGAAATATCTGGACAGGGTGAGGCTCAAGAGCACAAGGTGAGCTACCAATCACAGACCAGCTCATCATCCGGCAGGAAGATCCTGAGGTTGAACCAATGGCTCTCAGCTTGACTTTTCGGGCTTAGAGTGAACCCTTGCACGAACCCCTCAACACAACTAATATTTTGAGATATTGTACTCCAAAGCATTTTCACCATTAGGAATTTGGAGTTACAGCTTAAGAGGAAAGGCAAGATACTTCTTTTCCAGAAGCATATCTGAGCTGGAGCATAACGCTAATTAGCTTTAAAATTAGACACCTTATTTTCAGTCTGGAGAATGTTTAGAGCATTTATACTCAAACGTCAAGACACAGTCAAGCGGCCTGTGGAGGAGAACGTAATAAGTCAAAGGAGAGCTCTGTCAGTCTGTCGGATCTCCGGCATTTTTCTCGCTAGAAAGCATAGTGCCAATATCGGCAACACTCATCACCCCTCATGCAGCATCATACCCAATAAATAAACAGACAAGACACTGTTTTCGTGGAGAAAATTGCTGCAGGTTTATTAGCATACCAACTATGCCAACATGGTGGGTTATCTTACAGGCGATCCAAAGGCAAGCCGCCCCTCGTGGCCTACCACCTGATGGGCCAACTTGCATCGTGGCCTTAGCCAATCGGTGCTTAGCGGTTATGGTGCGGGGATAGCCCCTCCCACTTCCGGTGAACCGTCGGTCCACCCCATTACTCACGCCCCCTCCCTACGAGGGGCGGAGCGTTCAAGCGACCCTCGGTTGTACAGGTTTCCAACTGTCCATAGGACAGACGGGGCGCCGTCGCACCTCAGGGTCCACCGCGAAGATTTCCTGGGGATATTAGGCCTCAGCACCCTTTGTGCTCCTGAAGAGGGTACCCCTGAGTACCTTTCTGCCTCTGGATCGCCCTGTAACTCCGCCACAGCCCTGGGTGTGGCGACCATCGCAGCCAGGGCCCCCCACCAAGGCCGGCATTCCTACTTACATCCTGCTATTTCTAGGGCCTCTCCCAGATCCAGCAAGAACAGGTCCATGCCTATTCTGGACAGATGTACCCCATCGTCCTCGAAACACCCTGTGGATTTGGCGTGTAGCAACCCATGTCTAATGAAGCCAAATCCCCGCTGCTCAGTGAATTTACGCATAGCGCCATTCACCCTCCTGCGCGCAGCCTCCATTGCCTCCCCTGACCGAGCTCCATGCCACAGGAGCCGAGGGGGGATCACGGACCACCAAAGTTCACATGTCCCAAATTGGTTGCTCAATTTGCACATTGTGGTCTTCATGTTTTGAAGCAATGTCCTTTTCCCCAAGGCAGTCAGGTCGTTCCCCCCCAGATGTATAACTAGAACGTTGGGAGGATGGTTGCCTCCCCCCAGTCTCTGTTGCAGTTTGCCCAACAACCCATTCCATCGCATGCCTGGGTGCCCCAGCCAAATTGTCTCTGTGTTGGAAAAGCCATGCCTCCACTTCCTGCGTTCAGCCCACTGTGCCAGTCTCAAGACGCCAGAATGGCCAATCACCCAGACCTTTGTTCCTGGCAAATAAAGAAATGGGATGTTGCAAAACGTTTATTGACACCACAGCACACCAAATTGCAAACAGTACATTACACTCCACAACACACTGCTGCCAGTCCCCGTGAATCCGGTGACTGAAACAAAATTAAAGTTTGTGGGCTCATGGCCGTATGTATCTCTCGAAACATTGGGATTCCCACGCCCGACTTGTTTGATACCTTCTGCTAGCAAGCCTTCCTTGAATGCTGTTGTTGCTACCCCTATGCGGAAAGAGTGACTGCAGAAACACTTGCCCGGATCAGTGTTGCCAGGCATGCGTGCATTATGGAACTTTGTAAGGGGCGTGCCATCTGCATGCAAAAGCAGATACCCTTCTGCTGCCGGGCGCAGGGCCAGATAGGCGGCGAACAGGCCCACGGGGCAATACCTGCCATCGCCCAAACTGTGTAGCCAGAAAACCCTCCCTTCCCCGGACTGGTCTGTCTTAGATCTTCTTAGAGTTATTTTGAGGGAAGCCCCCGAGAGCACCGCATCCTGTATCTTCAAAGCCACCCCAGACCTGCCATGCTTAGATCTCGCCACCAGCTCACTAATTCTGAGGGCCCCGAAGAAAGCCAGGCTGAAGGTGGCTGCAAATAATGCCGCCTCAAACGCAGAGTGGGTAGCCTTGTGCACCCAGTCCAGCATCCCCTGCAAGGTCTGAAGTCTATGGGGGACCTATTGTCCGGTGCCCTCGGTTCACTCCTGGCCCAACCTTTTAATGCTGCTCTGATCAAGAAGGATTTGGTGGGGTCGGACTGGCCCCTTAGTCTAGTGTGGTGACTAATTGCCGCCAGATGGCCTGAAATCCAAGAATGACTCTTCCCGTTGTCCTTGGCCCACAATATGAAAGACTGTACCCTGTTTTCTAGAGATGCCCCACCTTCCTCCCAGGATCCCACCACTGAACAGAATTTGGCAACACAGGACCTGTATCTCTTACTGGTCCTGGGTGCTAGGGACAGCTCACCCAGCCCCCTGAGGGGTGTTTTCCACTTCAGCGGGAACCAGAGGTGTGGTGGGAAAGGGGTCATCTCCTCTCTCGCTCTTGGCCACGCCTCCCGGAACCGGCGCCACTGAAAACGAGAGAGAGCATCAGCCGCTGTGTTCTGTACACCCTGAATGTGTCGCGCTCTGCATTCGACGTTATTGTACAGACACGCCCGCACCAACTCCCTCAAGAGGCACAAAACCAGAGGGCAACTCGCTGACTGGGAGTTGATGGCCCACACTACTGCCAGGTTGTCAGACCAAAAGAGGACCCTCTTAGCCACCAGTACTGCAGGCCACAGGTGAAAAGCTACCACTATTGGGAACAACTCTAACACTGTGATGTTGGCCGTGATCTTCTTCTTGTGCCAAGAGTTGGGCCATTTCTCAGCACACCATTCTCTATCTAGGATGGCCCCGAAACCTTCTCTGCCTGATGCATCTTTAAATCGCGCTAGGTCGGGGCTGCCCGCCCAGGGAGCCCTCCAAATTACTGAGCCGTTAAAATTGGCCAGGAACTCCGCCCACATGACCAGGTCCTGTCTCATACCTTTGCTTAGTTTCACCATGTGGTGCTTCTTTTTGACCTTGGCAGTGGCCCTGGCTATCCTTCTGGCAAACACCCTACCCGCTGGGATGACCCTGGCCGCAAAATTCAGTTTCCCCAGGAGGCATTGGATGGATTCCAAGGTGGCCCTGTCCTGCCCCAACGCTGACTGGATAAGCTGTACTAGGTCACGGACCTTGTCTGTCGGCAGTCTGGACTCCCCTACGATGGTATCAAGCTCAATCCCCAGAAAAGTTAAGACCTGCGCTGGGCCCACTGTTTTACCTGGCGCGAGGGGGACCCCCAGGTGACTGGCCAACTTTTCGAAGTCCGCAAGGGCCTGATTACAGTCCTGCGTGCCATCACTCCCTATGAACAGGAAGTCATCTAGGTAATGGGTCACCCCTTCCACCCCATAGGTCTCCTGGAGAGCCCACTGCAGGAAGCAACTGAACGCCTCAAAATATGCACAGGACACCGCACAACCCATGGGCATGCACTTGTCATAAAAGTACTTGCCCTCCAGCTTGAAACCTAGCAGGTGATGGCTGCTCGGGTGGACTGGTAGCAAGCGAAAGGCAGATTCGATGTCTGCCTTGGCTAATCAGGCCCCTTTGCCCGCCCTCCTGACTAAGTCCAATGCCACGTCCAGAGTACAATACGACACTGAGCAGGTGCCCTCCTCTAGCCCATGGTTAACTGATGCCCCCTCTGGGTATGAAAGGTGGTGAATTAGCCGAAAAGCCCCTGGCTCCTTCTTAGGCACCACCCCCAGAGGCGAGACCACAAAGTTGTCCAACGGGGGTTGCAGGAATGGACCTGCCACCCTGCCCAAGGCCCTCTCCTTCTCTACCTTGGCCCGAACTTACCCGGGTCGCTCCCTTGCTGATCTAAGGTTGTCGGCCTCCCTGCTGCCCAGGGGACCCACATAGGGGATCTTGAAACCCTCGCTAAAACCAACCAGCAACAAGCGGCTGTCTGGTTCGTTGGGGTACAGTCTGAGGAGGGGCGTGATGTTGGCCAGGCTGACAGGGGACGGGCCTTTGACTGTGTGAAAGGATGCAGCGGAGCTAGCCATGGTGAGAAAGCTCCCGGTTAGATCTGAGTTGGTCGCGCGGACAGGGTGGGGCGCAGAGCCAGGCGGTGGGTGGGTGGGGGTAGGGAGCTTGAGATACTGGTGATCTTATGGCCTCAACTTTGTTGCCCGCCTTTGCTGGCTGGCTGTCGATCCTGCTTCGTGTGGCAAGAACACTCTGGGTGGGGCCCGCCACACATGTTGCATATGTTGCATGCGTGCAAAAACTTGCACGTCTTTCCCCAGGAGCAGGATCCACTGTTAAAAAGGCGGCATGTCCCCAGGGGAGACCTCCTGAAACCTCCCCTCTGTTTCCCCCCCCTCTGTTTCCCCCCCGTGTCCTCCCCGAAAAGTCTGCTTGAAATTTCGTGTGCCTGCCTGAAAGGACGAAGACTGTCCCCCCTGTGCTTTTACCTGGGAGCCTACGCTCTGCTGCGTGCGGGAGCCCATGTGGTCCATCCAAAGCTGAACCTCTTTTTAGTCCCACCCCATCTCCGGGCACTGGGACATCTTCCTCCTGAACTCCCTATCATAATTCAACCAGCCACTTCCCCCCCCACTTCATAGCCTCGTTGTGTATCGTCCCGGAGTACTGCACCAGGCCGGGGCCCAACTCTGGGAATCTCTCCATCGTCACAGCAGCTAAGATAGAGAATGCCTCGAGCCAGTTTTCTATGTTCTTCTCTGGCCAAGGCTGGTACTTTACTTTTTTATCATCCTCCTTCGCCCCTATTTTCCTGGCGTCCAGGCGCTCCTGACCTAACATGAGCAGTGTAAAAATGTCTATAAACTCGCGCCTCCAAATTCCTTCTTTGGCTGCTTGGGGCACTTGCCAGGCCAGCGAGCAACGGCCTGACAGCAGCGGGGCAGAGGTGACTTGCCGGACCTTGGGGGTGTGAGGGGGGGCCGGCGTACTCAACGTGGGGGCGGGTGGAGACACTACGCTTGCGGCCACCGTATTGGTGGTGCCCAGAGGTGGCACCGGGCTTGATGTTTGGGGGGGGGAGCAAGACTGGTGCTGGCGCGCTGATATCTCCCCCTGAGGTGGGGGTTGCAGAACTACCCGCGGGAGGGCTGGCCCCATCCTTGGACACCTCCCGGGTTGCGGCGGCAGTGGCCCCCCGCTGCCCTAACGGCTCACAAACACATGCAGACCATACACTCGCAGCCACTAGCATGCCCCTTTCCCTTGTGTTAATACTGTTACCCAGATGCGCAGGGCTGGGGCCAACAGGACCCGCTTTAAGCTGTGACATAAAACTGTTCATAGTGTCCATGAGCTTGGCAAGCTCGTCCCTAGTGGCGTAGTTACCTGGGGCCGCGGTACTGTCCATCGGGGTGGGCGGGGGCGGGGGAGCAGCCAGCGCCGGAACGACTTCCTTGGGGGTCTGAACTGGTCTGCTTCTGGGTGGCGGCAGCGGATCTGCCGGGAAGTCCCTGATCGTAGGCCTGCGGACCCGCTTGGGCCTAGAGGGGCCTGCATCAGCGCCGGGCTGCTGTTCTGTAGCGAGGGAATCGCTGACGATGCCAGAGTCCTCCTGCTCTGAAGCGTTCATAATGCCATTGGCCCACGCCAGGCCTTTGACCTTGGCCATCTCGAAGAAATTCGCCCATTGCGCGTCTTGGGAAGTGCCCGGCATCGAGTCCTCCACCTGGGACCTCTCCGGGAAAAGGGGAGGGGAACCCTGGCTATCCATGCTGACCTCTGTCGCCACGAGGACCACCAATCTGGGGAGAAAATTTTTGGATCAGCAAATGGGATTCACTGCGTTGCCTAGGGAGGACCTCTAGGTCCCCTGCTGCCCCAGGCGCTCCGTGCCCCCACCTTCTCCCTATACTTACTTCTTGTGCGGTAGCGGAAGTGGACCTGGGGCGTGACGTGCCCACAGGCCGGTTCAGTGCGTGCTCTGCGTGCGTGGATGAAGGGGGGGGGCGCTCGGGGGAGAAAAGAAGACGTTAGCTGTGACCGTGGCGCGAAGTTCGTGTCCCTTCTGTGCACGCCCTCATTACGCTCCTGGTGCCCCCACCTGTGGGGCCCGGTGCTATCTCCCCTGCTCCCACCCGCCGGCGCGAGCCTTGACCCATACCTGCTCCTAATTCCTGCTGTTCCTCCCTTTTCGCAGGACCGCCTATGACGTTGCCTCCCTAACGACCCGTTCTGACCTGGAATAAAAAAGAGAGTTTTAATGCGCTCTGGGACGAGCCCTGTGTCCAGGAACCCATCGAACGCTGCCGCAGTGCCGCTGGTGACCCATGGTCCCAGTACCTGCTGCGGGCACGTGCGTCGCCAGAACCTTCGAGGCAAGGAACGAGATAGAAAGACACAGCCCCTGCAAGTAAACATATGTTAGCCAAGCACATGCATTGTGTACATTCCCACCCTGGTCCTGCATACATGTCCCAACCCTTGTTAAGACAAAAGTGGCAGGCCCACAGGACATGCAAACAGGGCGCTGCCTGTGCATCCCCGCAAAGAAACCCAAAATTCTGTTGTTGATCGTACTACAATAAATGCGAGACTTGATTGAAATGCTTGTTTATGGCGGTGCTTCCATTGTCTGCAGACACTGAACTCTGAGGCAGGCACGCTCCCGCTACAGATACTCAAACCATTACCTGTGATAAACGCACTCCATCGTACAACAGGCGAGCCCAGGCTGACAACCGCCCCATGCCACGTACGACGTTTTCTAGCTTTCCTGCCAAAAGCTGCATTGTAGAACCGGTGAGTAAACGCGCACATCCCTGTCCAGCGTACACTTGCCCTGCTGAAACAACTCGTACATTTCTGTGTCACCTGCAAACCCCATCGTAACCGTAAGTAAATACTCTGGAGGAGCCCGAAAATTGTGCGGATTTATATAGTGCAAACTCGACCGAAGGTATTGGAGCGCTGTACAGGCCGGCCCGCCCTCCCCAGATAGCCCCTACAGGCTGTGACCAATTGCGGCACCCAGAGCACTCGTGCTACCCCATACAGGCACAGGAGCGTGTAAGTACACACCTGTACAAGCCCACGCTCCCAAACCGGAGCGGGCGAGCATGCCCGCCCGCCCGTATCGCACCGCGAGCCCAGGTCGGTGGCGGGCCTCCACAGGAGCGGCCGAGTAAGTACACACCAGTACGGGCCCACGCTCCCAAACCGGAGCGGGCGAGCATGCCCGTCCGCCCGTATCGCACCGCGAACCCAGGTCGGTGGCGGGCCTCACCGGGACAACCTCCGCCCATGCGGCCCTCGCAAAGGTGCTGATCCAATCCATAAATGAGCCCCCGCAAACCATGCGTCGAGTAGGAAATGCCGAAAGGACCGGGGCTGCTCCCTCCGCTCACACAAAGCCTCGGTAGCCCCCCCCACACTGCCCAGGCTGGCCACTTCGCAAAGCTCACAGGAAGGATGGGAGCGGGCAAACTAGCTGTGTCCCCCTCACCCTATGACTAAAACCTTGCAAGTCTGAGCGTTTAAGGCACCCGAGGACCCTCCCCGAGACTGCTGCCCTCTCCCCCGTAGCTGGGAACCCTCGCGGTCGGGCCCACACCCCTCGAATGTCCCCGGGCACATGCGGAGTGTACCGTGGAGGGAGGGAAGGCCTACTGGGGGAGGACTGCGCCCCGGAGATCATGCGTGACCTCGGCAGCCGCCGGGCAGGCCTGGCTGCCCCCCCCCCTCCGAGCGAAGCGGCCTACTCGGGCCTGGGGACCCCGCAGCAACAAACCCGGAAACACGGGAGAGGACCCAGTCCCTCCGGTGCAGCGCCTGCCAGCAGCCATCTGCCCCCCGTGCCGCCGGAAAGCTCGGTGCCCCAACGGACACGGCCTATGTGCCAATCCCCCTGCTGCAACACGGAAACCTGGCGGGGGAGGGTACCTCACGGCGCCTGCTACCTCCCTTCCCCCGTGGCATTCCCACTCGGGCCCTGGCCACTGACCACGTGGGCTGAGGCCCCACAGACCCTAACTGGCTCGGGGGAGCACCTCTAAGTCCACCACCCGGGACGGGCGAAGGAAAGCGGGGGTGCGCGGTACACAGCTGCCCCCCACCTTCCTCCAGCCCCAGCACCCACAGAGCCCACTCAGGGCCGGGGCAGCCCGGCGGAGACGCCTGTGGTCAAACGGGAGCTGCCCGAACTCCCCCCCCCCCCCTCCCAAGGCGGCCCGCAGCGTCAGGGGTGAGGAACAAAGAGGCTGCTAGGTGGGCGGGGGAGGAACTTATACCTCTCCCCTTCCCCCACCTGGGCTGGAAATGACGAGCGGGGCCCCAAAGGGGTCTCGCGACGCTGGGCTGTCCCGTGTGCCATCCTGTGGCACTAAAGGGGCCGCCCTCTTAGGAGGTCCCCTTCGTGGACGTTGGGCAGCCCACGGAGTTAAGTGGATATTGCAAAGTAGCTGGAAAGGCGCCTTTGGCCCACTAGAACAAAGGTTTGCATCGTAATAACAAACACGACAAAACAGAAACAGAAGTGTTGCTTTGTTACATCACTGATCCTTCACATTAATTCTTACCTGTTTTCCGAGTTACTCATGCCACACATCATCCTTCTATGTACAGGAATTCTGGATTATTCAGGTTTATTTAGTCCTGTTGTGTTAACCATTCGACAATACTTCAATTAATGCAGGCCCATAAACATGTCCTGATTCCCTAAGTCAGGGCACAAGTCCTAAACAAGTAGATGCAATGCATTAGGTTTCGCATTACTGAAAGTTTGAGCTATTGGCGTTGCAAATAATAATGCAACGCCAGAGCTCCAACTTTGAGTAATGCAAGACCTATTGCATTGCAAGTGCCTGTTACACTGTTTAACGCTATTTTAAAGTACCAGCTGTTCCCTAGTAATGACAATGGGGAATGATTCAAGCATTTGAATCTATGAAAGATACCATCGCTGTAGAACTAGAGTTTTAGGCAAGTAACACATTTCATGTGTTCTTAATCTCATTTAAAATGCAGCAAGTAATGACAGTGGGTGAAGCTGATCGTAGAAACCACATATTACATTTCTTAGCAGCTCAGTCGGACAACCCCAAAGCCTTGGTAAGCCTCATTCGGTGCTTCCATTCTAGGAGTGAGAGAACTTGGCTCACGTCAAGTGTTGGAAGCTGGTGCTCTCCGTGTCAGATCCCAATCAAACCAAACTCCTAGTTTCTCGTTTGTTTTTCCAGATTGTGAATGATTGTGAGTAATCTTGAGTGATTTGCAACTTGTATATATGTAACTCTAACCACTAGTACCTGTAGTAGACGTATGTACTTATTACTATTCTTTTGTGAATTTAGAGTTTTTCTGTTTGTATCTTTTCCTTGAGTGAATTTACAACTTGTATATATGCAACTCTAACCACTAGTATCTGTAGTACTTACTACCATTCTTTTGTGAATTTAGAGTTTTTCTGTTTGTATCTTTTATGTAACTCATGTACTCCGAAGTCCTTATGTAATGTAACTGGTCCTTTTGTAAAGCACTCTGACACCTTTGGGTAAAGTTTGCGCTATATTAAATCGCAATAAATAAATAAATAAAAATGAAGGGGTTTTCATGTCACGGTAAAGGAAGCTTGTGCACTTTAGGTTGTCTGTGACCAGGATTTTATTCAATTACACTGCAACTTACAGTTGTGTAAATTTCATGAAAACCCACCAGCAAAGCTTGAATGCCTACAAAGATATGACTTTGTGCATGTTCTTAAACATCCAAGTTTCTATGCCATTGCTCCTCCCCTGGGAACACATATTCTCACTCATAGTCCTGAAATGACAACTGCAGACAATTCTATGTTTATCTAAATGTCGGCAGGTTCTGATTTTGTGGCCCAGTGCCTATTATTTGTGCTAGCAGTTGGTTCTTTTTACACACCTAATTCAAAATTATGAGTGTAAAAAGAGTTGAGAATGTGAGAAGGAACCCAAACCATAACTGTAGATCAAATTAAATTAAATTGAAATATTTTGTATTATAATAAATTTAAAACTAACTATCATTCCAATTTCGATATCTAGATTGGTGAAAAACTTTATTTGATTAAAATAAAATCATAAAAGCTGGACATACATACCGTACATATACAGAATAGATGATTAAAATGACCAAGGTGATATAAAAATGCGAAATTTTAAAACTAGGCATCAGCAAAGTGTTGTTTTTTTAAAAAGATTGATAATATAAAAAAATAAAAAAGTAAGTGTTACTGTCGGAGTCTGAAAAAAGAAGACTGGGAGTTACAAGGGGACACAGAGAGTGTGACCAGTTCATTGAAACAGCTGTCAAATGTCAATATCAATGAAGGAACATCAAGTTCACATACCCTAGTGTTACAGACACATAGAACACAGAGGAGGCCAAGGTAGGGCTTTGTGGGTCTGCAGTTTTGTTTTAGGCACCTGTGGCCCTCTTTACAGTTGCTACCGGGCCTGCAATTTGCTGATTAAATTTACGATATACGTAATGAATAAAAATAGTGAAACTTATGTTTAAAACTGTGTTCTCTGGGTTCAGAGCCGCGATGATTGCCTGTCTGCAGGACCGAACTCCCAATCTATTCCATTCTGGCCTCAGTTTTGATCTGCGCTGAGTCAGCAGTGCAGGGCAGAGGCATACAACATGCTCCATAGATTCCACCGAATCCCCACAACCCCTGCACTGTTGGTTGTCTGACGTACGACGCCAAATGGGTAAATGTTTCAGCAGGTGCCATTCCCCCAGTCTAAGTGCCATAAATCGCAGTTTTAGATACAAGGGATATGTGCAGGGCAGATATAATGGCGGTGTAGCCAGCTGGTAAGAGTTAATTACTGCCCATGCATGCTTACGTTTAGCGAGAGCAGCTTTGTCTATAGTATGGGACAGCATGCGGGTGCGCTTCTTGAGGCTGATTTTAAAGGCCGTTTGACTGGGGTTTAGGTTCCAAAGATCACTTGCTGAAAATTGCTGTACACAGTCATGGAAGAGCTTGCTGTAGGTCCCACTTGGGTTATTAAAACTAATGTCCGACCACAACATTGACTCAAGGGACCCACCTTCAGCCTGCCTTAGCTTGTGGCACAGGTTTAGATAGGCACCTAAGCTAGAAATTTCATAGTTTAAAAGGCCCAGTTCTAATCGAATCTGTGCGGCGGAGGCAGATTTTGGCATGCGAAAAGCACTTTTATAGATCTTAGTCACATGTTG
This sequence comes from Calotriton arnoldi, assembly GCA_963921515.1. Classification (NCBI taxonomy): domain Eukaryota; kingdom Metazoa; phylum Chordata; class Amphibia; order Caudata; family Salamandridae; genus Calotriton; species Calotriton arnoldi. The sequence continues at coordinate 361,943 of CAWUFW010002480.1, forward strand.
ATTTAGTGTTGTGCTAATTTTTCCCCTAAAAATTTCGATACCGTATGACAGCGTGGGGCCGACTTTGGCTTTCATGACTTCCATCATTGGGGTCAAACTCGGACCCATCAATTTTTTCGAGAGTTTTGAGAAATTCAGTCGGAGGGCTGTGGCTTTCATTAAAATGTCGCTATGATGTTTGACGAAGGTGCCCCTGGAGTCAAAGTTGACCCCCAGGTATTTATAGGATTTTCCTACAACAAGGCTGGAGTCGTTGTACGTCCAGCCACCACCTCCGTAGTGTTTTCTGCCGAATATAACTACTTGAGTTTTCTTTAGATTAACCTCTAGGCTGTTTGTAGCAGTATAACTATGTAATTTGTTTAACAATCGTTGCAGCCCTACTCTGGTTTGACTGAAAAGAACAAGGTCATCGGCATACAAAAGATTACTTAGCTGCACACCACCAATCTTTTGGGGATGGCTGTTTATCTCATCCAGTTCTGCTGAGAGATCGGCAATAAACAGGTTAAAGAGCAATGGGGCAAGCACACACCCCTGTTTCACTCCTCTTGTTGTTAAGAATTTTCGAGACAGGTGTGTGCCAGTGCCAAGCTTAACTTGTATCCAGGTGTTGGTGTGTAGTTGAACGATGGCCTCCAGTAGTTTGCCCGGGATTCCCCATTTTGTTAACTTTGCCCAAAGTGCTGCCCTGGGGACCCGATCGAAGGCGGCTTTGAAGTCAACGAAACCACAAAAAACCACCTTCGATGAAATGAGCGATTTGTCAATAAGTATTGATAGTGCCAGTAGATTGGAAGTTGTGCCCGAGTTTGCTGTGAAGCCCGTTTGGTTTTTTGGAATCAGGCCTTTCTGATCAGCCCAGGAACTCAATTCTTCAAGTAGGATACTTGCAAAATGCTTTGCCTCATTGTCCAGTAAGGCTATCAACCTATAGTTATTTGGGGACGAATGAGCACCGGACTTATATATTGGGTGAATTACTGCACCTCGCCATGAGTCCGGTATGGCTGAACAACTCAGTGCGGATCTAAAAAGGATTACTAACTGTTGTGTCCAAAAGGGAATATTTGCTTTAAACTGGGCCTGTGGCAGGCCATTTGGACCTGGCGCTCCGTCTGGTCTCGCTTTTGTTAATATTTTGGCCAGCCTTGGTTGAGTGATAGAGATCGTCTCGCATTGGGGCTGCGTCAACTCGTGGGAGCTGTCCTGACGCTCCGAGGGCCCGTTTTTAATCAGTGCGGAGGTGTTTACTATTAGGGAGTCTGCACCTCCATTGGCCTTGAAATGATCGGTCAAGAATGTAACCCATTCTGCCTCCGCAATGTTTGCACTCCCCTGTCTGGTTGATCCATTGATTTGTCTGTTCATTAGTGCCCCAAATTTTCTTGAGTTGTGGTTTTTGCTTTCCCAGAGAAGTTTGCACCAAAATTGATCAAGATGAAGTTGTTAATCTTTTTGGTGTGCCTGTCTATAGTTTTTTTGAGCAATTTTATAATCGTTCAGGCGATCGTTGGATTCTGGATACTTCCTGGTTGCCCGCAGGGCAACGTTTCTGATTTTCTTTAATTTCACGGTTTGGCTTGAAATAAGAAACTGGGAGCAGCGAGTGGTCGAGTTGGTGTGCGGATAAGATGGAAACAAATTTAGCAAGTGGTGACAAAAGTTTGACCAATCAGCAATATGAGAAGCTGTAGGGGAAGGGCCGCCAAGTGTGAGAGACAGGCATTCCTTCAGGATGTTGATACTAAGTTTGTCGTTCCATCTTAGACGTATTAGATTTTCTGAATGGACTCTCTTGTGGGTTGTTGGGGCTGAATTGTGGAAAGCTGGATTGGTGTTGATGATGACGACTTGTGGGCGGTGATCGCTCTCTGATCGAGCTTTGATGCTGTAATTTTCCAGGTGAGAGAACGGCTAGGTTACAGATGGTATAGTCTAAAAAAGAGAACTTTCGGCCATTTGTCCATGACCAGTTTGGAGGAGTGTCCTGTGTGAACCTGCCGTTCATTACGATGAAACCTGCACTGAAGAGTTGCAACACACAAAGCTCCCCCAAGGCGCAGTATGATTGATTTGAGGGTTTGGACTGAAACTTCAATACCGACAGCGACAATGGGGGAGAACCTCCCAAATCCGACAAATTTCCCTGAAACAAGTTGGTATTGAAATCCCCAGTGAGCAAACAGTCGGCATGAGGGAAGGCCACAGCTAGATCGCACAAAATTTTAAACAAGCGGTTTAAATGGGCCCTTTTTGTCCGTACGCTTGGATTGATATAGACATTAAGCAGCAACAGGGGACGCTGTTGTCTCCACGAGCTAACTTTGACTCCAAGCAACCAGTCCTCTTCGAAATTTAGTGGCTCTGTTGGGCCCTTTAGGCTGCATGAAATGTAAATTGACAATCCTCCCTTAGGGCGGCCGTATTTACAGTCTCTAACGGCTGGTTTCCAGTATTCAATGAAACCATCAATGGGATAATTGCAAATAGCCCATGTTTCCTGAAGGGCGATTAGATCATGACCAAAAGTAAAATTTCGGGTCTCTGATGAGGACATTTTGAGTTGAAGGCCGCTAATATTCCATGAGCACAGGGATAGGTGAGGCTGCAGCTGGAGGTTTGTGAGATTTGTGGATTTGGGCTGGGGAGTGCTAGCTTTGACAGCCTCCGGGGGGATCGATTTTGGCGAAGTTTGTCTGAGTGGTCAGGGTAGGTTCTTACAAGACAAAGCTGCCGATAGCCACCCCCAGTCTTGGATTTCATGGCAGTTCGGGAGTGCGGTCCGTAAACTTCCTGTTAGAGATGCATCTCCTACTGCATTTTTTAAGATTGAATATGGTTTACTATTGTCGCAAATCAAAGTCCGACGCACACTTGCCTGAGTGGCCGATTGCTTGGCTAATACCATGGGGTAGCCTGGATTGAAGTGGGGATGGATTTTGATTCCCCATGACCGAAGAGTATCTTTGCAAGCTAGGAGAGCTCGTGCCGAGGTTGCAGATTTAAATGTCACCAAGGTTACTTCAGAGGGTTGCGACCCTCTTGGCGGAAGAAATTCTATATATTCAATATCATCAGATACCAATGTGTCGAAACCCGGGACTCCTTTCAATAATTTGATGGTTTGCTCTATTGAGGACGTCGTGATGGCCTTTTGATTTATATTCAGGGACAAAAAGGATTTTGGAGCACTGGGGGTCGCTGACGGCACTTGATTGACAATGGCCCTTGTTGTTTAAGATCTTTTTTTCGATTAAAGAGTCGGGGGCTATTCCAAGATTTGGTGGAGGATTACCTCGAAGCCCATCCGGGGTTGTCAAACAGTCCTCTGATGACTTTAGTGTGCTCCTGAAGATTACTTTTGGATGATAACCGCCAGTGCTTGATGAAACAGTTTGAATACGGAAATGTGGAGTGAATTGGGTTTGAATAGTCGTTTTGATAGGCAAGTTTATGTTTACAGCTTGTGGTTGACCAGATGCTTGCTCCATGCCAATTAGAAACTCTTTTGGTTTGCCAGCGGCCGCAACTTCATGAGAATTTTGTGCGGAGCTTCTTCGGCCGGAGGGAGGATCAGATTGGGCCTGATGATATGCAGGAGTGGACTGCTGGAGATTTAGTGGTGGGGGGGCTGTTGTGGTCAGCTGGTCCTGATTTGATGGAATAAGGCTCGAGACTTGTTTGTTGACAGGGTTCTTAAACAATGGGAACAGTTTGGAGGATGCAACCGCAGGTATTGTTGTTAGTTTATTTCTTTGTTTGCGTTGACGTTTTTTCTCTCTCTTGCTAAGAGGATGGAACGATTGATGAATTGTCTTAGAGTGGAATGGAGCCAGAGTGGGTGACTTAGAGTCAGGGTCTGCAATGGGAGGATCGACTGCATTTGTAGGGTCGTTCACGATTTGGGGGCTCAACAACAAGAGTGGGGTCAACTTAGCTGGCGTTGGCAACCCTTGAGCTATTTGGTGCGACTTAGATGCTACAAAAGATTTCGCCTCTTTGCTTTCTGGGATCCCATCAGCCTCTGATGTCGATGTCTTATCATTTGTTTTGACAGAGTCTGTAGACTGTGCGTGCTCCTGGACCTGGCCCTTGCTGACACTGCCTCCTGATAGTTGTTTGACTTTGTCTAAAACGCAGTTTAAAAAGGCTGGAAGTGCTGAGAGGCTGTCAATGATTGGTGAACAACAGCAAACTGATTGTACCAGGTTTGAAGATGATTGAGCCCTTATTATTAGGTTGTTTAAGTTCTCTAACTTGTTGTCGATACCTGCTGTAAACACGGCCACGGTGTTCAAAAGGTCGACTTGCATATCCAATTTATCGGAGTGATAATTTAGTGCCGTGACTGTAGATTGAAAAGTTTGCAAAAGTTGCAGCCAAATGTTGGACATGGATGACGAAGAAACGGCTTGTGAATCTGATTCTTGTTTCGTGTCAGGTAATTTATCTGAGTCTTTGAGAAAGTAAGATAAGTCCAGTAGCAGTTGGTCTTTTGAATCTTTTGTGTCAGTTCCTTGTTCGAACTTTGTGGGAACTGTGGCTGCACTTGTGATCGTGGCTGTGACTGCTGCTGTGGCTGCCGTTGTGCTTAACAACGTTTGCAGCGGGAGCAGTGTAATATCCTCCTTCGGGGGCCTTTCCCGTTGGACTACGGTGGGACTGGGTGCTCCGAAGCTTGGGGATTGGTTATTTTGTGCAAGTAAGGGGCTTGAGGACAGTTGTTGTGTTGACCTGGACATGAGAATATCTGATTGCTGTAGCACAGCATTAGGTTTTCGTTCAGTTGTTTCAGTCCAAGGATGATTTCTTAAGGCAGATGGCATACAACTTTCCTGAGGTGCAGATAGGTGACAAAATGAAGACTGCTGAATGACCGGAAGGGTTGCCATGGAAAGCGCGGGGGCGTTTTCGAATCATCCTCAGAATCATCCTCATGGAGACTGACGCTAGGGTTAGCGCTAAGGGTAGCCATTGATGGTATGGTTTTGCTGGTCGGTGACATATGAATAATTGCCTCGGTTGTTTGTTGGAAGTTGCTAGCCCTTGGCGCCACCAATGTTGGTGAGGGGGAAAGGGGCTTGATTGTACCGGGTGTTTTTTTAAAATATTCCAAAATCGAGAGAGGTTGCATAGTCTTGTGGCACAACGGAGAGATGCGGTCTCTATTACCAGCATGGTCTCGTCCAGAGGGGGACGGATTCAGCGAGTCCAATGAGGACGTCAACATCAGTTGGTTGGGGGCGTTCACTGCTGCTCCCTCTACCGCTGCTGCCAACTGCTTTAGTTTTTTTTGTTTTGGTGATGAAAGCACCTTCCTTGTTCTCCCGGATCTCATCACTCTATTTAATTTGACTGCGCTGCTGATGAGAAGCTGATTCCACCACTACTGGTTTTGCGATGGGCTCGCGTGGCTGGTGGCTACAAGCGCTGCTTCTTAGACACCCCCCCTTTCTTCCACCCCCCTCCTCCTCCCTGCCCACACTAACCTGCCCTACGGCCCCCTGTACCCCCCTGCCGCCTCAAACAGGTCTATATATAAAATGGAACTGAGATGGTATATTGCGCGTATGGGGGGTACACAGGAGTCCCAACAGGAGGCCAGTAGGGTCAGTATAAGGATGTGGGCTGGGATGTCGGATGGGTGACGGGGCTGGGGGGAGCGAAACCAGACCGAGCTGGGCGAGGCAGAGCAGACACTGAAGCTGCACGGGGCGGAAGTGGGGTGACCAGGGTCGGAACCTGGTGGACTGGCAGGTTTTTGGCAGCTGCAGTTCCAATTTCGATATGTATTTGCTTGAATATATATTTAATGACAATAATGGATTCAAATGTAACAATGCAAGGAACTGAGGGGAGTGCTTCCGGTGGTGCCGTAAACACTTCCGGCAGACCCACAGCTCCTAGAGTCGCCTGGCAGCACCTGGGGTGTTGCACATCTGTTGCCTCAGAAAAACGATGTCCGTCCCACTATGGCATCTAGGGGAGTTCATAATGTGAGGAGCCTATTATGAAACTATGGGCCAGATGTAGGTGGCCAAATACCGAGCGCTAACGCTGAAATTCGCTATTTGGCTGCGAGCAATGTAGGTGAGTTTAAACCTACTAGCAAAATAAGGAATCGCAAAATTTCGATTCCTTATTTTGCTCTTGCATTTAAGGAATCGCAAATTGCGATTCCTTAAATGCAATGAAAGTAGCACAAAAGAAAGTGCACTTTAGCCTTAAGGAATCGCTAATTACCACCAACTTCAAGTTGGTGGTAATTAGCGATTTCCTTTAAAAAAGCACTTTTTTGCTTTTTGTAAAGTACCATGTGGCACACATTCATGCCCTTAGGGCAGTAGTTCCCAAACTTTTTCAACCCGCGGCTCCCTTGACCCATTGGCCATTGCCCGTGGCTCCCCACTGTTAGTTTTTTTGGAGGGTGGGGTGATGTAATCCCGGTCTCTAGAGTACTTGAATTTTTCTCCCTGAAAATAATTGAGATGAAGCTGATGAAGGTATTAAAATCATATACGAAGGGTGTTTCGTATTTCTAAGGCGGCTCCTCTAACAAAATATTCCTAGTTACACTTCTTTACCCATTCCTTTTTAGAGTACGCTCTCAAACCTTTTTATCCCACTTACAGTGTTAGATAGCACCCCATGCATGTAGGCCCCATTGCCAAAGTGTTTCTGTGCTTGAAGAGTATTTGCATGCACTTTCATTTCTACCCATGTCATACGTGCCAACACACCTGTCTCAGCAGGATGACTCATGATTTTTTTAAACCACATACAGATTTATTTTTGCTGTCTCCTCCCTAAAATTGCCTCCAAATCAATGCAAGCCAAATAAATTCCTCAGATTTTTTTTTTTCGATACGTCCCTCTTCCTTGCTTCTAAATGATGGCATTATGCTCTATATGGTGTTTTACTTCCCTGTGCTCAAGTAGAGAGCAGGCCTGTCTAGAAATGCTAGAAATGTGTGAGGAACTGAAAGAAATGTGTACTGGAAGTACCTATGGTTCGAGTACAAGTGTCAATACTTAATAATACTTAATATGTTTTATAGACAGGACAACTGTACTTTCCTGATAACTTGCATTGGTGTAAAATGCATTTGGAAAAAAATGAAACTATTAACGAATCTAACAAAATAAATCAGGCATCTTCCACTTACTTTGGGAGTGTTGGAACGTGGGGATCCAGTGAAATATGGAGGTCATCTCCCTCGACATGCCATCAATTAAGCACTATGTTTACAGCTTTAGGCATGTCACTTACAAACCATCAACATCATGCGTTTAAGTCTAATCAGTTTAACTGAAGCCAACAGACCCTTCAACATTATGGGCTAGATGTCCGACCATTAAATTTAGCGAGTCGCAAATTGCGCAAAATTGCGACTCGCAATTTGCGACTCGCTAAACTTAATGTACAACAGTGTCTCAGACACTGTTTGCGATTCCCAATGGGGTCGCAAATTGCATGCCTCATGAATATTAATGAGGCTGTCCCAATTTGCGACCCCATTGGGAATGGCTAGCACTCCCATGGATGGTGGCCTGCTGGGGTCAGCGGACCACCATGTCTGTGACTGCTTTTTTAATAAAGCTTTTTTTTTTTATGGCAGCCAGTTTTCCTTAAAGGAAAACGGGATGCATTTAAAACAAAAAAAATGAAACATTTCAGTTTCATTTTTTAAGGGCAGGCAGTGGTCCCTGGGACCACTGCCTACTCTTAAAAATATTTGCAAACCCATTCATAGAGGGGAAGAGGTCCCCTGGGGACCCCTTCCTGTTTGCGAGTGGCTTACCACCCTTTAGACAAGTGTGGTAAACTGCAACTGTTTTGCGACCGCAAATGCAGTCGCAAAACAATGGTACCTGGCAATTGTACTCGCTATTAGGAAGGGACGCCCTTGCCACGCCCCTTCCTAATAGCGAGTCGCTAACCATATTTTGTGAGTCGCTAATAGGTTAGCGACTCGCAAAATAGGGTTAGTACATTGGGCAGATGTTTTTTGCGGTTGCAAAGGGGCCAAATTCCCCTTTCCGACCGCAAAAAACGGTCATACATCTGCCCCTAAAAATGCATTAAAGTGCTTGGTGCGCGGCTCCCCTGGCTAGGTTTGACGGCTCCCCAGGGAGCCACGGCGCACAGTTTGGGAACCACTGCCTTAGGGCATGTATGTGCGCCACATGTGCACACATGCACATTTCAGGGGTGCAACAGGGTGTCCTTTTGACACCCTGGCACCCTTGAAATAGCTCCCGCTATTTGCGTTTCTTTAATAGCGAATCGCAAATAGGGAATATCTTCCCATTCATTCCTATGGGCCTCCTAGCCCATAGGAATGAATGGGTAGGTATTCCTTATTAACGAATCTCAATTTGCGATTCGTTATTAAGGAATATTAAGGAATCGCTAATATTTAAGCAATTCCTACCTACATTCAATTTTGCGTGTCCTTAATAGCGAATCGGTAAAATTCGCTATTAAGGACTCGCAAATTTGATTTTACCTACATCTGGCCCTATGTTATTATCCATCGGAAATTCTTTCCAGTGGTCAAGTAACCTTCTGCTTATAGTAATGCGCTTTCATCCCTCTTACCTGGGAGCACGGTGACTGCCATTAAAGTAGCTTCTTCTCTTTCTCTCCAGCTTGCTTTTGCTCGTCATTTTGAACGTGAGTCTCTTCTTTAAACTGGCGATGATTGAACAAGCAGCCCAGTCATTCCACCGTGCCCACGTCCTCGAAGAGGGCGCTATACAGTAAGTCAAACTACACTCTTTCTTTTCTAGCAAACAACGTGCATTTTCTCAAGATTGAGTCGAGCTTCTATGTGGGTTGTGCTCTCCTCCCTCTCTTTACCCTCATGCACAAAAAATTAAAGGCAAATCATTAACATTTGAGATAAAAAATGAAAGACAAATAGATATCCATTTACTGTCTGATTTGTACATAGTGAAACTAGAAAACATGCAAATATTCCCGGCTTCGTTGGTTAACCAATGTGTGTGATTTTAGGCAAATATTTTATTTCACCCATCCTGCTTTTTCTTCATTATCGCATAGGAAAGTACCTTCAAATACGTGAGTTCAGAATACGACCTGTACAAAAACGCATTGTGTTTAATTTAATATACTACAATGTTGCTCTATCCATAAAAATGTGGGCACATGACAACTGACTTGCCTCTTAGTTCACTAATTGCATTGTCGCCAGCCCGGGGCAGGGATGGTTCTCAGTTCATGTTTAAAAAAGCTATGACTTTTAATAAGTGCTCTTAGTGAAGTGATATAATGTGACATAGCAATGTCACAGCTTCCGGGTCGTGTTTAAGAAATACGCTTTTTAGAATTTTAAAGAGAGTTTATCGTACTTTACTAAAGTTTGTTGCTGCAAGATTTACGCGTGATCATTTTCAGGGCTCGGCTCGTGCACGGGTTCTTAGAGCACAGCCAGGCCCTTGGCTCGGCTCTTCCTGTTAATTTGTTGGCTCGCCCACCTCAGGTTTTACCATTGTTCGTATTTCTGCTTCCGAAACAACCAACAAGTCCTCAGTCGTGTGACAGGTTCCTGTTTGAAGCTTTTATGCTATTTTAACTACTATTTGCTCTACAGTTTTCAAACATATTAACATGTTTAATGACTCCTGGCATCCAATAACATTCAACATAAGGTGCGTGCATCCATGTTGCTATTGTTGCCCTCTTTTGAGCATCGACTTTAATACGGCTTCGTTTGTTTTTCGTGTAATGTCATTTGGGGATTTGTGGCTTGAAAGGAGGAGGCGTGTGTGGTCTGGAACATGTCATTTCTTCATGCAGTTGCTTTATGGTGATGAAATCTTCCCGAACGCAGCCATGTAGTTCTTTCTCGTGTGTAATTGTTTACGTTAAAGAGCAGAGCAGTGCTTGTTCTTGAAGACTAAAGTTTGTTTTTCGAGGCGCCCCCACAGCAGCATCAGTTCAGGCTTTCCTATGTATCCACCTGCCCCGCTAGCAGCAAGCAGTCAAAAATGCAAATGCCCGTCTAGCAACTATTCCAAACAAGCATTTAAAGAGAACGTTTGAGTTGTTCTGCTCTCTAGGTTCCAGATGTGCGTATAACATTCAGCGGAAGGCTGTAGATGTGCTCTGTCAAGAGGGGCAGTGGATGAGCCCATCCACCCATACATCTATTTATTTATCCGCACCTTGATCTATCCATCCATCCTTCTATAAATCCTTTCACACGCCTCGGTAACAGTGCACCCATACATCTCCTCACCCCCACACAGTGATGGACCCACACCCATCTACTCATCCATCCGTACACCATAACACACATCATTCACCCTCACCCATGCATGCATTCATGTGTCCGTCAATACCCGTGTATGCAGGGCTTTAAGTGGGCCGGATCTCACCGGTGCTGAGCATCGATGTGCGCGTGCTCACACTGCTCACTTCTCACTAGTGGAGAAGTTACGGCATGACGTCATGCCAGGGGAGCGTTGTAGGGGAAGGGAAATCCTTTAAAGAGAGTCATGTTCTCTCTGGGTTTCCCTTCTCTTTTTGAAACGCAGGAGCAGCAACATCGGCGTGGTGTCACCAGGGCTTTAAGTGGAAGCTTTTTCAATATTCTATACAACGAGCTATAGTTGCTGCTTATTTATCTTGTGCAACTAACAACCATTGACAAAGGCAATAGTCCTGACTTGTTGTAGGTATGATGTTACTTGTTGTGTCATATATCTGGATGCAATGACAGAAACAGCAAAATACAAGTCGGGCGGCACACTAGGCTAAGCACAAATTTTTACCCTGTGTGTTTTTAAGCCACGCCCTTAATTACATAGGCCACACCCCTTTGAGAGACACCCCAGTTTTTTCATCCCACTTAAAGCCCTGCGTGTATGTATCAATTCATCTCCCTGCGCACTACTGTTAGCCAGATATTTATTCACCCATGCATCCACCTACCCCAATGCATCCTTCGGCACTTCCACACATGAATGCATTCTTCACATAACCTGACTGCGGGCAAGTGTTTCTGTGTGGCTGTGTGTGCGGATGTATAGTCACGTGTGAGCCTCTAGGACTGTGAGTTTATTATGTACAAGGGTGTCCGATTATTTGCTGGTTTTTGTGTCAGGGCCTGAAGGCTTGTTGCTGTGTCCGCATGCATGTATGTCTTATATATCATGTCTGCCTATATGCATGCAGTATGCAGGTGATGGTTTTGTTTCACAGGAAACCAGGCTCAGACCTTGATACTATCTTATAATGTGCTTGCTCTCCTCCAGTGGATACATTCATACAGAGTGTTCAACAGTGCTTCTGTAGCAATTCTCCCTGGTTCTACAACAGCCACCACGATTCTTTGTCCTGGTTCTCTGCTGTGCCCACCTGTTCTTGGTAGAGCTCGCTCAGAGATGGCCTGACATCCCTTTCGTTACATCACCCATCATTTCATCCCTCTGGTTCTCCACATGCTCAAGGGGCACAATGATTGCTGTATCATTCTCATAGCTTTGAACTGGGCTCACTCGTGCTGCGCCTCGGAGCTTCCCTGTCAACTTCAAGGTGGCAAACTTCCACTATCTCAAATAGGGGTCTTCTGACTTGTGAAGGGAGAGAATTCTCTTTCTGTCTCTACAGTTTAACTTAAGTGACCACTTTCTGCAGAACTAGCCTCTCTTCACCTGTCTCCCTAAGTCTCCCTACGGCGTCTCTAGGAGTGATCTTTAGGGGCGGCCACATTGAGCCACGGACGAAACTGTTAAGGCCATGTTAGAAATGGGGGTCTCTAGTTGGCAGTGGTATGCACCCTGTCCAAGTAGGGACACTTCCTTCCAGTGAGGATAAGGGAGTTACACACCCAGATAACCCTGTTCACCACATTGGTAGCTTGGCACAAACAGTTAGGCTTATCTCAGAAGCAATGTGTAAAGTATTTGTACATAGCACACACAGTAACACAGTGAAAACACTACAAATCAATACCACACCAGTTTAGAAAAATAAAGTAACTTTATCTAAACCAAACAAAACCAAAACGACAAAAATCCAATATACCCAACTCAAAATATCACTTTTTCAAATGGTTTTAGCAATTCTGTCCATAGAACTCTATGGTTGCGGTGATTTTACACAAAGTACTTTTAGATGTGTCAAAAATCCACACAGAAAACAGCTGCGGATGAGGGAAGCATTGGAAAACACAGTGATGAGTCGGTTCCTGAGTCCCTGGGGAGGCGATGTGTCAGTTCTGCTACATGCAGGAGAAGCTTTGCGTCGAATCCGGACTGTAAGGGGAAGCGATGCGTTGAAATCAAAGGCGGTTCTGGTCTGTGAGTGATGCGTTGCAAAAACGTAGCGTACAGGTGCGATGCGTGGCAATCCGGATGTGCTGGTAGCAAACAGGCGCTGCGTCGATTTCTTCAGTTACGGTCCGACGATGCGACAATTCTTTCAGCCGCACAGAAAGGCCTGCGTCGGAGTCAGTGCGGTGGTCTCGGACTTCGGAGACATGGTGAGCTGAACTCGAGCTGCAGCAGATTATGCACTGCATCGATTTCTTCAGCTGCGATGCATGGAAATTCTTCCCGCACGGCGGTGCTGCATCAGACAAACAGGCGCTGGAAGGGCGATGTGTCGATTTTGATGGTTTCAAGCAGCAAAACAATCTCCAAGGACCCAGAACTGGAATTGCCACCACAAGGCAGGTCAGAACTCCCCAGTTCAGGGATGCTTGAAAATGAAGTCTTTGATGTCACTGAGACTTCTTAACAGAAGGCAAGCACACCCAAGCCCTTGGAGAAACTTCACAAGCAGTATACACAGCAAAGTCCAGTCCTTTTCCTATCCAAAATAGAAGCAGCAACTGCAGGCAAACCCAGTAAAGCTACACACAGCAAACGGGCAGTACTACTCCTCCTCACAGCTCTTCAGCTTTTCTCCTTGACAGAGTCTCCTCTTGATCCAGAAGTGTTCTAAAAGTCTGGGGTTTTAGGTCCAATACTTATACCCCTTTTGGCCTTTGAAGTAGGCATATTTCAAAAGAAAGTCTTTGTAGTTCATAGGTTCCTGCCTTTCCCTGCCTTTGCTCCAGACACACTCCTAGGGGGTCGAGGCAGCATTTTGAGAGGACAGACACAGCCCTATTCAGGTGTCAGTGACAACTCCTCCCACCACCCTAGCTCAGGAAGACCTATCAGCCTGGTGATGGGCCATCAGGATATGCATGGCACACCTCAGCTCCCTTTGTGTGACTGTCTAGAGTGAATGCACAAACAGGCCCCTGCCCGTCCAAACCAGATGTTGATTCCACAGGCAGGCAGAGGCACAGGATGGTTAAACAAGAATCTGCCCACTTTCTAACAGTGGCATTTTCAAACACACAATTTAAAAACCACCTTCACTAAAAGATGTAATTTCTAAATCCTGAGCTCAGTGAGCCCAAACTCCAAATCTCCATCTCTTCCCAATTGAAAGTTACACTTGTAAGATGTTACAAGGCAGCTCCAATGATAACCTATATGGCCTTGCAATAGTGAAAAACGAAATTGGATGTGTTTCACTATCTGGACAAGTAAAACACACCAGTACATGTCCTATATTTCTCATACACTGCACCCTGCCCATGGGGGTACATTGGGCCTACCTTAGGGGTACCTTACATGTAGAAAAAGGGAAGGTTAGGGCCTGGCTAGTGGGTGCACTTGCCAGGTCGACATGGCAGTTTAAAACTGCACTCACACTGCAATAGCAGGCCTGAGACAAGTTTACAGGGCTACTCATGGGCGTGGCACAAGCAGTGCTGCAGGCCCACTAGTAGCATTTGATTTACAGGCCCTAGGCATACACAGTGCACTTTACTAGGGACTTACTAGTAAATCAAATATGCCAATCATGGATTACCAATCAGAATCACAATTTACACAGGGATCACATGCATTTTAGCACTGATCAGAAATGATAAAGTGCCCAGAGTACATAAACCAGCAAAAATGAAGTCCAGCACACCATCAAAAATACAGGAGATAGAGGCCGAAAGACGGGGAACCACGCCAAAGATGCCAGGTTTAACAACCACTTACAAAGGGTGTTGTAGAAAGTGTGTACATAAATATATATATATATGCGCTTGCCTAAAATGTTTAAATATGACTGCATGTGTGTGTGCGCGTATATCTAAATTTCTGCACATATAGAGATGCACACACACACACATACATGTAGGCTAATGTAGTGTCTCAAAGAATTGCTGCTTCGGAGTGAAAGTAGTTGGACATATGAGTGTGTTTTGCAAGGTGTGGTGTTTTAGTCCCTGTGTTGCTGCTCTGTAGGTGGGGTGACAAGGGGAAGGAGGGGGGCTTAGGACAAATGGAGCTGGGGCCCGGGTCTATGGCCTATGGCTTCCTGCAGACCCAGTCTCCTCTGCTGGAAAATGACCTCTCTAGTGGCAATTACTGCAGCTAGGCAAATAAATGTGTTCCAGGCTAAAGGTGACTGAACTTGCTTATTTTTTGTTTGGAAAATTCCATGACAGTTTAGTGAAATTACGCTTTTGTAGGGAAATGTGCTTTGTCAGTCACTTCCCTCCAGACCACCCCGCCCCCACCCCCTCAATATGCACCTTGTTTAAAAAAGGCTTTTGAAATACTGACAGGAGACTAGCTTTAGCAGAAAATGTCTCTCAGTGAGACTTTAACTGTGTGAACTAGTCTCCTGGTATCCCATGAGACTTTTTTACGTGAAGGGGATTCGTTCGTGTAAAAAAGTAACATGAAATCACATTATGCAAATGTAGGAAAGTAGGATCTGCTTTCATGGTCACCCCCACATTTTGCTGCTATCATTATGTTTTTCTGACTAGTCTGACTGGGATCCTGCTAAACAGGACTCCAGTCTCTGTGCTACCTCCCTACATTGGACATGGTGAGTACTTGGGTACACTCCAGATTGGCTTTTGGTGTACCCACATAAGTCCCTAGTATATCGTACTAAGGTACCCCAGGGGTCTCCCATGGGCTGAAGCTTGTATTATGCCACCCACGAGAGACCAATCAAATTGTGACTCCAGGCCTGCCATTGCAGCCTGTGTAAGCTGGTGCTAGCACCACTTACAACAGATAAAGGTTTCTCTATCTCTGAGGTCACAACACTTAAAACCTATAAGTCACCCCTAAGGCAGGTCTTTCAATCCTGAAGGCAGGGTGCTCAGTTCTAAGTGTGAGGGTGCCCCTGCATGAGCGGGGCACCCCTACAACCTACGGAGTCCATTCTCCCGGGTTGTAAGTGCATCATCAGCCATTATGACATATAGAGTGGACATGCGTCATTACGCGATGACCTTCTCTAAAATAGCTGTAACAAGCCCAGTCATATTTGGTTGGAATCATACCCCCTCACCATAAACGGTGTGGGAGGTATGATTCCATGCACTGTAAAGCTCCTCCGGGAGGCCCTCAGTGCTCCCGGTACCAGTCTTCCAGAACCGGACAGCAAGCTAGGACTGCTGCCGACCAGAGACATGTTTCTGCCCCCCTGCTGCTGAGCCAAGCTCGAGCAGTGGAAGGCAGAACAAAAGATATCCTGTCACAGGGAGGTATGACCACCTCCCAGACAGGGTTTAGTGTATTGGGGCAGGGTGGGGGCGCTTGCCAGCGCCACTGAGACTTCTTGAAGGGCACATTTGGTGCCCTCCTTGCATACTCCAGTTCAAACCAGTTCAGGGAGCTGTTGGCTCCAGCTCTGGCTCGAAACTGGTCATAGGACATGGGAGTATCCTCCCCACTGTCCAGCCCCTCCTCTGGGCGGGACCCCTGAATCATCCCAACTCTTTCCTAAGGGTACTGAAGGGCTTACCCGTGGGTGGGTTCCTAGATTCGTCGTGGGACAAGATTCAGATCATATACCACTTCAACTTCGACCGTCTGGGCACTCTAGACCTCGCTGGACTTCGCGTTGGGAACCGAGACTGCAACTGGGAAGACTTCTGCTGCTCCTGGTCTCGTCGTCCTGCAAGTCTGCTGCAATGTCTGTGCCTGTGCTCCATACAGGTTCTTCACGGGGCCTGTGAACATCCAAGACACCCGAAGGAATCTCCCTTGGAGTGAAGGAGTCACTCCCCTGCATCTGCAGGCTCCGCAACACAGCTGACTTGTCTGCTGATCCTTGGCTACCACGGACTACGAAAGGCTCAGCAACACAGGTGGTGGTTCTGCAACTCCCTCAAGGCCTGCACTGTCTTCATACCGAGTATGAGGCCAATATCCCTCGTAGAGATGCGAAATATGCCATGTTGCACATTGAAAAATTAGACTAATTACCTTTCACCATGGCTGAGACACCATCCACTGACTGGATAATCAATGGTTACATCACTCTACCGGTCACAACCTTTCATTTGCAATATTGTCTCCAATACCAACAGGTAGGCAGATATGAAGTGCTAGGGGAAGGATATGTGCACGAGTATTGGGAATTACTGTTAAGATTTAGATTCAGGAATGGGGACACAGAAGTTGTTCTTAGTGGCTCCAACTGTGAAGACGCCTTACGCGGCTCCTTGGTTTGTTCGGACATTTCTCTCCATGGGGCATGCAATGCTTCAATGGCGAACCTGTCTTGTTATCTGAAGGGTTCCCCAGCTGCAGTGATTCATCCCGTGTTCAGGCTGCTCTCGAATGGGAGCTATTTGATGCTGAATGATCAAGGTTGCTGCAGAACGGAACCGGGCATCGCTTATCTAGTGACGGTTAATTCCATAGTCACTTGTTGTAAACAAGTTCTGTTTCCACCTTCCCGCATAGTTAGGGAGGCAGCCCTATGGCCTTCGATAAATGTTTCCAACATAAAATTTGACTTCCTAAGCAAACTGAAAGCAATGCTTTTACAGAAGGATGTGGCCTTAACTTCAGCCAAAGAGATGTTTGATCTTCAGGTTGCAAGGTCCTCGTCGGAGATACAGACACTACTCCACACTAACTTTCCGCTACATTTTGGGAAGCTGGTCCATTGTATCTTTAACATGTCTGATACGAAAGGAATAGTGCACTTTTATAAAATTCAGACGATATTCGGAGTTATACCATCTTTCATTCCCTCCGTGTTGGGAAGCGTTTTTGGAGGGCTCCCGCTTGTCCTGCTACTTGTGGCGGGAATACTGATTTTATTCTATCTGCTCCACAATGTACAACCCAGTCCAACTCGGAATGGAGACAGCACTGCTAGTGCTGCATTGCCGTGAGCTCATGATACACTGCTTCGGCACACCTCGACTTCAAGAACTAAATGAGCATTGGTTTTTAGTTGTTCAGGCCGGTCTGGCTTGACTGCATTCAACCTGTCTTCCGCTGCCTGCTTTGCAGCCAAGAATGCATCCTGGATATATGTCTCGGATCAGAATTGGTTGCGCCACCAGACATTGAAGTACTGATGGACCCCTTAAAGGCCCATGCATATTGCTGTCCCCAGCGTATTCCATTGATGATGAATGCATTCTTAGAGCCACCCTGGGATGTTTCAGCTCCTAATGATGTGAACAACGGCTCTGCAGACAACTTGTGGGACACAATGCCTCCCTCAGCTGCTGTTGTGGGAACTGGATGGAATCACCTTTGCTCCATAAACATGCTGCGAGGTGCGCCTCTGGGAACGTCTGCAGATGTGGGCGACAGCAATGTTGCGGCTACCACTCGGAACACATAGACAATTGGCCTTTTCTGTGTGGGAACAATTTGGTCTCTTTTCAAAACAAAATGTACCAAACAGCTTTTTCTTTTCCTACTCATCATGGCTTTTTGAGTGCCTGGGATCTCAAATAATATAATGACTTTTAAGATATATTTTATAGGGAAGCCTGCTTTTAGATACTTTTAAGAGTCGTTTTTTCCCCAAACATTGTTAGATTTGTCTGCTGGCTTTTTAGATAACTTTTTAGATATCGACCCTTAGTATGAGGAGTGGGTGTTATATTCTCGAGTTAGGCCTCTCCCTCCCCTCCTTTCACAGTCACTTTCTCTCTTCGCTCTTTAGACTCTTCTGCTTATCAACATTGTTGCCGTCCACTACCTTGCGGGCTGCACGGTTCGCTACGCACTGAAAAGTCTATACTTTATTTTTGTCCTTGTTGGGTACTATGAGTGGCAGGCATTCGCCAACGGGTTCTGGCCGTTGGTGTGGGTGGGGGGAGGGGGAGTTTATGTTCCCGGTCACGGTAGTGCAACACATCGCTGCTCACAGACATACAAATATATGACTATCCAAAAGCACCAGATTAAATCCCCTAGGATACATACAAACATCTTGTTGCAGCCACTGACACATGGGCACGCCTAACCTCATTGCCGGCCCCACCTACAACCTATTGATGTGGAATGTGGGCGGCCTGCGTGACCCTCGTAAGCGCAGACACATACTTGGATATCTAGATAGACATAATATCCAAATAGCAATGTTGCAAGAAACGCACCTAGATCCCATGACATCGCCTGCCTTTGCTGGGAAATGGGCAGCCCACAGATGTTTTGCTTCATATTCAACTTACGCTAGGGGGACTGCCATCTTGATCAAAATTAATGTCCAATACCGCCCAGCTGGCTCTTACCAAGACCCTCAGGGATGTTACTTTAAGGTGGGGGTGCATGGCCGCACACTCTGTCATGCTAGTAAACTGTTATGGCCCTAATATAGATGACGTTACCTTCTTCGATAAGCTCTGGGGACTCATACGTGACATTTGTTTCACACTTTTAATATGGGGGGGGGGGTAATTTTAATGTTGCATTAGACCCTAGTATGGATCGATCATATCACACCCCAGGCCCATACACCAAGGCGGGAAAGCATCTAGCAGACGTCATTACTGACCATCAACTATTTGTCGCCTGGAGAACCCTTCACCCTACACAAAAGGAGGGCACCTACCATTTTAGTGTATACTCCAGCTGGTCCCGCATTGATTACTGGCTGCTCTCGCGGGGGATGGGCACTTGGCTGGTTGGAGCAAAGCACCTCGCACAAACATACTCCGATCACTCCCCGGTGCTGCTGCTGCGCCCACCGGGAAATAATTCCCCATACTGATCGTGGCAGCTCCAGCCCACTGCCCTGCTAGATGATTGCTTCCACGAAGAGATAGGGTAGGAAGCAAATTACTTTTTTCCCACAAATTTAGACTCAGTCCCAACCTTAGCTTGCATCTGGGAGGCCTTTAAAGTTACCATACGGGGAATGTGCATTGAAAAGGGGGGGGGGTACCCTGCGGGACATTATAGGTTTGCTCATGAAACTCGAAACAGAAATTAAAGAAGCAGAGACCCACATCGCAGATGCCCCTGACGGGCAGAGACAGGCGCAGCTCTGGAAATCAATACCAGAATACCAAACCATGGCGGAGCGAGAACACCTCTTCCGATCCAAGTATCACTGTGCCCATAGGTTTGGGGAAGGCGAGCGGCCGGGGAAAGCGTTTGCTGAGGCGGTACGAATTCCCAGATTCTCCAATAATGTTTTTGGGGTGGTAGACACAGCGGGTTCCTTACAGACTCTGCGGGCATTCTCAGCACTTTCTCTGAATACTATTCCACCCTCTGTTCCACACACAGGACGCAGCAGTTCATCCTATTTTGAGGACATTGCTCTTGGCTGGCTCAATGAGCCCAACAGGGAGTTTCTATCAGCGGATATCGAGGAGGAGGAACTCCGCGTGGCCATAATGCAATTACGCTCCATCTAGGCCCAAGGCCCGGACGGGCTGCCGGCCGACTTTTATAAGTGCTATGCAGGAACGTTAGTTCCCTTCCTGAAAAAGAAAAGTATGAGGAAGCAAAACATTCGGAAACTCTCCCACTCACCATACGAGAAGTGACGATTATTGCACTGCTTATGCCGGGAAAGGATGCCACCACATGTGAGGCCTATAAGCCCCTATGCTTAATCAACTGTGACGCAAAAATACTGGCTAAAGTCGTGGCCAATAGGCTGAGCTTGTTGATGGAGGGGCTAGTTCTGCCAGATAAGGCATGCTTCATACCTGGGAAAGCCACCTCACATAATTTGCGTACCCTATTTGCACTGTTACCAGACACTGACCCTGAGTTGGCAGCTGTGGCGGTCTTGCTAGATGCCATCAAGGCCTTTGACTCACTAGAATGGGATTACATGTTCGCGGTTCTGCGAAGAATGGGACCCCCCCCCTTCTTATCCTGGGTCGCTTTGCTCTATAGCCAGCCACGAGCTACAGTGCAGATTAATGGTGGACACTCCAAATGATTTCCCATTTCGCGTGGCACCATTCATAGAGAATACGTGTTATGTTATCCTTCTCGACATATATTACTCTCTACATTCGAGACCCACAAACCAGTATGAATCCCATTCTCGGGGAGTTCATTTGCTTTGGCAAAATGTCCAGAGTAAATATTAACCGGGGCATATCCCAGGTGTTTCCCCTCACCCCCAACACCCCTAAATTCTCACTGGACTATCCACTGATGTGGTGCGACTCAGAGGTAAAATATTTGGGAGCGGTGGTTTCCAGGGACAGGGAAGAGACGCTCTGGGCAAACTATGGAACTTCCATCACCTCGATCACGAGCTCGGTGTCTCGCTGCCCTTGTTGCTGGCGGAACGAATCTCCTTAGTGAAAATGGTAATATTACCTAAATTACTCTATTTCTTCCTCAACATACCATACCACCCTGGACGCCCTTTTTTTCCACACACTCCAAACTCAGCAAGTTAGACTGGCATGAGGGAGGCAGGCAACCCAGAGTGAGCTGCACCACACTTGCTCAGCCTTTTTTGCGAGGTGGCTTCGAAGCCCCAGACATAGAGCTATATTTTCTATGCGCACAAGCTCACTACACCACGACTTGGTTTCAGCCACTGCCATTTATGCCCCACCTGGCCATTGAACAAGACTACATGGCCCCTCTCCCTGCAACCTCCTTCCTAGGGGCACGAGTTCCTGGAGAGGGCACCGCTCATTCCATGGTGGCATGCACCAACCTTGCGTGACGCCGTCTAGTCAGAAAACTGAACAAGCCTCTACTATATTCACCACTAGCGCCCCTCCCTTATCACCACCTTACGCAGGTTACCCACAAAGCCTTATGTCGCAGCATGCTTAGCAGGAGAGGAATAAATACCTGGAGTGACCTATACCACTAGGGATTATTCAAAGATCGGGAAACATTGCTAAGTGGGGGAGCCGCCACGCCATTGGAGATTGTTTTATACATCAGGATCAGGCATGATGTCAGAGCTAGTACCCCCAACTTTCCCCTGGAACCCCCCACCCTAGACGTACTGAATACCCTACTAGGGGCAAAAGGGCCAGCGCATGCAGTGTCCAGACTTCACCGTGCCACCCTAATAGAATGCAGAACGGCTCAATGGCAGGGTGGGATCAAGAGTTAGACACTTCACTCACCGATAAGCAATGGCTTTACTGCTGCAAACAAACAGGCATGATAACGGCCAGCAGCCGCCTACGCATCATACACTTTAAATTCGTACATCAGGTTTACTATACACCAGCAAGACTACACAGATTTAAATTAAGATCTGACGACCGTTGCGATAGATGCAGACAAGAGGGGACGGGCTTCCTGCACCTAGCGTGGCAATGTGAGACAGTATACAGGTACCGGGTAGAGCTAATGGCCGCTTTGTCCAAAATGGTAGGCATCCCCTCTCCCCGGTCACGGCGCTTTTGGGTTACACTGAGGAATTGTAAGTCACGCACAGAAAATTCATCTCACTAGGGCTGCTCCTAACACAGCGAAGGATAGCATGCAGATGGAGCGAAGGGCGGGCTCCTAAATTCTACGAGTGGCTGAATGATCTCATATATTGTAAGGATCCATTAACAACATACGCTGAACTATTGCCAGCAACCTCCCAAGGGGCATTTGGGATCCCCTGCTGACTTATCTGCGAGAATGCTCAGACTGATGTTTCACATAGAGGGTCAGGAGGCTCTTACCACCTACACCTGCATTTAACAGCTAAAAAGACACAAGGGCGGCAAGGACAACCCACGCACATGGGGTATATGGAAACGCATCCACGTAACTGTCTGATCCCACACTGCATATTTCCATATTGTAAAGGGATACACGATAGAAATGTCAGATACAATCCAACAGTCACGGGCTGTGCACCCAGGGGAAACTGTACTAAGTTACTATGCAAATACCCAAAAGATGTTATTTCTTGACCCATGAACACTATGGTAATGCATGAATCATTTATGTACAGGTAAATGTAACAATCGATAAATTGTGTACGCACTACTGTACCTTGTTGAATTTAAAAAAATATATATATATCTATATTTGATTTGCATTCATACCAAATTCTTTTTGGAGCAAGGAAAGTGGCATAATATCTCCATCTTCAAATATGTCTCTGACCATCCCAATTAGCTCCCAAGCCTGAAATTCCTTCAGCTTACATACCTCAGGAAGCCAGTTCCCCTCCTATAGGGGAGATATTCTTATAAGTTTTCCATGCCATCCCATAGTAGTCATAGCCCTATCCCAGGCTGCTATTGTGTCCTGAGTGGCAGGGAGGAAACTCCGGGTTCCTCTTCTTCCATACAGATAGTGCAAACAGGACTTCTTACCCCATTGTGACCTCCCCGAATCTAAAAGTTGAGTGGTCCAGGGGAGCAAATAATCAGTCATTGACATTTATAAGGTGGGCCGCTCAATAATAAGCACGTATGTCTGGTAATGCCAACCTGCCATTGTATTGGTTTCATTGCAGGGTTGTGAGAGCGATCCCGGGCTGTTTGCCATCCCATAGCATTGTCTACATGTCCCCCTCAATCTCCCTAAACATTTCAGGAGGGATCCGGTAATACGTATGTTGCAGTACATAGAGTAATTTAGATAACGAATAATTTTAAACATTGCTGCTCTCCCCATCAACATAAGGGGTAGCCCACACCATCTCTCAATGTCTTCTCGGCAGGTCTGCATCACCTTCCCTAGGTTGCAGTCGAAACAAACCACCCCCTCCAATGTCATATATATATACCTAAATATTTAAATTCATGATCAGTATGGGTCAGGTGGACTGGGAGTGGAGGCACTATTGTCCCATTCTACGGTAGACAAAGCACTGATTTGCCCCAGTTAATGCTTTAACCGGAATGTTCCCCATATTCTTCAAAAAGTTGGAAGGTCGAGGGAAGGGACAGGGTTGGGTCTGTAAGGTACAAAACAATATTGTCCACGTAAAGTTACATTTTCTATTCTTCACCCCATTCCCAGCCCCCCTGCCCCACCCCACACACCCCAGTCTCTCCTGTTATTTGGAAGCCACTGATCTCTGGATGGTTACAGTCCGCACAGGCTAGAGACTCTATAGTTAAGGCAAATGGAATAGGAGATAGGGGACAACCCTGTCTTGTTCCTCTGCCAATGGGAAACTCCCTTGACAGTGCTCCATTCACCCGGACCACAGACATGGGGACCTGGTATAATAGTTTGACCAATTTCCTATACCAAGGCCCAAACTTGACTAGCATATTCTCAAGGAAGGGCCAGTGCACTGCTTCAAACGCCTTTTCAGCGTCAAGTGCTAGAAAGACATGAGGTTCTGGGCGATTCCTGATTTCGTTCAACCAGTTATGCATGCGGCGTAGGTTATGTCTGTTAGATCTACCAGGCATAAAGCCCGACTGATCCCTTTGAATTAGGGTCTGGAAAGAAAACTCTTAGCCATGAAGAAGGCTTGCTCTGAATGGTGACATTTTTTAATGGGAGCTTGAGATCCCTTAGAAATCTGCACTGATCACTGCAATCTCCAGTGCCTCAGGAATATGCAGTGCTGGAACAGTCTCCAAGCTCGATAGGCTTATTTCTTTAATCAGTATGACTTTTATCATCAGTCATGTTCCTGGTTCTCAAAATATTCTGGCTGATGCCCATTTATGACGTTATCCTGAAGTGCCCTCAGTTTTAGGCCAATATAGTCTTTCATCAGAAAAGATCATTGGAGTTGCGCTGTAACTTTTTGCAGAGTTCGAGCTAGTTATTCCTCAGTCCCCAGGAAAGAATGGGAATCCTTGTCTGCCTCAGTTTGTAAAAAGGACAATCTTGTCTTTATGGGTAAAGCTCTTTTTATTCCATTTAATGTTATGAGAATTGAAGTCTTCAAGATGTGTCACAACTCCCCTATTGCTGATCATAGGGGAATTTAATCTAACTTGGAACTTATTCTTCGATCCGTTTGGTGGCCATCTGTCCGACATGACACTGAGATCTGCGTTGATCCTGTCCAATCTGCACTCAGGGAAAATCTTCTCACTCCCATCTTTCAGGACTCCTGCAACCCATACCTGTTCCACCAGACTTGTGGCATACTGCTTCTGCTGATTTCATCGCTGCCTTGCCTCCTTCTGAAGGAAATCAGGTCATCATTGTCATGCTATTTTTCCAAAATGGCTCATTTCACAGCCCTTAAAAAATTACCCTCTGCCAAATCTTTGGGTCAAATCTTTTTGCAGGAAATCTTTAGTTTACATGGTCTCCTCAAGCTATATTTTCTGATCGTGGTCCTCAGTACAGTTCTTGCTTATGGAAATCTTTATGCAGGTCTTTTAAAATTGAGGTGCCCTTATCCTCTTATTTTCACCCCCAGACTAATGGTCAAACCAAACGACTGAATCAAGGCCTGGAAGAGAATCTCCGCAGTTTCTGTAATGCCACTCAAAGTGACTGGTCATCCTTTTTAGCCTTGCCTGATTTTTCCTATAAAAATTTAATTCAGGGGGGGCGTGGCCAAGATGGCGGCGAGATAGGACGTGGGTCCCTATCCCTCCGGCGCCGTTAATACTTAGCATTGTACTATCGCCCTAACTGGCGCCCATCTGACCCTGCAGACAGGTGAGCGGTATCGCGGAGCTGTCCTGGACCCGATGGTGGGCCCCGTTCTGTGATCGGTGCGCTCTGCTCCGCCGTGTGATCCCTTCCGGCCCCGGCCTTGCTGCGGCCCGGCGGGTGAGGCGCGGCCGGGTGGAGAGCCGAGCACCGGTGTGAGCTGCGGTGCTGCCTTGGGCGACCTGCCAAGAGTGTGTGGTGGAAACGCACTGCCCCCGACGGCGTTGAATTCCCGGCGGCCCGGGTGGAGACGGGGCCGTGGAGACGCAATACGGAGACGGCGCCATTTTGGTGGACTGCAGCGAGGCCTACCCGGACCTGAAAGATCTGTGGGGCGGTGAGTGGGTCGGGGCCTCCCGGTGCCCGGCGGGTCCTGCTCTGGTGCGGTGGCTGAGGGCTACGTCATGTGCTGGTGAGGCGCTGCCCAGCAGACATTACAGGCGAAGAGACGCGGGCCTAGGAAGGCAGCGTTCGAGTGGCCGGAGGGCTCGGTCCGCAGGTCGGCGGACGGAGATGTGCCCTGATAGTCCCCGGAGGCTGGGAGCGGTGAAAGCGGAGTAACGTGGGGCTGTGCTGCGGTCTGCCGGATTAGTAGCTGCCATCGCGAGGGGCCCGGCATCTGCCGACACCGTCGCACCACCACCCACGGAGCGACTTGTCCCGCTGTCCGGCCCCATCCGGCCCCGGCCTTGCTGCGGCCCGGCGGGGAGAGGGCTAGTGAGGACAGAAAGAAGGCTGTCGTGGTCGGCTGTGCCCCTCGGGGTGCCTGTGGGAGTGGTGTGCCTGTTGGGTCCCCTGCGGACTGGGTTCCTGGTGCAGCTGCGTGAGCAGGGACCCGGAGACGGACCCATATCGGAGGTGGTGGTGGGCCCTGCTGGTAAGGCCTTGATTCGGTGCAGCGGAGAGACACAGAGCCATCTGCGGAGGCTGTGCCATATGCTGAACGCCGCAGGTGAGGAGCAGTGAGAGTGACGGGCGTGTGAGCGCGGTCTGCAGATCGGCAGACGGAGTGGTGTCCTGCTTGCCCCTGGGGGCTCACGTTGGTGACTGTAGAGGCGGATGGCATAGAGACTTAAGATTGCAGCGTGACTGGCGGCGAGTGCCTGGGAGGCCCCCCTGTCTTACCGGAGCCACCTGCTAAGCTATGCGGAGGGGAGAGGGGACCCCCGTGCGCCTCTGCCCCTGGCGGACATTGGCTCCCCCTGCTAACATTACCTCCTTGCATCCACCTAACTCCCGCACCCACCCTATACTACCAGGTCTGGGCATATCAAGGTGAGCATTGGAAGGAGCTCCAGCGAGCGGGGAAGTAGCCATGCTGGTGAATGGACATACTAAGGACTGCGCCTGAACCACTGCAGCGCTGCAGGCGGCTGGCTGCGGGGTGTTGCAGCGGAGGGAGGGAGCCGGTAGGAGTGGAGCTTTGGCCTGAGCCGCCGGAGTGGTAGCGAAGGGCCTGGGCTTGGTCTGGGGCGGTCACTTGACGGGTGTACGTCCTCACGATGTCTTCCGCCAAGGGGAGAAGGGACAAATCTCTGAAGGACCTACTACGGAAGACCTCGGAGAATCCCGCAGCGCAGACCACGACGGGAGCAGCGCTCTTGGACGGAGAGGATGCCCCAGCAACAAAAGCTTTTATGGTGGAGCTCTTTTCCGCCATTAAAGAGGACATACAAGAGCTTCGTTCGCAGCTGTCGGCGGATCTCGGAGAGGTGCGGCGAGACGTGGATGGCATTGGAGAGAGGGTGGCGACCCTAGAGGAACATGACCTAAGTAGAGAGGACGATATGCACCAGCTGCAGCAGGAAATGCTGCGTCTCCGGGACCAAAACATAGACCTACAGGCCCACACGCAGGACCTTGAAAACCGCTCTCGGCGGCATAATATACGGATCCGAGCAGTACCATGGAAGGGAGAAGGTGATGACCTCCGTGAATATGTCAATGCTCTGTTCCTGCAGATCTTGGAGGATGAGGAAACACCTGAGGTCCAAATGGACCGTGTCCACCGAGTAGGGCTGCCGTGGGGTCCGAAGGCCCCTCCTCCTGACATTCTGGTCTGCATCCATAATTTCCAGCTCAAGGAACGTATCCTTCGCAGAGCTAGAGACCTTAATCCGATCCGCTTCCGAGATCATTGCCCAGTTCTCTATCAAGACCTAGCAGCTTCTACGTTAATGAAACGGAGAGACATAAGCCTATCACCAACCATCTCAGAGAGCAACAGATTCCTTACTCCTGGGGTCACCCCTTCCGCCTTATCTTTAAATACCAGGGCAAACTATTGCAGATACGCTCTCTAGAGGATGCATATGAGAAGCTAAGCTTAGAAAGGCCATCTGCTGGAACAATGGAGGAACATCCACTTCGCCGCGGGCGTAGACGCTCCTCGGGATGGCAGCGAGTGGGGGGGCCGCAGCCGGGTGCTGCACCAGACATAGCTACGAGCAAGCTTGAGAGGGAGGAAGCCCTCTCATCAGTCACGCGAGTAACTGACAACCCCATAACACCCTGAGGTTCTTCAATTGGCGTCCACAAGGGCACTCTAGTCCGCGCCGGAGGGAGGCGGCCCTTCGATGAAACGTAGTGCTCCTGCACCCTAGACATCGGTGTGCTGAGCACGGTGATCTGCGAGAGTTCTGGACCCCGACCACGTCTTCCCCTGTAAGACATGACCCAATCTGGGGGATGCCACGTCCCCTGGAACATTTGTATTATCTGACGGACATAAGTCACCTTATTGGTTCTTACAGTTTTGCTATTTTGCTTCTTTCTTTTGTTTTTTCAGCAACTTTTGGGAGTTGGGGTTTATGGGATTGTTTTTGGGGCTCCGCATCAGTTCATAGGCAAGAATGGCAACAGCCCAGGCCGTGGGTCCTGGGGGACTTTGCATTTTCTCTCCGGCAGGTTTGGCAGGTGTTTAGCTTAAACAGAGTGCAGCACGTGTGGCCAGGCGCAGGTAGGCTATGCAACGCTTCCCCGTTTCACCTAGTTAGATTCGATGGGTAGGGATTTGAAAATTGTGAGCTTAAACGTCCGTGGATTGAACAACCCAGTCAAACGCGCTGCAATACTTTCTCCCTTAGAAAATGCTGAGGGGGATATATGTTTACTGCAGGAAACTCATCTGTTGCCCAAGGACACTAAGCGCATGCGAGATAAACGCTTCCCTTTGCAGATGTGGTCCTCGGGGGCTGCTAAGAAAAATGGGGTGGCGATCCTCTTTAGCGCACGGTCACAATGCAAAGTCATTTCCACAGTAGCAGACATCAAGGGCAGGTTTTTAGCAGTCCGAGTTCAATGGGGAGACACGCACATGACAATAGGGTCGCTATATGCCCCAAATGAACGGCAAGAACCCTTCCTACGACTAGCACTCTCTGAGGTACTTGCCTCGCCGGATGCAGCACTCTTGGTGGGAGGTGACCTGAACGTGGTAATGGATTCCGCGATGGACAGATCAGAGCAAAGGGCGCATCAAACGGGAGCGCTGTCTCAGGGAGGGAGGCAGTGGTTGTCTGACAGTGGGCTGAGCGATGTGTGGCGTACAATACACCCGAATACACGGGACTACTCTGCAGCGCACAAAACCTATGCACGATTAGATCACTTTTTATCCTCTTCCGCACTACGCTCTGCCTTGCACACGGCGGAGATCACTCCCCGTTCCCTTTCGGATCACGCCCTCATTTCAGTACAATTAACCTCTCATGGTGCGCGCTCCTCACCGTCGGGCTGGCGTCTTCGCGACTCCCTTCTACACTCCGAGGAGGTCACTGATAGAGTCCGGACCGCTATTGTACACTACCTAGCCGACAATGATCTCCTGGGCACTCCTCTTGTAGCAATTTGGGAAGCCTTGAAACTAGTGGTGCGGGGCGAATTTATTGCGATTGCCGCCTCCTTTGCGCGGCTACGCAGGGAAAAGCGTGCAGAACTGGAGAAGGAGGTGGGAGACTTGGAAGCAGTCCATAAGAGGACTGGAGCCCCCAGAGTCTGGAGGGAATTGGAAACACGGCGGCGTATGCTAAAACACCTAGATTTAGACAGGGCAGAATATGCCCTCCTGCGATTGCGACATAAATTCTATCTCAGTGGGGACAAGGGAGGGAAAATGCTAGCGCACAGATTGAGAGCGCGTACACAGATGACCACGATACAGGCGATTCGAGACCGGGACGCGGCGGAGAATACCACAAACACCCTCATTGCTGACACCTTTCGCCAGTTTTATCAAAGCCTTTATACTAAGGGGTCCACTAGTTCCCATACCATTGGGGAATACTTGACCTCCTGCGATATTACTCCTCTGGTTAAGTCATCAGCGGACACATTGGACTCTGTTATTCGAATAGAGGAAGTCATCTCGGCGATTGCTCGCTTAAAACCGGCCAAATCCCCAGGCCCGATGGCTTTTCCACACTGTTTTATAAAACATTCTGTGTGGAGCTGGCTCCCCTTTTAACGAGGCTTTTTAACTCTTTCCTTGAAACCAAGGAAGTGACGCCCACTATGTCGGAAGCGGTTATTTCTGTCATCCTTAAACCGGGAAAGGATCCTAAGGAGTGCGGGTCATACCGGCCCATCTCCCTCCTTAACGTCGACACGAAGCTATTCGCGAGCATATTGGCAGCGCGGCTCGGTCCCTTGATGGACGGCCTGATTGATCCGGATCAAGCCGGTTTTATCCCGACACGGCAAGGAGGGGATAACACCAAACGACTTCTCCATCTCCTAGACTACATCCACCGGTCACGTACGCAGGCCTTCTTCCTTTCTATTGATGCGGAGAAGGCCTTCGACCGAGTCGACTGGAACTATTTGTTTGAAGTCTTACGGGCTTTCGGATTCGGCGATAACTTTGTCCGGTGGGTACAGTGCCTATATGCCTCCCCTAAGGCTGCAGTGCGAGTGAACGGGTGTAAATCGGCCCTGTTCCCCATTGCCAGGGGCACGCGGCAGGGATGTCCCGTCTCCGCTGTTATTCGCGCTCTACATGGAGCCCTTTGCTCAATGCATACGATCTAATCCCGACGTGGTGGGTATCAAATTTGGCGCTGACACACATAAGATTAGTTTGTACGCTGACGATGTTATCCTCACACTCGTGCAGCCCCAGTCGACCCTAAGACATTTGTCGAGAGAGCTCCACGCTTTTGGAGAGGTGGCGGGATTCAAAGTTAATTTCTCTAAATCGCAAATTCTTAATGTGTCGATCCCCGAAGCTGAGATCCAGGACCTACAGCAAGATTTCACCTTCCACTGGGCCCCCAACGACATAACGTATCTGGGTGTTTGCCTGACCTCAGCCATTACCAAAACCACGGCCCTTAACTACAATTTATTGTTGGAACAAACGACCAAGGCACTGTCTGCCTGGTCTCGTCTTAATCTGACATGGTACGGGAGATTAGCGGCAGTGAAAATGACGGTGCTCCCATGCATCCTATATTTATTTCAGATGCTTCCGGTAACCCCCCCTCCGGGCACCCTTCGAAAATTACAAGGGCTTCTAACCAAATTTCTGTGGGATCATAAAAAGCCGCGACTTGCGCTATCCCTAGTAACCTCTCCGAAGGCTAGCGGTGGACTCGGCTTCCCTCTGGTGAGTGCATACTATCAGGCATCTTGCCTTCGCTATATCACGGAATGGAATAGGCCCTTGTCCAGTAAGCACTGGAACTTCATGGATCAAACTGTGGCTGGATGTAATATCTGGCGTGAGCTGTGGCTCCCGCGTAAACACAGGGCCTGGGGCCTATACTCCTCTCCGGTTACATCGCCGACACTTAAGGTGTGGGATCAGTTGGCGCGCCAAAGGGGGTGGACTACGTTCCCTCCCCTATGACTCCTATCGTGGATAATCCTGATTTCCCACCAGGTTGTGCATCGCCAGTCTTTCACCGTTGGAGGGAGGAAGGATGTAAACGGGTGGGCTCGCTCTTTGACCTAGAAGGCTTGATTCCCTTTCACCAATTGCGCACAGAGCACTATGATCTACCTGAATCAGACGCTTTCCACTACTCACAGCTTGCACACTGGGTGACGCAGCCCTCGCACTTCACACACATGTCCCGCCCCTTGACGACATTTGAAAAGTGGCTGGTCTATAAGAAGGATGACCGTAAACTCATTTCTGAACTCTACGCTATGATCATTGCACGTCCCCAGTCACAACGCACAAGAGCACAGGTCCGATGGGAGACTGAATTAGGTCGACCTCTAACACAGAAAGAATGGGAACACATCTTTTACCGGGCGCATCACACAGCTTCCAATACCGCGGGGGCGGAATCTGCGTATAAAGTGGTTACTTATTGGTATTATACTCCAGAGCGCATCAAAACATGGGATAGAACTAAGTCAGACCTCTGCTGGCGGGGGTGTGGCCTTACTGGCTCCTTGGTGCATTTGCTGTGGCATTGCCCGAAACTAGTGCGGTACTGGACAGCAATTCTCGATGACCTTGACGCAGCGTTTCAGATTACATTTCCAAGAAAGCCTGAGCACACACTACTGGGACTTCCCCACACAGGGGCCTTCCCCTTGCGATCACTGAGGGGTAAGCAAATAGCCTTGGCTTTGCTGGCAGCACGGCAGGTGCTGTTGGCGCAGTGGGGATCCACATCAATGCCGGATCCGAGCGATTGGATCCGGAGGCTTTGGCATCTTTTAGCGATGGAGCGTATTTCGCTCCGTGTAGAGGGGAAAGGATCGGAATATGCCGAAATATGGGCCCCATTCTTGCAGCTTCTTACCAAAGACATGAGGGAGGTGACATGCCCGAAATATTTACAAATACTACAACTCATTTCACTGACGCCGCCAGGTTCCTCTGTTAAGTAATGCAAAGGATACTAGCCAGGGATTGATAGTTAGGAAGAGGAAGAACAATAGGTCCTGAACTGATGCGGAGGGAGGGAGGGGGGGGGTATGGGGGGTTAGGGCGGAGGGAGGTAGGGTTGTTTGTGTTTTTCTTTTTGGTTACCATTTGTTCTCTAAAAGTGGTATCTCAGATAAGTGCCTTATCGTGTTAAAGACTGCATATTATCGCGGGGTCGGCCCCTGGGGTGTAGACCTGAACGCTGTGTACTGTTTTTAAGAGTATGCTCTGCCGGCGTCCTGATGTAGGCAGCTAAGCTGTGTATTATGGCTCTTCTACCACGTAATAAAAATGATTGATTCCTAAAAATTTAATTCATGGTGCTATTCAATCATTGAAACAAATCAAAAGGCATTCGGCTAGTCTACTGCAAAAATCTAGAGGGAGTCGATTGCCCCAGGAAAAACTTAATTAAACTTGGAATCCCTTAAGGTTTTTTAAGAGACCCTCACCCACCGGAGTTCACTGGTGGCATGCTTCATCATCGGGTCGGCACTCAAACACCTAATGTGGCTGATTGGGCTTCACTTCCTCACAGTGGGAGCACTTCTAAATGAAATTATGAGTGGGATCTGTGAGTTGTGTATTAAAATTACCTCTGATATCCCAAACTGTTTTGTTTGTCTATCCGGGAATAAGGGTAAGGATAAAAGAACTAAGGGATGTGCTTGGGGATGATAATGGTCCCTGACATTGTCTGTGTGATCATAACTCTCTTGATGCGCAAGGGGCAGCCCTTAGGCTACATCGAGAAGTGCACTTATCTTACTATAAAAAACTCAGTTCTTGATATGTAACCATATTTGGTTATAATGGATCGATTTGGTAACAGTGCAGCCACACAAACCATCATGTATCTACACTGAATGTATGTCTCCCCCTGTACATTCAGGGTTCAAACCCTATAGAGATTGTGATGGGCAAATGACCATTACAGTTTTCACAATATCTGTTCGTGGTGTCTGGATTTAGACCACGAGGACGTGCGACTTCTGCCTCAGCATGCATCCCAAAGCGATTAAAGAGAGGGAGACCAAGTTGTTTATGGCCTGAGCCCATGAAGCCCCTGGACCCAACGCTGATTTCAGCCAATAACTGCATCTCCTTTTTTGCCATATTGAAATAGTTGAGGGATAAACACCACAAACACAATAAGAGGAAAAGGCAGTATCTGTCTTCTCCTAAAGGTAAGTCCCTTCATCTCTCCCCTCCTCTGTGAGAATCTTCAACAGTACCAGATCTGGAGGATACACTGCCAGCCTCCCTCCATCGCAGTGTACGCAATGCTGGCTTGTAATGTTCAAGATATTCGGCATGCTTCAGTCCCCTCTGGGACTCCTTTGGGCTCCATGGGGCCGTTTGAGATGTCATATGGGTTGATGCCGGTAGGTCCATCTCCGACGTCTGTAAGCTCCATGCCTTCAGCACTTGAGACCGTGCAGACACTGGCCATTTTACCAGCACATTCATATACGGTACTGCAACTCACTCTAACGTATACTGTCTCTGAGCTAATGCCACTCACCCCTCCAGTGCTACTGCACAGCCCCTAACACCATTTTGTTGGACATTGCTCACATGGTGGTTTCCAGACCATTTGAAAGGACACTTTTCGGAGGTGCTGAAATGTGAACAAAATGCTTCAAGGCATATATTCAAAGCTGGATTTGATACGGCTGATTCAGTTGCACAAGCTATAGACTTCGCTGCCATGCATCGCTAAGGTCTTCAGGCTTTTCCAACGCTGCCCAATGCTACTCTGATGGACCTCCCATTTGACAGAGCTAAACGATTTAGAAACAAGGCTGATTCAGCCTTGAACGCTGTAAAATGTGCAGGGCTATAGCTCATTCACTTGTGTTGCAGTTTCCCCTGAAGACTATCAGCAGTTCCAGAGATTTCGGGGCTTTTCCCGAGGTTTCAATTTTTGCAACCAGAGACATGGCACTCAGCCTTAGCCCCCACAGAACCAACTGTTAAAGAGAATAGGGAAAGAGGCAAGGGCAAAGGTCAAGTCATCCAGCTAACGGCATCCTCCTCTAACCTCTTCCCCTGCCCCAGGAAAGAAGCTCTAGTTTGCCCTTTTCAGAGCACATGAGGCCTGTGGGATGGTGGGTGTCCTCCTTTCTACAGGCCTGGAAGGTAATAACTTTAAACCAGTGGGTCCTTCCGATAATAAGAGGGTATGCCCTACCCTTCCAATGTGTCCCACCCTAGATGCCTCTCCAGCAGTTCCTTCAGGCTGAAGACTATCTCTGCACACTCTACTTCCTGATTCCAAAGAAAGTCTACTATCTTCTTCTAATCCTGGATCTCAGTATCTTAAACCTCTTCTTCCTCAAGGAACAGTTCAACATGCTGTCCCGGCTCAGTTTCTTTAGACGCTGGAAGCAGAAGATTGGATGTTGTCCCTCAGCTTGCAGGATGCGTACTTCGACACAGTTGCATGAGAGATACCTGCAGTTCGTAGTAGGATCCACTCACTATCAGTTTGCAGTCCTCCTGTTATGATTGACATGGCAACTCTAGCCGTCACAAAGGTGATGACCATGGTGGCTGCTCATCTCAGGAGCTCGGGAATCCCTCTATTTCCATACATGGATTACTGGCTGCTCAAAGCCGGGTTGCCACAGATATTGCCGCATCACATGCAATCAGCAGCATCTCAGTTTGATGTGGGCTTTTCCATGAACTTTCCCAAATCTCACCTAGAGTCCTCTCACTGCTTCCTGTTTATACGGGCAGTACTGGATCCAACATCGCTGTGGGCCTTCACTCCTCCATAGAGGGCCCAGGACATTCAGGATATGATTCTGATTTTTCGGGAGGTGGCCCGCATTCCAGTCCTGATGGTCTTGTGCCTGCTTGGTCTGTTGGCTTCCTGAATTCTCCTGGTCAATTACACATGCTGGCAGAAGAGGACTCTCCAGTGATGTCTTCGCAGGCAGTGGTTCCAGCACAGTGGAAATTTGTCAGAAAGTATCTTGATTTCCTGTGACACTGCTAAGAATCTAGTTTGGAGCAGGAGAACCAATTGTGAAGGATATCTTTCCACCCACCACCAGCCATAGTCACAGCTGTGAGGAATGCCACCAACCTAGAGTGGTGTACACACCTGGAGGAACTGGAGATCGGAGGACTCTGGTCTCCATTGGAGCAGGTTCTTCACATCAACCTACTCAAACTGAGGGTGATTTTGGTAGGCCCTCAAGCCTTCCTCCCTTCCATTCGCAGTTGCTCAGTCAAGATTTTTTAAAAAACATTTTTATTGAGAATTTGTAGTCAATGCAACATATTACAAGCAATAAAAAAAAAAACTTACGTTGTTCACGTTCAGTCACGTACACTCACTTATTTATTTATATTCATGAACAGAGCAATCAGTCCTCTCTCAAGGTATATGTTTCTCATCAGGAGAGCATCCTCTACGCATTCATGGGGGAAGACCTACTGTATAGCAACTCCCTCCCCTGTGTTTCTGTGCCTAGGATGGCACTGTTACTATCTGTGTTTGTCTCGCCATCCTTTGTCAGCAAGTATTGCCTTAAGGGGTTACAGATGTCTCTGGGGCGAGATGGTTATGAGAGTAGTTCATTATATAGCTCTGACAGTGTGTTACACCATACTAGATCTTCATTTCACCCAGTGTCCACGTTTGGGTGATCTGCCTCTACCCCAGCACATTGCCACACATCGTTTTGCCACGAGCAGCGCCAGTGCTACAAGTTTCCTGTATGGTTTAGTAATATCATGCACATATCCCAAAAGTGCGATTAGGAGTGTCGGGGCTAGGCTATCTCCTATCATGGCACTAAGCGTAGTGAAGATCTCATTTCAGTAGTGATTCACTACCCGACACGCCTAAGCCAAATGGTGGAAATCCGCCCCTTCTACGCTGCATCTCTGACACTGTGTATCTGTTGTGAGTCCTTGCCCGCTGCATGTTTGCTAGAGTATGATATATCCTATATAAGAACTTGTTGTGCACTATTCAGTGCCTACCATTTGCTGACACTTTTTGCGTCTGCAGGCAGCAGTAGTTCCATGTATCATCATCAATCTCCTGGCCTATATCCTCTGCCCAGCTAGTCCTCACTTTATCCTGAAGGTACATCCTTGGCATATACTGCATGAGCATACATCTGAGAAATGAGTCTGTAGGAGAACACTTTTGCAGTCAGGAGCGATAATGGGTTCCACTGACTGGGTTCTTCTGGGTCCCTTACAGTACGGGCTAGTTGATGATATATATCCAGTTCACAGTGGGACCCCCTGTCCTTATTCCTGTAATTTGAGGAAGGCACCGGTGTTGCACATATCTCCCATGGTGCAGAGCTGCCTATTCGCCAGTTGTGTCCCGCCACCAGCTCACTTCACCTCTAGGTAGCTATTGTTCAATAAGTGCATCGCTGGGTGATATATCATCTCAACTCCCACTATTCTCGCCAATCTTGACCATTCCCAGACCGTACGGTCCACTGTGTTTATCTCTCTAGTGGGTCTAATGGGAGCCTTCATGAGCACCGTGTTCAGCGGAATAGAGGCAGCCAGTCCCCTTTCCACCTCATAGTGAGGTGCTTGCCTGATGTTATGAAATTAATGGTGTGTGTACTGCACTTGCTCTATTAAAAAGTTAACTTCAAACTTCGGTGCCTCATACCCTCTCATGGCATATGGCAACAGCATTTTTTTTTCAGTTTATTCTAGCCGTCTTCCCTGCCCAAGCAAGTTTTACCATCAGGGAGTTCAGTGTTATGAATTGTTGATTTAGCGGGAGTGGCAGGTTCTGAAAAAGGTAGAGTAGCTGTGGGAGACTACCATTTTCATTATACAGATTACACGCCTCCCCCTCAGCCATGGATCTAGAGTCTATTCCATTTATCTATGTTTGTGATTATCTTTTCTATACATAACCTGTAGTTGGCTTGGTGCAGAGTGTCTATGTCTCAGTGGTATTGTATGCCCAGATACTGAACCAGCTCCTCACTCCAAATTAGTGGGTAGTCCAAAGTGACGGTCTTAGTAGTCTCTGATTAAGGGACCATAACAGACTTGTCCCAATTTGTAGTGAGGCCCGACCATCTTACATATTGTATTATTTCTCTAATGATCGGATTAAGAGTGTTCGGGTCTTTATCTAGTAGGAGGACACCATCCACATACAGTGGCAGTAGTGCTCCATGACTACCAAACGTAATGCCCCCTCGCCGTGAAACTCTCGTAATATTCTCACTAGGGGCTCCAACACTATTGCAAATAGGATTGGGGATAGCAGACATCCCTGTCACGTCCCCCACTGCATGAGTAGTGGTACAGATAACATCCCATTCACTTTTTTGTCAGTTGATTATATAATATCCTGACCCATCTGATCCAGTCACGTCCCAATCCCATCTTCTCTAGTGTAGTGTAGAGGCAGCGCCATTCAACTGAGTGAAAGGCTTTAGCAGCATCTAAAAATACCGCAGCAGCCTTAGTATCAGGATTCATTTGATGTGTGATGGTGAATAGTGTGTGCAAGTTGTCTACGGTAGACATGCTGGGGATGAACCTCGATTGATTCGGCAGCACCAATCTGTGTAACAGTGGC
This sequence comes from Calotriton arnoldi, assembly GCA_963921515.1. Classification (NCBI taxonomy): domain Eukaryota; kingdom Metazoa; phylum Chordata; class Amphibia; order Caudata; family Salamandridae; genus Calotriton; species Calotriton arnoldi. The sequence goes on from CAWUFW010002480.1 coordinate 399,301, forward strand.
ACCAATCGTACCGCCACTATTGTGGCTAATATCTTATTATCAATGTTTATCAATGACAGCTGGTGGTACGAGCCATACCCATTCGGCGGCTTGTCTGGCTTTAATAAGATGATCACCAGTGCCTCATGCATCGTTGTTGTCAAACATCCCATTGCCACCGCCTCTTTGAAAACTTCCAGCAAGGCCAGGGCAAGTTCCTGTATATATTCTTCATAAAATTCCTCTGCGAGGCCATCACTCCCAGATGGCTTGTTGTTTTTCAAAGTTCTAATTGCACTACAGACCTCTGCAAAAGTGAGCGGGGCACATAAGGTTTCCTGTTCTGTGCTCTTAACCCATGCCAAAGTGGCTTTCTCGAAGTATTGATTGAGATCTGCATGGGTTTTGGTTTCTCCAGGTTCATATATGTGCTTATAGTACCTAGTGAATTCCTGCATTATTTAATTGGGCTGATATTTAATGGTGCTGTCCCCTGCCTGTACCGAGACCACAGCAGACGCCGCCCATCGCGATCTAGTGAGTTTGAACATCGTGTGCCCCCGTTTGTCCTCTTCGCCATAGGCCTGCGCGACTGTGTATTTGCTAAGTAATTTTAATTCTCTGTCTGAACATTGAGATCGTGTAGCATATCCAGGGTGCCCCTTCGCAGTGAATTGTCTCTAGGCTTTGTAGCTCAGCCTCCAACGTAGCTAATGTATGCCGAATAAATTTGAGTATGCCATATCCCTTAGCTATACATTTCCCTCAAATTACAGCCTTGAATGCTTCCCATAGTGTGCCCCAGGAGTCCACCGACCCTCTGTCTTAAAGCAGTTAGCTATGACTTGCCTAATCTCCTTTGTAAATGCGGCGTCTAACAGCATACTAGAGTGCAGGCACCACAACAAACATTGGCGTATGTGGTCCAGGAACGTCAGTGTGAATATGTGCACGCTAAATGCTTCACATCTGCAGTCCAGCTCATTCGTGCCTAACCAGTAGTCAAGCCTGGAGGCCGAACAGGTGGCCGAGGTGAAGAATGTGCATCCTCATTCCTCCGGGCATTGTGATCTCCAAATATCCATAAGTTCATAGTGGTGCATAATGTTGCGTAATGTCTCTCGTGCTCTAGGGTGTATTTTACCTCTGTCACCGGTGCTATGCATTGAGGCTTGCAAAGTAACGTTATGATCCCCTCCCCACTGAAAGTTTCAGTTGCTGTACCTTGGTAGCAATTGATAAGAAAAAATCAGGGTCATCAGAATTTGGATCATAGGAGTTGATGAGAATTATCTTGCACATGTGTAATATCCCCCATTTAATCAAATAGAGGCCCTCAGGGTCAGCTATGTCCTGCAAATGCGTGTAAGGCAGCCATTTATGTATAAATATTGCCACCCCCAGCATGCATTCAGTATGAGGCAAAAGACCGATAAGAGCTAAAGTTCTTGGCAACATTGAGCTCCTGTTCACCTACCAGATGTGTTTCCTGACAGCATTGTATATCTATTGTATTAAGCGTGGCATATGCCTATCATGATTTCTAGGTTTCGTCAGGAGTCTAACTCCTCTCTCTAGTAGTCTGCATCTAATCCTCGACAGGGTAATAGATAGCGGGTGAGTATGCTCCCTCCATCTAAGTATGCAGTCCGTGAACCTCTGAACATAATAATGCTCATATTGACCAATTTCTTCACCACCCTCCCACATTGAACCCCAACTGTCCAGGGGATTGCTCCATTCCTCGCTGAACAGTTTTCAAACAAAAACAGAAAACCATACATATGTCGCATTTCAGCTTCCAACAATCGGCTGAAGCGAGTGGATGGTGGCTAGATATATCAAGACTCCATTATTGCCCAGTTCCAGTTTAGATGATAGGAAGGGGGGACCCCATGGCTCCGCAATCTCCACAGTCTGTGTCACACCATGTCTGTGCATTTATGTGTTTTTTGCCTCCTTTGCACATTTGGGTTTCCCACCTCTCAAGTATATCAGCAGTCCAAACAGCCATTTCTGGCTTGTCCCATCACACTTAATATCTGTAGGAGCGCATTGTCATCTCCCATAATTGAAATCCTCAATTGCAGCTCTGACGCACGGTGGTCTAGGGATAGTAATACTTTGCAAGGTTCATTCCACGTCACTCAGGGCATTTGAGGTAGGTGGCACCATGGGTTTAGTTTTCTGGCCTCTTTTCTGGATGTGTTTTTTTAGGAACTCAGCTGCCGCTTGCGGGTCCAGGAAAATATGCACTTTCCCAGTTCAGGTGAATCTCAGTTGAGCTGGGTATAACATAGAATATTTAATGTCTAAGTCCTTAAGACTTTTCTTCACATTTAGGTACTTGCGGTGCATTTTCTGCACCGCCATCGTGAAATCAGGGTATATTGAGATCATATTACCATTGTGTCCCAAGTCTCCTATAAGTCTCCTTTTTCTCTGGCCAGTTGGAGGATTCTGCCTCGGTCTCAATAGCACAACAGATTAGCTATGACTGGGTGTGAGGGTTTTCCAGGCATCTGTCGCGGTACCAGGGAGCAGTGCCCCCTCTCGCCCATATACATCTAGGACAACTTTACTCGACCAAACAATGAAGCCAGCATATCATGCCAAGGTTTTGTATGTTGCTCCTGCAGGATTGCGCGGTTTGAGTACCTCTATATCACTTGCCATTTCTTTCCGGGCTTTTGAGGACTTAGCAGTATCATCCTCGACATCTGATATCCTCTGCACCTCCGTATCAAGTCTTGCCAAGTGTTTATCCAGCCAAACTTTCCTGTTAATGCTTCTACCTTGCCATTGATGGATGCATGACTATTGCATACATCCAGCAACAGGGCTTGTGTCTCAAGCTCCGCCAAGGTGTGTCTCTTCTGGCTCTGAGTTGTGTTGTGCGTCCCCGTCTGGCCCTTTTTCCTGTGGTCAAGTCATTTGTTTGACTGCAAACTGGAGCCGTGATTGGCAACAGGGTGTTAGTAGCAGGCCACTGGTATGAGGCTTGGTCTATCTGGTATAGCCCCCTTAACCAGGATTTGGTGCCGGCCTAGTTCTCCCACTGGTACTTCTCCTTGGGTGATGGTTATTCCCTGCACCCCACAACTCTGTCCAGCTCTTGTGAGTTATTTATCTCCCCCAGGCTGCAAATCATACCTCAATATCTCGAGGGGCATGCATTTAATGCAATGTGCCTCCCCAGCTGACCGCTTTGCTGTAATCCTCCGCCGTATGCAGTCCCTCCCGTATGATGCAGTTGCTCAGGCGGCCCCATAGGGCTTGCGCATATGGGGCTGGTGAGATGTAGGCCACCCAGACGCGGGTCATACTCCTCATGTGCCAGTCATGGCACAGGTCCTTCTGTGAGAGCTTTTGTTTTGTCGCACCCATGGAGCCCAGCTGTCTCTGAGGCCGCACCCAGTGTAAGGGCCCCTCTCGCCTCGGATTGGTCACTCTCTTCCGAACCAGCGGCCCTTTAGCTCCAGACCGACTTGGTAGAGGCCCCGGCATGCTTCCTCCAGGCTTCACCCGCCGCCCCCACACCACAGCGCTGAAAGTGATCAGTTGCAGACCCCAGGGGCTTCCCCCACACAGCAGCAGTGCAGCCAGCTCTTTAAGCCGTCATTTTTTGGTCATTCTTGTCGGATTTCTAGAATGGCCAAGGGAGCTCTGCTAATTTGCCGGCATCTTGTCTCTGACTCTCTAGCCCCCCTGCAGTTCATCAGTCCAGATTTTTACTGACAAAACGAACGTGATGTTATACGTCAACAAACAGGGAGTGCTCTCCATTTCTCTGTCTGAAGCAGTGATGCTTTGGGCCTGGACACAGCAGCTTGGAATTTGGTTGGATGTCAAACATCTGACAGTGTCCCTAATTAGATAGCCTAAGTTGGCGTCCTCTTGCTGACTATGATTGGCGCCTTCAACCGGTACAAGACATCTTTGCCCTTTGTGGCACATCTCAGGTGGATCTTTTTGCAAATCTTGCTTATGCCTATTGCCCACAGTTCTGTGCTCTCCAGCATCCATTGCAAGGAGCTTTGGGTGATCCATTTCGGGTTGAGGTGTAATTTCTCTCTTAACTATGCGTTTCCTCCCACACCCATGGTTCCTCAGTTTCGGAGGAAATTCCACTATAACTGGGTCCAGGAAATCCTCTTCACCCCGTATTTGCCCAGAAAATTGTGGTATGCAGACCTTTTGCACCTCTCCCTGTGTCCTCCAGTGCGTCTACCTCTAAGGGTGGACATTTTCTTCCAGTCGGATAGATAGGTGCTGCACCCCCAATTTCCAGAGCCTCCACCTTCATGCCTGGAGATTGAGTCGGGACATCTATACTCATATCAACTGGCCCTGAAGCTTGTAGATGTTATCTTATCTGCTCGCCACTAAAACTGTATATTCTGGAAGGTGGAACAGATTTGTCACTTGGTGCACCATTACCAACGTGCATCTCTAAAGGGGGTCACCGTTCGGAGAGCCTAATGTCTGTGCTCTCGCTCAGAGTTGTGCCATTGCTATAGTTAAGGGATACCAGGCAGCCTTGTCAGCATTTCTCTGTCTTCCAGATCAGCTGTCCCTGTTTATGTCACACATTGTTTTCAGATTTATGAAGAGACTGACTAATCTCTTTCCACAAACCCTGTTTGTTATGCCACATTGGGTCTTAACTTGGTACTGACATTTTTTAATGGGTTCTCCATTTAAGCCACTTCATAATTGCCAGTTAAGGTTATTACTATTGAAAACTTTTTTCTGGTGGCAATTATCTCAGTGAAACCTGTCAGTCAGTTGCAAGCATTGAGCGTCTGCCCCTGTTTACATGCTTCTTTCCTGAAAATTGGTCCTACCAACCAGAACTGCTTTTCTACTAAAGGTGGTGAACCTGTTCTATTTAGGTTAGTCCATCACTCTCCCTTCCTTTTACCCCGCCACATCCTACAAAGGAGGAGGAGAGGCTAAACAGGCTTCTCCCTAGGAAGACAATTAGCTTTTACATTGAAAAGTACCAAGGAGATTAGGTCTGACAACCTGTCATACGGTACGCAGGTAACAGAAAGGGGAAAGCAATACAAAAGAGAACACTATCTAGATGGTTCACCTTGTGTTTTAAAATGTGCTATTGCCTTGCACATAAGGAACCACTGGAGAGCATCCACGTGCCTTTTCTACCCTGGCGAAATCCTGGATATCAGCCTTGGCAAGGAGAGTCCCTGTGGCTGAAATCTGTAATGCAGTGACATGGACTTCCCTTCATACCTTCACTAAGCATTACTGCTTGGAGTCTGAGAGGAGCAGGGATGGATATTTAGCGTACTCCGTTCTCTAGGATTTCCTTGTCTGACCATTCCTGTGGAATCCTCTGCCTGGTTGGGTACTGCTTTGGAATCTATTTGAAAGGTGGCAGTATCCATCAGAAGAAAAGTTACTTACCATTGCTAACAATCTTTCCGGTGGATACAGTGCCTATCTGCAGATTCCTCACTGATCCCGCCCACATCCCTTTTCAGAAGGATGGTGTAAGTCCTTAGTGTTGTTTTTTAATAAGTTTCAAAGTTAGAATGTTGCACTGCACTTTCTCAAATTGATGTTACTCTCATCCTGTTTGCATCGCAGGGTGCAGAAAAAAATGCATAGGAAACTGATGTCAGGTGGCCAGGGTGGTGCTTTATGGCTCCACTGACATCACAATGGCATAGTTTCCAGCACCAACATGGAGCTATGGAAATGCAAGATCCAGCCTGATGCCTGGGATATTCAAAAAGTGAGGAATCATCTGGTAGATAGAATATCCACTGGAAACATCTTTATCAAAGGTAAGAAACATTTTATTTTCGAAAAGTGCTATCCTTGCCTCAAATGATTTCCTACATTTTATGTATTGTAGTTCAGCTTATTTATCAAATATTCCTAGGGTATCATGGTAGATTAAGCATTTCATGATGACTAAACACTATTAAGCTCTGTTATTACAGTGCAAACCATGCCCCCTTCATTCTTACATGAAATGTTGTTCAATCTGTGATAATATTCAGTGTATGAAATTAAAGAAGCCAGGTGGTGCCACAACGTGTGTTTAAAAACGCCAATGTCTGGTTCTGTACCCCATGATCCTTTATTTGATGTTCATAGTAGATTCTAGAAAAAACCGAGATAAGTTTATCCGCTGATTCATCCTTCTTGGAACACCATGGTTGAAATGTCTTAACCAGTAAATGTATCTTGCAAAAATAATTTACCTTGATTAGGATTTCTTATTTTCTCAGGAATTGTTGTCAGTACTTAAAATCTCAATTGTGTGATATTCGGACAGTGAACTTTAAAATGTGCCAGAAGCAGAGATGGGTTGTCTGCTGTTGCTCTTGGGTTCATTTAATGTCAATATCAATTAACATTCAGTTTTCCTGACATACGGAAACATAGGGGCATTTCAGAAGATAAACTCAAAACATCCAGTTACGAAGCGCATATTTTCATAGCAGTTTGTTTCTCAAAACCACTATTGTAAAACTTTACATACATAATTGTTTCTGCACTTCAGTAGCTCTCAGATATAAAGTGTTTCAGTCGTACCAGTTGTGACTGTGATACGTGATTCTTAACTAATTCATAGGAACATTGTTTAAATCCGTGCTCCTAACCAGATTTGATTATGTTCCAAATTGAACTGTTTGATTTTGGAACAAAGATTTTCCTCAGAAGAGACAGAAGAGCTGGATAAGGACTTCACAGTAGAGGACATAGGACGAGCCATTAGGGACCTGCAGTCAGGTAAGGCGGCCGGACCCAATGGCATACCGGCCGAGTTCTATAATGGGGTGGCATCAAAAGTGGCCCCACATATGCTTAATATGCGCCAGGAAGCGCTGGAACGGGGTAGCCTGCCGGAAGACCATAGACTGGCCACCATTGTGGTTATACCCAGAAAGGGTAACGCCCCAGCAGATTGCGAGTCATATCGCCCCATTTCATTGTTAAACATGGAAGCGATAGTACTGGCGAAGTTTCCTGGCAACCAAGCTCAGTGGTATCATCATGTCCATAGCCCACCCCGACCAAACTGGATTCATGCCTCACGGAGCACTAGGCTCAATTTGAGGCATCTATATTGCGTGATGCATATTACTAGAAAGAAGCCAACAGAGGACGCTGTACTATTATTGTTGGACGCCTGTATCGCGTTCGTCAATACTGAATGGCCGTATTTATTCGCAGTACTGGAATGGTTCGGATTTGGCCCCAAATTCTGTGCCTGGGTATGGCTTCTGAAATATACGAACCCGCTGGCTAAAGTAAGTGTGAGAATGGGGTTGTGTCGAGGCCCCTAGGCTTTGCCTAAGGGCACGAGGCAGGGATGCCTACTCTCTCCAATGCTCTTGCCTACCCACGCCGCCTGAGCAATTGGCGGCGTGGGTAAGAGCTGACCCGTTGATTTGACCAATAGCGGGAGGAGATGGATGGAAGGAGAAAATATCGCTATACGCAGACGATATCATGCTGTATGCCATGAACCCAAGATCCTCGATTGATTGGATACTCCATATATTCCACTTGTACGGTGGCTATTCTGGCTACCGGATAAACTGGGAAAAATCCCTCCTATACGTGCTGTCCGGAGACGAACCGATTCTGCTGTCCAGCGCACGTACCCTAAAGATAAAAAATAAATTCAAATATTTGGGCATAGTGATGTCGAGAACAGACCGTGAGGTGCTGGAGGATAATTTATATCCCCAACTTGACAGATTGCATAGGGACGTGTTGCACTGGAGACAGTTGCCACTGTCTTTGATGGGGTGGCCGCCCTGTTCAAAATGATGACGCTGCCACGACTACTATACTTCCTACAGAACACCCCCTGTAATATTCCGCCGGTCTTTTTTTAGAAGAATCAATAGCAGCGAAATACGACAGCTCTTATGGGAAGGGGGTAGTTCTAGAATAGCACTGCATAAGTTACAGAGGGGGGTGTTTGAGGGCTGACTGGCAATTCCCGATATTAGAAAATTCTATTGGCGGCACAGTTGGTAACAATTATTGAGTAGGTGCTTATAGGACGAGATGAGCCCGCTTACAGAGTTGATCACCATTCGATGGGGCAGAGAGGCTACCAATCGGCACTATACCGTGAACGAACGGGGGTCTCACTGCCTCGACACACACAAACAACGATACATATTTGGAGGGAAGCGACAAAATTCCTGGGCTGGGAAGGAAAACTGACGGGAAGGACTCCTCTGTGCAACAACGATCTCTTATGGGAGGTCGGAAGGCTGAAGGATTTCCGCAAGTGGGGTGTGTTGGGAATTGACTACTTAGGAAATGTCTGTAGAGGGTAAAAGCCTATAGAATTTGACAAATTGAAAACCGAGTACCAGATGGCTGCTTCCGAACACATCTGATACATGCAACTGAGGCACACTCTCAGGATCCATATCCCAGATGGTGAACAGTTAGAGGAATGGATCCCATGACAGACAAGGCCACTTCCCTGGTATACAAGAAAAATAATGCCAGACCCCCTGGGGACTCTCTGAGATGTGGGCGGTAGAACTGGGTACACACGATTGGACAAGGGCAATACAGAGCCCAAGAGAGGTGGCAATCAGGGCACGTTTTTTCCTTGTACAATTACGTATCCTACACAGATCATACACCTCAAGGACACTACTATACAGAATGGTCTGCAGCGACACAGATCAATCAAAGGGGCTGTGGGGAGGTTGGTACCTTCTTCCATATAATATGGTCATGTGCCCGAATTCAGCACTATTGGAGGGAGATAATAGAGGTCATGACAAAAGTAGTAGAACAGGAGGTCACGCTTGAGGCCAAATGGCACATTCTGTGAGTAACAGGGGAGGACAGTTGGCCCAAATACAGCAAAATATGGCTTATGATATAGTTGCCAAAAGAAATATAGCAAAGGCGTGGGGGGGCGCACCAACCTCAGAGTGTTGTGGAATGGAAAGAGGATCTGGATTGGTGTTACACTGCAGAAAAAGTGGTGTACCAGAGTAGGGGGTGCCTGAGGAAGTGGAAGAAGGTTTCTGGTAAGTGAGTGGAATATAGAGGTTTCTGAAGCGACTTTTTGCACAAGATGAGGTGGCGGGATGGGTGGTGCTACGAGGCTCTGCACTGCATGGGATTATGCAACAGGTTGATTTCCCACTGAAACACTGTAATGTGACATAGTATTGTGCACAAAGGTTATCTATAATTTGTGGAGTAGGTACGGAAATGATGTATCACGGATTATACTGCCAAGCTTATGAATATGAAGAATTTAAAAAAAATCCTCCGTGCCCACCTATTCTAAAAATATTTTTTATGTAACAGTATCCTATTCCCCTCTCAAAACCTCTGACAATCCAGAAACATTAATACTGTTCCGGTAGGAAGCATTCTCCTATTTAGATAATTTACTAAGCCTTTCCATTTGATCTAAATATCAAACATCAGCCCCATTTTTAACTGATTTCTCTGTTTAGTAATTCTTAATTGTCGTTAGTTTGGTTGTTGCCATATCCGTTAATATGTGGCTTTAAGTTAGGAGAGAAATTTTTATGCAAGTTACAGTAATGCAAATATTCCTCAAATACACTTTTTTCTTCTCCGTGCAGATGGGGTCATAGTTGAAAGGAATTGTGCAAATGTTGTAAATGTCAGACGCATATTAAGGATCAGAAGGTGAGGGAGGGCATGTCCGTCTCACTCAATTCCCTATAGATTGGCAACTCAAAAAACATGGGAATTCTGTCTTTCTGGAACAAAGTAATCCCCAGCACGTTAGTCTCCAAGATTCAGCTTGAAAAGTTAAAAAATGAATCCAGTTTGCATGCTTATGTCAACAACTCGCCACTTTTTTGCAGTTCTTACTTTCCAGTGTACAATTTGTAAGGTCCACAGTCTCTCCGTTTAGTGGGATAAACTTTGAAGACACATCGTAATTATATATCAGTTTTCTGTAATGTTGCTGTGCATACTTAGCCCATAGACCTCTGTTCCACCCCTGGCAATAAATGAATTGAGCCATGCCGAGAACTCAGATTTCCCTTATAATCTATTAAGTGTTTAATGTGGTGAATGTAGATTGTGATTCTACACATGATTTACCAGTATTTTTTCTGCTTCCTTCCAAGCAGGTTTCCCACTAATGTAGACAGAGGCAAAGAAGAACCTCAGCAGGACAAAGATCAGGCTCGTCACCTGAAGGCAGTGCTCCGGGATTCAGTCGCAACTCTTGAACAGGTAAAACTCCTTGGAGAAAGACAAAGGTGTTAGTTCACTAGTAAAGTGTGGTAGGTATCTTATGTATATGCTTGTGTTTTTACTGTGTTTCTTTAATCCTGTTCAGAACCTTAATATCTCAAGGTTCTGGTTCTTGGAATCCCGAGTTCGGGCTGCCGAGTGAGAGGCAGTTGGTCTCCGCTCGTCAGCCTGCTTGCTGTATTGCCGTGGGTTCCCTCTATTGAACCTTTATTCTTCAATAAAGAACTTTGCTCCAGTTACCGGTCTTTGTCAGTCTTTTCAGCTCTACCCCGTACCACATAAAGGCCTTGGCAAGACATTGCAAACCGAGTTTAGCTGATGGCTTACTTCCAGTGGTTAATTTATAAACAAAATTAAGTGCCATAGCCCAAACATTTTCTAAGGAGGCTTCCTCCCACTTCCACCACTGATGTGTCTCATTCCACAACAGGTGTTGTCTCCTTCTCTATTCCCCTACCACTGCTTTGCTCTTAATTTTCTCTCCCCCCTGCTTTATTCCCTCTGCCCTCCTATCCATGCTCTGCTCTCTTCCCTCTACCTGTTTTTTCTGTCTTTCCCTACTTCACCTATTCTCTCCACTCCTTCTTTGCTCTTTTTCCTCTGACCACATTCCTGATTTCTCTCCCCCTCTCTGCCTTGTTCTCTCTCCTACATACCTGTTCTGCCTTCTGTTGTACCGAGGGAAGTACGCAAATCTGTGTCATGTTACCACTCACAATCAGCTCTGTGATAGCTCTGGCCTTACCCTGACAATAATCTGATGGAGAGTTGCCCACCCCACAGTTCTAACAAAGCACCTTCTCAAGACTTAGATGTGCTGAGGATAGATTGAACTCCTCCGCAGCTCTGGCAAAGCACCATCTCCAGACCTACATCTGATACACACGCTGACATCTGGTGATGATGGAGTAAGCCACCTATGCCAAAGCATCCTCTCCTGCATTGGTCAGGCATTGGTAATCTGGCATCCACTAATGATGCAATGTTACCTATGCTGTGATGTGCAGTACTGACTGTTTATCCCCCGGTCAGAATGCCATGGGCAGTTGTAGGCTCAGCACAACACTGATGACAGATAGACACTCTTTAGCATGTGTGAACTCTGTCACTGAGCTGCCTGAGCCTGTCTCCTGCTTTTGGTATCAGGCCCTGGCACTAGCAGGGTAGTGTGACAGGAGGCAGCGGACATAGGCCCAATACTGCCAGGACTGCCTGGGGAGCCCCGGTGAGCAGTAATAAGTGCTTGTAGAGTACACCCGCAACCGCTGGCACAACTTAAGTACTGCTTATTTCACAGTCTACAAAAATGGTTGTCTTGTAAAAGGGAAACTTGACTCTCAAAGTGCTATCTCGGGCAGTATTTGTTTGTCTACAGATGTGCTTTGTAAACGCAAATGTTGAGTTCAGTTGAAAGAAATGCAGTTATCAGTGATTTTGTGATGAGAAGCACTGAGCCTTTTGTTATTAACATATCCTGCGAAGCAGATATTCAAAATATGTGTTCTTTAGTTGTTTAGCATGTACCAAGAGAACAGCTGTTGCACAGTCACTGCACTATAAATTATTGTTTACCTGGTATGTCAAGCAAATTTAGTATTTACACTCTTAACAGATGCTAGAAGTATGACTATTGTACAGAAAGCTCCTCTTTCCCTTATTATGTACCAAGGTGTATTTAACAAGGTTATTGTCTTAGAAAGTAATATGTAAATAAATACACTCTTTACTCGTTGCCTTACCTGGCAATCGTAATTGGTGACGTTGTGTAATCCAAGTATTGTGGAGCTACATCAATTCTCCTTTGATGGTGAATAGCCAACCCGAACTTTGGTAAAGAATCCCTTATCCCTCAACCCCCATTCGCAGAAGGCAGAAAAATATTTATAAAAAGGATACAATGAGTTAATACCATCAGTTAATATCTTTGTCGAAGACAGTTAGCCAGGTATGAATTGTTTAAGCAGTGATCTAATTTTAATACCTGTTCTTCAGCATTGGATCTTTATAGATTCCCATGCTTGAATAATTCCCAATCAGTCCGGTAATTCCCGGTCACTTTCAGCAGCAGTAAACAGTATTAAAATGCAATGTTTCTTTAGAAGCACACCCACCTCATTTTAAACCACCCAAATTTAAGCCAGTGAGCTGGAATGCTGAGCTATCTACTCCCTTAGAGGCTACCATAACTCCGATTTCTACTGCACTTCTTGCTTGAGGGAGTCTGAGGAGAGCTCTGGTCTCACCTGTGTTTGACCTTATTTTTCCTACATCTTAATATCTACTTCACCTACACTGGGCTTCAACCACCAGCTTTAACCTCTGCTTCCACAAACTGTGAGTTGTTTTTAGAAGTTTTGAAGAATGTTTTCTCATCAGGGCTTTTCCAGTTACCAGCTCCCACTATGACAGCAAAGGGAAAAAGATCTTTCTGCAAGTCCTGCGCCGATAGCGGTCATAAGAAGGTTTATACAGGTGACCCAACAATCAGTGCATATATTGTTTTTATCGATCTTGTAAAGCATCTTGCTGCTGACATCCGTAAGACGGTTCCTCAGAATAGGCTTTAAGAGAGAGAAAGTAGTCTATAGCCTGGAAAAAAGGAAGGTTTTCTGTTTTAAAATGGACGCCTCCTTACTCTGCGTTTGAGTTAGTGAAACGTGCCTCTACAAGCACTTCCGTGAAGGTAGACCAAAAAATGGAGCATGTGAAGCTTCCACAGCTGGAGGTTTCCTCGGAAACAGCTACAGCCACCTCTTCCAAGAAAAAGGTTAGACCTTCCTCGAAGAAGGTGTCAAAAACGGACAAGAAACCGCTTGCCCAGAAAGTGGCACGAAAATCCACCTCTTTTGGTGTCCTGTCAGACACCCTGCTCACATAGTCCTCCAAGACCTTGCCATTGTTGATAAGAAGTTTCCATCATCGACAGCCACTTCACCAGCACAGTCTTCTAGCAGCGTCCCGTCAAAGAAGATCTGGACGATGACGATACCATCGATGCTCAGACCCTCGTCTTGCCACTCCAACCAGTCAAAATTGAGAACTACTCCATTAGTACCCTCATCGATAACGGTCTCATTAACAGTTGAAAGGCCTTTTCCAGGACCTTTCTTTTTTCATTCACACTTGGAGATCTCTGCACACCAGCCAGCACATATCTTAGACTGAAGTGGAAGTTGACATCAGCAACTAAAAACCAGCCTCACATGTGGTGTGCAGTCCTGCACAGATAGATGTGTTAGGTTTCTGAATATGAGAAAGGCTTGTGAGGGGGAGGAGAATCAACAGGACTATAAAATGTATGAACCCGAGACTTTCACATCCGAAGGCCAACCAAAGCGTCACTATTGCAGCACTGTACCTGCATTTCCAGCTACTGGAAATGCAGGTACAGGTTGCCTTCATAATGATGCTACAGCAGATGATACAGACTTTACTTTCCATAAGCTGATCCTTCAACCACTGCACCTCTGTTCTCTGCTTGGTCTTCTGCCAGGACCACCCATGCCGCCACAATGTCCACCACCTCTGCTTCCTGCACCGCAGCCACAACCACAGCTTCTTGCTCCACCACCATCACCATGCCCCACAACATCAAGTCCAGCTCCATAGCCTTTACTCCTGTGCTTAAAGACATAGGGGAACAAGGTTCTTCAAATTCTAATCAATAGTCTTAGTTCGATGAGGAGGGCAAAATTATGGAAGAAGAATAGTAGGAGTAAGGTGAACACCAAGAAGTGGAAAGGCTACATTTTGCCTAAGGAAAGTGACAAGACTTCTCTGCTACAGGACTGTCTACCAGGCAACATTGCCCGTTTCCTGGCCTTAATAGAGCGAACAGCCAAAACGTTTGACCCTCTGCTGTCATCTGTGGAGCAGCAGTTTTCAACAGTCCTGAAAGACTACCAAAATTGACTGCAAGGAAGGTCTGAAACTCCACCAGATGCTGGCTAAGGATCAAGCAGTGGTCTCCACTGGCATGCCTAACTGGACATCCCAAGCTGGATTCTATTATTGAAGAACCAGCTCAAAAGCAAAAAAAAAAACATTCGAGCCTCAGCCGCTCTGGATAAAGATGGATAGGATAATCGTAATAATAATTATAGTACACTCTGGCCAGACAAAAACGTGCAAACCATCCACCCTGGAAGGAGCACCATCTTTAAACACAAGCACTAGCTACAATAAAGACTTATATCACTGAATGGAAGCACTTCTTTGTGTGTACAAAGACAAAGGTTCAACCACATATCGATACAGTCCATCAGGTGTTGCTGTACTTACTACATGTAGCCAAGAATTGTCTAAGAAATGTATCAGTCAGTTCATTTGACTGCAATCTCTAGATTTCAAAGAATGGAACGATCACCGTCATTATTCTCCCAAGAGTAATCAAACAATTCATGAAGTTATTTTTTTAGGGTTTCCCCTCCTGTGAGGCATCCACTCATTCCAGGGGAGCTTAACACATTATTGAGTCAATTGATGCTTCTTCTTTTAGAACCAAATCATAGGGCTCTTCAAAAATACCTCTGATGAATGACTGCGCTGTTGCTGGCTCTCACATCCGAAAGGAGAGTTGGCGAGTCACAAGTATTCACTATAAAAGAGGCATACCTCCATTTTGCAAGGGCCAAAGTCATTTTGTGCTCCTACCCAAAATTCACACCCAAAGTCCCATCAGAGCTTCACCTAAATGAACCTGTCATTCGTTGTTCCTTTCAACCCAGTCCATCCATATCAGTGAAAAGTTCTTTGAATTCACTGCAGACAAATTGTTTGCTTTTTCAGCCTACCAGGTAGAGGACGTCCATTGTCCAAACAAGGAATTGCTCGTAGGTTGTCAACTTGCATCACTTTTTGTCATACTAAAGCAAAGCACCGCTTCAAGGAAAAGTGAGGACACATCCTATAAGAAGCATGACCACAATAGTCGCTCTCTGTGCTGGAGTGCCATTAGAAGACATCTGCCATGCAGCCAAGTAAAAGCGCAGGCATACTTTTCCCATGCACAATTGCCAGGATCTCAGTACAGCTACTAATGCCTCAGTGAGTCAAGCAGTACAGCATAACCTGTTCCTTAAAAGGTGAGCCAGCTTCCCGCTTATTATTATTGTTTTTTTATAATGCTATTCTGATTCGAGCAAGTGAATCTATGAAAGATCTAATGCTGGAAAAGAAATTCGTTATTTACCTGTAACTCCATTTCTCCAACGTTCGTAAGTAACTCATTTCTGTTCTACTGGATTCAAATTTGGTATAAGTAGTATTCAGAATTTGCCTTTTAAATTATTTTTCCAAAATTTGGAGAACATTAAAGTGCCTTGGTTTGCACATGGAAAAAAGGTTCACGTGATGCTGAATATGGGTGTTTGTTTTTCTGACCCTCTGAGTAGTCACACTCAGGTTGCCCAAATACTGAAAAAAACATAGAGTAGCTATAAAAGAACAAGATTAAGTGAGGCATGATATACCTGCAGTGATGTGGTATATGTCACTATCTATTACTAATGTAAAAGAACCATGCCTTAACCTAATTTTCAGGTTAACATTGAATCAACTCCATTTATTAAATGTTCAGAGAAATTGGTTTGGAGGCAAAGAGCCTGTCGTAGCAACATCCATATTTCAATGTGGGTTAGCCAAGGAAGAGGATATTGCACACTTTTTGCTCTCCCACATATGGTACAGGTAAAACAGAAGAGATATCCTACTGCCATATTGAAATGAGTATGGAATTAAAACCTATGGAACCACCGTTCTCTTTCTTTGGAAGGGAAACAAACTTGAGACTCTAATGTTCTTTATAACCTAGTCCATTATTATAAACTTGTATTGAGATTAAGAAAATTGAAAAATTATGTTATTAAGCTCATGCACATTTGTTTGCCACTTAGTTAAACCTTTAGCAATAATAATTCATTTAAATTTGCTAACAGCTGGGTAGCTAAACTTAAGTAGTTGTGCACAGTCATGTTTAGAAACAAACCGAAAAGTGACGGATGGAATGCTTGAATTAATCTCAGCCACTGGTAATTACTCTGGCCGCATTCCAGTCCATCGTTATTTTGCACACCATGCCTCCTCAGTTTGGACCCAGCCATATGCAGATTGGTCGTGACCCTGCCCCAGTGTAGCCCGAACCACCAGTCCAGGTCCTCCCTTAACCAGAACACAAGCAACCATAGACCGAATTCACCCTTATTAGGGCTCATCAGTCAGGTATAACTTGATTCCAATGGGGCAGTATGCAAGGGAACCATATCTGGGCGTACCTCTCCCACTTAGGCGTGACACTGAAGTATAGAAAGAAAGTCCTCTCACAACTCCAAGACTGTTCCAGGATGCATTTGAAGGCCTTCTGGGAACTTGAAGCCAAATTGTACATTGTAGAACATCGCCAAAATGTGCCAAATAAACTGTTCCCCATCGAAGTCGAGAGTGCAGTACTCGAGTTCGTTCCTGCGACAGATCATCTTCCCACTCTAGATCTTCGGGCAGTTTGAAGTAAAAAAATAAAAAAGCATAAAAAATAATGCGGGACTCTCCTGCACTCCCACCAGTCTAATTCTGAGAAATCGCATAGATCCCAAGGTCCCACTTGGTTTCGGGCGCCCACTGAAGAACCGATTTTCCCCAACATGTCCCGATGTGCCCCGAATTCCCAGGGCTGCCAGCGACCCCATAACAGGTGGAAGCCTTTAGGACCTGATGCATGGGGGCCTGGTCTGACCACGATCGAAGATGGCTGCTTGAGTTTGAAGCTCCATGCGCAAACTGGCCCTCTAGGGAGGCGGCGGACCCCTACACGTGGTGGGGGCCCCCAGATAGAACACAGAAACTCCCCTTCTGACCTGGGGTGCTGATTGGGGCAACGCGGGACAGACCTGCAGGCATGCGGCTCCACTGCCACCTCCAGCCTGCCCTGATCCCCTGCGTCAGAGCTGGGGCTGCAGGGGAAGACAGAAGCAGCGGCCCACAGTAGTGCCCAGATCCGGCTCCCTGCTTTTCCACCACGGATGTGGATTGCTGCTTAGGCCGGCCCGGCTGTGCCCATTTCCTGCCCGCGACTTCTGCCACCTGCCCTCTGCCCTCTGCCGGAGAGCAGCAGGGACATCATACCACCACCCCGGGCTGGGTTGACATTGCTGAGGTGCCGACGGGGGTGTTGTCGGCCTGATCGCCGCCGACCGTCACTGGCCAGAAGATGGCTGCCAGTGCCCGACTGGGGCCAGTCATCAACAGTGTGCCTCTATGCACTGCCCTAAGACAGCAGGCCCGCTCGACCCACCATTTTGCGGGCATGCAGAGGCGCACTCAACCAGTGCTACACCCTGAGTAGGCCCGTCCACTTGCAGATGGCCTATGAACTCGACTCGGCGGGTCCCACACCCAGGTGTGCTACGCCTACCGCAGACTACATCACATAGGACCCATAAGGCGATGAGGGGGTAAGCCGGCGGGCCAGGGGGCACACCGGAGTCTGGCATGGAATAGGCAGTTGCACGAGATGGAGGCCATGCTGTAAGGGCAATTCCTACTTCCAAGCTTGCGGCCTCCCCTCCCCCCCCACTGTAGCCCACATAGCCCAGCCGCCTAGAGGACGGTCACAGACCGCCTCGTCCCATGGACGTCAGGCCTGAGGACGGACTGTTGCACAGCAGGGGACAACGCCGCTTCTCTTTATTGCTTTTTCTGAGCCCTTTCTCTACAGGGCGATGCGGGGTGCCCTCTAGAATCCCGCTCAGGTACTCCATAAAGGGGCTCCCAACACCAACCATCTATCTGCAGCGATGACCCACTGCACTCTGGTCTTGACTGGCACATCTTCCACCTCTTGCGGAGGGGACGAAGCCTGGGCCCTGTCATTTACACCCTCCCCCCCCCCCCCACGGCCTCCCTTTCTCCTGTGGACCATGAACCAACCCCAAATTGACTTGGCCCAGCCTTCGGGTGCTACTTCTCAGGGGCGAGCTTGGCGGTGTGGAGTTTCGTCTGCTGCGGACACTGCCCTGAGACTGGAGGACCTCACGCCTGGTGGCCTTCAAGCATTACCTGGACCAGATTCACACCGGGGCACCACCACTGTATCTGACCTACCCCACTGCCCGGGCACCCGAGAAGACCTGCAAATTGAGGACTGTCGCCCTTGAAGGTCCCTAGGAACACTGGCAGTTGGCGGAACCCTCCTCCCCCTTCTGGTCTTGGGCGATGCGTTCTGGCAAATCCAAATACATCGGCAATCCCTCAAGGCAGCTCTACTTCTCGGAGACCATCACTCAGCCCCGCACCATGCCCACTGCCAAGGGAACACCGGCGGCCGTTCAAGCCCCGGTCCCCGCTGGCCCACCGCAGGACGCCGCCATGGACAGGATCCTTCAGGAAATCACGGCAGTGGGTCGCCGTCTAGGCGGGATGTATCTGAACATCACTGAGCTCACGGCCAAGACCAAATCCATCTGCTCCGACATTGCGAGATTCCAAAAGAGGGTGGAGGGCTTGGAGCACCGGGTTGAGGCTGTGGAGGACCGCCTTAATACCATCCCAGAGCGGGATCAGGAACTTCTATTCATACGCAGCAAAGTTATTGACCTGGAAGACTGGAGCCACAGGGACAATGTCCACTTTTTCCACTTCCCAGAGCCTGTGCAGGGGACACCAGAGACTTCCTCAAGCGCAGCCTGCCCACTATTACGGGCCTCACCTTTAACCCTCTCTTGGAACTCCAGCGGGCACACTGCATGGGGCCCGCCCACCATGACCGGTCAGCATGACACCGCCTCATCATTGCCTGCTTCCTGAGACACGAGAAAGCCCGGCAGCTACTCACAGCGGCTCGCTACCATGGCCCCTATGTGCCTGAGGGGCATGAAATCCGCATGGCAGAGGATTCCTCCAGGGAGACCAGACCAGTGACCGTCGTAAAGCTTTCCTGTCCCTGCGGCCCCAGCTCTGATAAATAGACATTAATTACGGTCTGTACGAACCTGCTCGGATGTGGATAACCAAGGACGGCAGGTCTAAGGACTTCTTCGACCCGGAGGCCTGCCGACTCTTCCTAGATGGCTTCACTGCCCAAAGCATGGATACTGCACCCCGGGGTCCCACTTCGTCAATGGCTGGTCATCCCTCAGCAGCCCCACCTCCCCTCCCCTCTCGGGAGGGCAATGGCACACTGATGGCAAGCCCCGCAACGGAGGCAGGGATTCCGAGAGGGCAGCACGATTGCTGGGTGACCACGCACTCCAGGCCGTGGCCACCTTCATGTAGGACCAAGACAGGGAAAAGTCCCAATCTCCTTTGAAGCCTCTCTCTACCAAAGGTTGAAAACTGTGGCAGAACTTTGTCTTACCCCCCCCCCATGAGCATCGGGGCAGAAGACCGAGTACCCTACTGCATGCTTATGTACTTTGTGTGCTATGTGTGGCTCATAGACATTTGACTCCCAGCGATGGTATTGTGCCTAACTGTATGTGAAGTTCCGCTCCTGGCTCTATATGTTCTTGCGGCTCCCCTCCTGCTTCCTGAGCTAGGTTGTTGCGCTTCTAGTGCTTTCCTTTGTTGCTGTATTGTGAAGCGTCCTGCAGTACGCTGTTGCGGTGTTCGTATTTTTCTTCTTTTTTGGGTCACACCTGTTTACACTGTTTGTATTTGTTGCTTGCACATTTGCTACCCGACACATTATGCCCTTTGCAAGGGGACTGTGGGGCCATGGCACACTCCCTATTGCATCCTCTATGCTTCCTGCCCCCTCTCTACCCCTGTCTACCCCACCCCCGGGGACCCCTTCCTTCTGCCCCTCTACATGAGCAGTACCCCTCCCGGGTTACTTGAAGGTTTTGTTTCTGGCCTGGTCCTGATGGGCACCCACCCGTTCTTCCATCATCTCCCCACCATGTCATTGACGCCCTTGCTTCCGGGTAGGGACCCCCTCAGCGCACTGGCTCCACAAGTTATAAAGTTCTACGTCCCAGGGGCCCTACCTGGGCTTTGATCCGGTAACTAGCTTGTTCCTTACTGTTCCCCTCCTTCCCCCCTCAGAATAACCCACTCCTGCATGCTCCCCACCCCCTTTACTGGCGCACTCCTGACCCATACTGCTTCGTGCCCGTGGATCGTCCCTACTATCGCTAACCCAGCCCCCACTCTTCATCTGTCCTTTTCTTTTCGTTTCTCTCCCCTTTTCTTCTCTTTCCTTCTCCCCTCTCTTCCCTCCTTCTCCTCTCTCTCCCTCTTTCTTCTCCTCCCTCTCCCTCTTTCTTCTCCTCCCTTCTCTTCCCTTCTAGTCTGTCCCTTTTTTCTCGTTTTTCCTCTTCTCTTCCTTGAGTCCCCCCTCTCTCCTCTCTTCTAATCTCTCCTTCCACCTCCTTTCCTCCCCAATCTCTCCCGTCCCCCCTCTCTATTTCCTTGATCCATCCCCTTCCCTACTTAAGGAATTTCACCCGACACCTCCTCCCACTGATGTCCTCCGGCCTTTGCCCACTGGATCAGAGTCTTTCACGATACTGCCGCATGCTACCACTGCAGCCATGGCTTGCCGACTCTCATGCGTCCCACCCTCTTTGCGTTCTCTCATGGAACGTCAACGGCCTAACACACTATGTCAAACGCAAGAAAGTATTCTCATATTTGCAATCGAAACAGACAGATGTGGCTCTCTTGCAGGAGACCCGCCTCAATAGCCTAGAATCTGATCAATTGTGTCAGGACTGGGTGGGGACAGTGATCCATAGTAGCGCCACGGAACCTCCGGATGTGGGAGGCTTGTCTTCCCAGAAATATGGGGTAGCAACCCTTCTTCGCAAATCATTTTCCATCACTGTCATCAAGTCTTGGACTGACCCGGACGATAGGTACGTCTGTGTCAAGTTGCGACTTGTGGACAAGTTGTTTTGTGTGGATGGACATGGATGGTCAGAACGCTGAAACTTTTCAGACACTCACACCATAAGGAACAGGGTCAAGACTGATTTGCATATAGCTGGGTCTGAACTGGGGTGACTAAAGAACGATGATGGATTCAACCCAGATCTGTGACTGGGGGTGAGTGTCTGAAAAGTTTCAGCGCTCCGTCCATCATCTCCTTGTGTTTGCTTTGGCCATACGACATAGGCCTGTACCAGGAGACCCGTACTTTCTTTCGTAACATCCTACACCAGAAAGTTTGGTGTTTCAGATAGCCATCAGCAGATGAAACCCAAACTACTTACCCATTAAGCCTTCGGATAGGGAGTCCAAATGTATGGAGGCTTTTGGGAAAAGGATTTTCTTCTCCACCAGCTTGGCCTTAAAATCTGTCAATGCTAGCTGTCTCCTGGGACTTTAGTCGCACACATTGTGAGACATGTTTGGCGGGAGCTTTTTGACAGTCCCAAAAGAATACAGAGCAAATTCGGAAGAAATTATCGAGGAAGGGCACGATGCGGTGAAGTTCATCATCCAATCAGGACTAAACACTACAACTGCTTGGGCAGGACAGCTGGTACCCATGTGGTGCATAGATGTCACGTCAGAGTGAGATCCATGGGTTTTCCAGATGGCGTCCAGGTGTTCCTGATGGACATGCTCATTGATGCAACTCAGCTTTTTGGCGAGAAAGCAGACTCTTCACTAGAACACTTTAAAGAAAGCAGGGCGACAGCTTGCTCACTTGGCCTCTCTGCACCCGTGCAGCAATATTCCCAACAGTTTTTTTCACTTTCTGAAGTATAGGCAGAGGTTATCAACAACGTCAAAGGTTAGGAACATCTTCAGAGGTTAGGAATACCAGACTTTCAGCAACTGGCTGCTGAAGGCAGGCTTGCTGTAGGTAGTTGTAGACCATCTCTAGAAAAGGGCAAACCTCCTCACTTCTTTGGGGTTCTCTATCAATGTGCCAAAGTCACACCTGACTCCTTAGAAGCTCCCATTCACTGGAACAGTTCTAGATGCTGTGCTTTTTCGAGCCTTTTCCACCAGCTCAGCAGGTCCAGACCATTTGGGTTATGATCCCTATGTTTCAGCCTTTGTCCTGAATATCAGTGAGAGTGACTGTGAGGCTTCTGGGCCCTCTCAACCTCTACATCCTGCTTGTAGAACACACCAGATGGGGCATGCAGACTCTACAGTGGGATCTAAAGTCTGAGTGGGCTCAGCACCAAGAAAACCTGTCAGAATTTCATCCAGGTTTCGGAGGAGACTGTGAAAGATCTGCAGTAGTGGCTGCTCAACTGCTTTTGGACTAGCGGCAGACCCCACTCCCTACGATGGTGGTCATCATGGATTAATCGTTGCTGGGTTGGGGAGGTTATCTGGGAGAGGTGAGGATCAGAGGGCTTTGGTCTTTGGCGGAGACCCAGCTTCACATCAATCTCTTGGAGTTGCTGTTGATCAGATTGGCACTAAAGGACTTCCTCCCATCCATTACTAAGAGGCTGTTTCAAGTTCTCACGGACAACACCACCGCCATGTGGTACTGCAACAAACAGGTGTAGTGGGTTCCTGGTTTCTGTACCGGGAGGCTATGCGCCTCTGGAACTTGCTGAGTCAGCAGGGCATCTCCCTGATGACCAACCACCTGGCAGGATCTTTGAAGGTCAAAGTGAACAGCGTTGTTCAGCGGATCACAACCTGAAATTAAACCCATAAGTGGCACAGGGCATCTTCTAGCAATACAGAGAACGCTGACTCATTCTCTTTGCCACCGCAGAGAATGTGCATTGTCCAAGCTATTACATATAGGAATTCCCAAGGAGGTTCTCCCTCTGAGACACCTTCTACCTAGAGTGGAGTTCGGGACTTTTGTATTCATTCCCACCCCTTTCTCTCCTGCTCACAGGTCTGAAAAACATCAAAAACAACTGTCCCAAGTCATATTAGTGACTCCGGAATGGGCAACCAGTTTGTGGTACACAGAACCTTTGGACTTAAGTATCTGTCCCCTGATTAAGCTGCCGCTTTGGGATGATTTGCTGTCACAGCAACTGGCCAGGGTTCTCCACTCAGTCCTACGTCATCCTCAACTCCAGGCATGAAGATTGCATGGCAACAGCTGAATGCATTCAACCTCCCTCCCAAGGTAGTGGATGTCATCTCGGGGACCAAGTGGCCATCCACAAAAACATCTATGCTGGGAGATGTTTGTGGCTTGGTGTACTTCTCGTCAGATCGAACCGTTGCTTGTTAAATTATCAGCGGTTCTACTTTTTGTGTTATCTTTAGCCCAACAAGTACTTGCTGGGGCCACTGTTAATGGTTATTTGTCAGCCTTTTTATGTTTACCAGCCTTTGTTGTTCAAATCGCCTGCTGTGAAGCGTTTTCTGAAAGTATTAACCCATGTTCCACCCACACCATTTGTGATGCCACAGTGGGACCTTACCCTGGTTTTCATATATTTGATGTGTACCCAATTTGAATCATTGCACAGCTGCCCTCTGTCTTGCGACCCTGAAAACAGTCTTTTTCGCGATAACATCAGCTTATCACATGACTGAGTCAAGCTCTGTCTGTCCAGCAACTGTATACCACCTTTTGTCTGGACAAACTGGTACTACAGACTAGGGCGACATTCCTGCCCAAGGTTGTGATTGGCCACTGCCAACGCCCCTCTCTTGAGGATCCAGCTTTCCTCACCCAACACTCCACCCCTGAGAGTCTTGTTGTGCAGAGCTTGATGTCCAGGGCTAATCCTGGTGCGTTCCCTACCACACCACCGGAGAGGGAATCCAAGAGACTGGACATCTTTGGTAAGAGAATTTTCTCACCCATCATTTTAAAGAGGCAATTGTTGTTCCCCTTCTGAAGAAACCAGGGGCTGACCCCCAGATCCTGTCAAACTACCGTCCAATCTCCTTGCTCCCTTACCTGGCTAAGGTACTGGAGGCCCATGTGGCTAAGTGCCTGTCCAACTTCATTGAACAATCTAACTATCTCGATTCACACCAAGTTGGGTTCCGCCCTGCCCACTCAACTGAGACGGTAATACTGGCGGTACTAGACTCCCTGCGAGAGAAGGCCGACAGGGGCACCCCTCAGGCCCTGGTGCTGTTAGATCTCTCTGCTGCCTTTGACACGGTCGACCATGGTATCTTGGTGGGCCGTGTCAAAGAGGCAGGCATCCAGGGTTCAGCCCTCAGTTGGATCAGTTCCTTCCTAGAGGATTGCTCCCAGTCAGTCCGCATAGCTCAGTTCACGGCACCAAAATTAAAAACCACTTGCGGGGTCCCGCAGGGTTCCTCGCTATCCCCCCATCTGTTTAATCTCTACCTTCTCCCTCTGATCGGGTCCCTTAAGGAAAGGAAAGTTGCCACATTCAATTACGCTGATGATCTACAACTAATGTTCACCATCAACAACTCACCTCAATCAGTCTTTGAATTTCAGTCCACCATGCTGCACATCCGCCATTGGATGGACTGTAACCATTTAAAGCTTAACCCAGGCAAGACCGAACTGGTCCTGACTGGGGGCGGCCACAACTTCTGGGGCCCACATTTTTGGCCAACGGAACTAGGACCCTTCTCCCTCTGCAAAAAGTCTTGGCGTCACAATAAATAACGACCTGTCACTAAGAACCCAAGTTGGCTCTGTGATCTCTACCTGCTTCTTCCAATTACGGAAGATTAGAAAGATCAGCAGACTACTCACACAGGAAGCATTGACACAGGTTGTGATAGCCACGATTATGTCCCACTTAGACTACGCAAACTCAGTCTACCTTGGTATGCCACTATTCTTAGCCAAACGTTTACAGTTGGTGCAGAATCAAGCGGCCAGACTGATCCACCAGCAACCTAGGTGGCAACATGCCACCCCACTTCTGAGGAAGCTGCACTGGCTTCCCATCCCCCAGCGCTGCGCCTTTAAAGTAGGATGCCTGGTCTTTAAATCTCTACATGGACGGAGCCCCAAATTCATCGATAGTCTTATTCAAAGGTACACTCCCTCACGTAACCTACGCTCGGTTCACCTTCATCTCATGGCCACTCCCGCCTTCAAGCTGAAGCGACAAGGGGGCTGTAGGTTTGTAACTCTGGCACCGATACTTTGGAATTCCTTTCCCCTGGAAATTAGATCATGCACTGACCTGTGAGCTTCAGAAAATCCCTTAAGACATGGTTGTTTACCCAAGCATATGAATAAATTCCACCGGGGTTCGGCTAGTCCTAGAAACAGCACCATGAAACCAATTGGTGTACGTGCGCTTTATAAGAATTTTATAACATAACATAACATCAGCCTTGCACTGCGGTCCGTGACCACAGCATGCCTCTTGGGCGGGTGCACCAATACAGTGTGGGATTCGGTTGTGCAAGTGCTGCTCATGGTCTCATATGAGGCATGAGCCATCTTGGCCCAGGCTATTGCCGATGGCAGAGATGCAGCAAAGTTCATGATACACTGCAGACTGGACACAGACTCGCTGCGTAGAGCAATTGTTTCATCAGTGGATCTCCGTCGCCATGCCTTGATGCGTCAACTGACTTCTCAGGGGTGTCCAGCCATCCCTTACGGACATGCCCTGTGATGGCACTTGTATGACTGGTGAGAAGGCAGGTTCAGTGCTCTAGCTCTTCAAAGACAGCTGGGCACCGCCCTGTCATTGGTACTTACCATGGCCCCAATCAGACCTCATTCTGCCTTCTGCTCCTTGTGTGGCTATGGTGGGGGCTACCAATTGTGTATATTTCCACCCAGCCACCATAGCCAGCAGGCTCCCCAGTCCTTTCGTGGCAGCAGACACGAATCCCACAAGCCACAAGGGACTCAAAGCCAGAGATCTGCCAGTCTGCTAACCCCCCCCCATGCAGCCACAGCCTCCAAACCTCTTTAACATGACCTTGCAACCTCACAGGCACCCAGTTGGGGCAGGACCCAGCACCACCTGTCCAAAACTTTGTATACATTAGTGCTCCAAATTATTCAGCATGGGAACTCAGTTACCCATGCTACCGTCCTCAGATCGGTTGACGGATGATCATCTCTCCCTGTTGTATCAGGAAGTATATGATATTTTGGCCAAACGGGCCATCAAGAAGGTGCTTGCATCAGAAATAGGTCGTGGTTGTCATTCCCGGTACTTTCTGGTGCCATAAAAAGACGGAGGCCTCTGCCCTATTCTAGATCTGAGCCCTCTCACCTAATTCCTGAAGAAAGAGAAGTTGAAAATGCTCACATTGGCTCCGGGCCTGGCTGACCTGGACCCTGGAGACTGGATGGTAGCGCTGGATTTGCAGGATGCATATTTCCATTTACCTGTCCTGCTGGCCCATAGATGTTACCTGCGATTCACAGTGGGCCACAAGCACTTTCAGTTTTCTGTTTTCGCCTTTGGCCTTACCATTGTCTCTTGGGTGTTCATGAAAGGGATGGTGGTGGTTGCAGCCCATCTGCTGAGATCAGGGGGTTCCAGTCTTACCCCACCGCAATGACTGACTTTTTAAGGCGGGGTCGCCCCCGGCAGTCGTCACCCACCTCCAGACTATGGTGGACCTCCTGCATTTACAGGGGTTCACTATCAACCTGCCAAAGTGACACCTTAATCCCTCTTTATCGCTTCCTTTCATCTAAGCCATTCTTGACACAGTGCATTTCCGCACTTATTTAGGTGATGATACAATGTTTCAGCCTCTATCTGGGATTTCAGGGAGATTGACTCTGAGGCTGCTGGTAAAGCATGTCTGCTGGCTTATGCAGCTCTGCAGTGATACCTGGAGTACCAATGTGCACAGCATCAGGGAAATCTCTTTGACCTGGTCCAGATATCAGAGGGCGCTGCAAAAGACCTGCAGTGGTGGCTAACGAACCACAATTGGGTCAGCGGCAGGCCCTTCTCCCTTCCTCACCCAGATTTCACAGTGGTGACAGATGCCTCACTCCTGGGTTGGTGCGGTCATCTAAAAATGGTGGAGATCAGAGGGCTCGGGGCTTTGACAGACTCTCAGCTTCACATCAACTTGTTGGAGTTGAGAGCAATTCACTTGGCATTGAAAGCCTCCAAGCGTCCCTCCACAAAACCGTATACACCTGTTTTGTGGCGTGGTGTACTGAAAAACATGTTGATCCTCTTTCTGCACCCTTGTCTGAAGGTTTACGGTTTGTTTTGTCATTAGCCCAGCAAGGCCTTGCTCTGGTCAGAGTTAAGGGGTATCTTTCGGCCATCTCAGCTTTTTCGAGGTTGCCGGATCAACCCTCCCTATTTAGGTCACCTATTGTGATATGTTTCCTGAAGGGTCTTCAACACAGCTTCCCCAAAATCTTTTGTTATGTCCCAATGGGACTTTAATTTGGTTTTAACTTTCTTAATGTGTTCACCTTTTGAACCCATGCATAATTGCCTCCTACGTCTTCTGCTGCTCAAGACATTCTTCTAGGTGACCAAGACAATGGCCAGGAGAGTCAGCAAGGTGCTGGCGCCTTCTGTTAACCCTCCGTACAGCAGCTTCTTCCGAGACTTACTGGTTCTCGTGCCTCTTTTCTGCCAAAAGGTCGTCACCCTTTCCATCATTCCATGTTCATTTTTTCACTACTCCACTGCATTAGCTTGTAGAATCTATGTCCTTGACATCTGTCAGGCTGCAATGTGGGCAACCTTGCGCACTTTCACCAAACACTACTCACTTGACAGTCAGGTACGTCATGATGGGCACTATGGGTGTTCAGTCCTCCAGGATTTGTTGGTCTGAACCTGTTTGCATACCCACCTCCAGGGAGGTATTGCTTTGGTATCTATTCTAAGGTAAGGAATCTGCGACTACAAGTCTCTTATCAGATGAACAAGTTACTTAACTTCAGTAATGCCTTATCGGCCCCGAACTTCACAGTTTCTGCGAACCGGTCTTCCTACCTAAAAAGGTCCCTGTATGTCCTTAGTTTCTGGAGACTGATCAGTCAGCCTTCTGACATGGCTCTGTGCTTCTGGCACGGCAAGAGTCACGTAAGGATTTTAGCATGTTGGGGTGGCTCCTATATACGCACCTTGCACGTCACATTCAGCGCGGACGACCACCACCTGGTGCGCAGAGGTACTGCTCAAGATTTTCCAGATCCAGTATGATTCCTGGGGAATATCCTAATGTAAGGAATTTGCGGCTGGATAGAGTCTGTACCAGATAGGGCGTTACCAAATGTAAGTAACTTGTTCATTAGCACATTAAAGCCAGACCTGTTGCATTGCCAATGCTTGTTCTTTATAAAATAAAATGATAGAATTAATTAGATGAGGATGAAGCAGTAATTTTGCCTCAAAATTATGATGAGAAAAGATTTGGTAATGACAGCCAGGCTGGAACAATTAATTGTTAATAATCAGGTTTTTTTTTTAGTTTATTCGGTGTATTAAATTGGATAAGTGATTCAGTCTATTTCAAATATTTGATTATTTATAATTGGTGTAGTAAATTTGATTAGTGGTTCACTGTACATAATTTGTATATATGAAGTTTAATTGTATATTATATTTTACCGTCCGTCTAAAAATTGTTTGGTTAATTTTCTGCTAAGTACTTAAATTTGTACAGGTCATTCAAGGAAATCTGCATATGTGTAATTAAATTAAAGATATACCAGCTTTTATAGATGCAAGTTATAAGATGTTTACTAAATTATTGTGGCTTAACCTTTGTTTTGTTCCCACTTTCAATACTTTGATTTGTGTCTTGTTTATACACAGCTGAAGACCTCACTCATTCTTCTCCAGAAAAGCTTTGACCTCATAAACAACACAAAAACCTCCTTGGGTACTTCCGAAAGCTAGCTCAGCAAGTGTGCCTGTATTAAGGAAATTAGCGACTGGGACACTCATTTGGAAGGAGAAATGGCCTGAGTGAGGGCCACTGAACCATCCTTGGGAGCTTTATTTTAATCAGGAGATGATCATGTGTTGTTCTGGGACCAAATGATCCTGCAAGGCTATGCTTGATGCATCCAGCAATACTTCTTTAAGTGGCCTTGACTGGTTTGTTTAAGTGATGTCATGGTAATTTATTGAGTGAACAACTGAGAAGCAATAAGTATTAGTTCAGAAAAATGTTTTGTCAAAAAAATAGAAACTAGCCCTTTGGTTTTAGAGACTGTTCCTTGGCCCAATGTGGGAGCCTCAAAGGACAACAAGGAAGAGCCTTAATTCATCTCTATTCACAATACAAGTGAAGCCTGTAATCTCCTTTTTAACTTTTGTTTGTCCTCAGAATTTGTAGTGTAATAAATACTTGGATCAAGTTGATCCTTTCAATGTCATTTTAGCAATTGAAGCTTTTCCTTTATATAAAATGAAACGAAATATTTTGTTTACAAAACAAATGAAAGCATTTTAATGGATAACAAGGGACACATTCCGTACAATATATCACGCTCCACTACCTTGGTGAACTCTACAAGTTGTGGTGTTAATGAAGGATAAATACTCTAATCTATTCACAAGTATTTAAAAAAAACATCATACAACTCAATAGAAAGGCTACTGTCATCTTTGGATTAGGGTGCGTGGTTTCTCTGCTACTTCCTTTCTTTCTTCCATCTATTCCAGTACAAAGCCTCTTTTGATGTTGTATATTTCCAACTGGTCTTATCAATATTTGCTAAAGGCGACAAGGTGTTTGGATATGAACTATTGGTGGGGTATGTTTATTAGCCTCAAGAGTACGCTGAAGCAATACAGAAAATTGTTTGATATTCCATGTGTTTAGAGATGAATGCAGGCACATTTGGTAAAGATCATTTAGATGAATGTTGCATAATGTGAGATATGCCTAAACTATAGTAGTCCCAGACTACCAACTAAACATTTGACCTGTAAAAAAATGTATCACATGCTGTTCAACCTCCGTTACCAGCCTCCAATCAATAGAACGTAGGAGTGATGAGACACAGGCAAGGAGGCTGCACCCACAATCATAATGCTGTGTCTGCAGTCCCACATGCCTCATTTTATGCTTTGAAAATGTTTTGACAGTGTTTGCCACCTTTTTAGTTTATAGATTTCCACTAATGCCACCACTGTAATACAAACTGTGTTTTATCTTCATTCACGTTACTCACTGTCAGATATTTACTAATTAATGTTTCATTTACGAGAAAGACGTTTTTAGGTGACTGGGGAGATCACTTTTAAAAGAGACTTTGGTGTTAAAGAAATATAATTTCTAATGCTTTCATTTATTTTCTGGTAAATGTGAACAATGTGTCAATTATATTTCTGGAGGTTTTGGTAATTCTGATCTTAGTTAATCGGAACACACATCTGGTTAATTCTATCAAATCAATATAAAACAGCTGGATTTGTGGAGCTCAATTAGGACTGTGATGAGAATCAAAATTTTACCTTGTTATGTGTTTAGAGCCAACAAACAGTGGCCTTCCATGTATCTCATGCACTCCATATTGACTCAGGTTTTCAATCAAGCTCCACCTCTCCAACAATCCATGATGCATTATGACCAGGCTAATACCCCCTAGAGAGTCCTTACATTTTGAATATTGAACTATATTCCATAGAAAATGGCAGGCATGTGACCTTCTGCTTACTAGTATTACTAATATGTGACACACATACTTTTGCCAACATTATCGCTCTTCATAATTTGGTTCAGCTTTGCCGTCCATTATACATCATCTCTCTTAAGGGATGGTGCTCCATTTGTATTGTTTAGAGATAAAAGCATGTATACAACCAATGTCTCTGATTGGGAAAAGTGCTTCTGACAACAGTAAAATTCACTTGAGGAGTCCTTACCTTCAGCTTTACGTGATTTGCAGTGTCCCAGCTAGTTAACAGACTCTTCTGTTTAGTCTATTCTAGGATTTTGCCCTCTTAAGTTGAGCCAAGACAGACTATTTCTATGATAACCAGAACCGGCAATTAGGCTATCTTGTTAACCAGTATGGGACCACTGCAACTCTATGTTGCAGTTTGTGGTGCTATTGAAAGAGCTACCTGACTAGACTTCTTCAAAGCTGATCCTCTGATTGGGAATTTTAACTAAGAGTACATTACCTTTTGTCAATAAGTAATTTTCATCCAGCCTCCTCTAGAAGTGATGTGGGGATCCATTTTCTATGTTTAGCTAGTTATTTATGGAGATCTTTCTCCCACAATCTGTAATTCTCAAGGCAAGCCAAAATCATAAACTATTGGCACCAAATACCAAACTATAGTGCTGCTGGGCATTGTTACCTAGAAATCATTGGCCACATACAGCGAAGCTCAACTTTTGTGAGCAATGGGCATTTTGTTGTTTGTCTGGTAACCGAAGAATGACAACAGTTCATACTGGTGATGTTCATAAGTGGAAGTACTTACAAAATGATGAACTTTAATACACATCTGAGTGTCTTTGTGTGGCTACCTAATTTATATTAGTATTCTGTGCTGATGAATATCTCTTGTCGATTTACCACTTTCACTGTTTCCAAGTATGACTTGAAACAAAGAACATAATATAGATAATATCCTGTTACAGCTGGTTCGGACCTGGTATCTTTTGTGCTCTGATTTATTGCTATTGTTAACTCCTGTCATGTTGCCTGCTAAGAGGTGAACTCGCAGTTTCTGTCTAATAGTACAGCCCCAGCACTCCACTGGGAGCTATGAATATGATCTGTTGTTTCTTGAAGTCCTAGACTTTCCAGAGCAGCAGTTGTTGAAGGATTCATAGACAAGTTTCAATAATTCTAACTGGCAAAAATGGTGTACAAAATAAGAGATTCTTAATTTAATATTGGAGGAATGCCTTTTTTTATTCTGGTCATACCGCGTTTGTTCCCATTCACATTTGTCTTACATTTAAAAGTTAATTCTGTCACTACAATCCCCAGTGAGAGGAAACTGATAGCTGTGCCTATCATTTGTGAAGGTTCATTTTTAAATACCTTTTATGAATCTGCTTCTTGACATGCTGAATTTAGATGTTTTTCTAGATTATCCTAATTGGAAAAATTCTAATGTTTGCTGTCTGAAACAAATTACTTGCAAACCTTTATTTTACTAGGAAGAGGAGCCTGGTGCACATCTTATTACAAATTTCCAGTTATGTAAGATTATAATAGACAGCACACTATAAATAAGATATTGACTGATTTAGTTAAAGCTGGTGTCTTCTTTTCACCTCTGTCAGTTGGCAAATCTTCCTTTTTATTTTCCCATATTTAACTCATAGCCTTGGCAGCTGAACCTCTGTAAAATGGAAATGGACATTATGTCTATACTTTTACAGAATTAAAAGAAATCATTCTGGGCATTCTTTGTACATGCTTTTGGAGTGCAATACAAATTGTTTATACTTCTTGCATTGTCCCATGCTAATCGCTTGCTAAATATTACAATTCCAGTGTGTTTAAGGGCTTTATATACCAGCAAAAGGAACAAACATTTTGCTCTGCAAGCATATCCTTACAGAAAGATATGCAAAATCAGTCATTGGGCTTCATTCCATATTGCATATGTGTTATTGAAAAGGTTATGACATCAGGACATGAGTTACATTTGTTTGGGTTACTATCCTCTTTTATACTTCATACCTCAATATCCACTTTCAGGACTGCTTTGGTAATGATGCATGAAGATATGCTTCTGAGTATGAAAAGTTTCATGTAATTGAAGAAGAGTTACCTTTATAATTAAGTATCAGAATTCTGACCCATATGAACGGTATTCATGTTTTGGGGTGACGTTTGCAAGATGTTACGTAGCATAAATTGAGAATTGAAAATTGGCTTTTGAAAGCTCAACCATAATAATTGAGAAAGGATTTGAAACTGCTAGTACGTTATGGTTATTAGAAAATGTATTCATTTGGAAATGTATGATTATTATTCAATATTTTGTAAGAATTGAGGTCCTCTAAAGGCATTTAATGTATCCAAGATTATAGCGCTCTATATTTAAATCACAGGGCTAATAAAGCAAGAGTGTCATAGGTATAGGTAAGTAATGTCTTTGTTTCTTAATCTCAGCAACCAATAGTTACGATTGGGTTTCTGATCAGAGGATCTGAATAGGAATGCGACACATTTTAAGCCTAGTGTGTTCCATATAAGAAATGGCTGAGACACATTTGTTGCACAGAGTAGTAAAAATTCTCCTTTGGTCTAATGTTGTCCATGACAAACTATATAGAGTAAATACAGGATTGTGGAGTCATTGAGCAATAAATTGTGAGCGATAACGAAGTGCAAGTCGCATCCTACCTCATTCTGTTGATCTGCAAGAGAATCCGAGCATGAAGTAAAAAATAAATGTTCACAGGGTGCGATCCTGTTTGTGTTTAGGCAACTGCTATTTTTTTTCTTCAGAAGGCTGTCAAAATTGTTTACGTTTACTGTTGCCTCTTGGCTTTGATAAATGTGTTAGGATTTTGAAATTTTAGAACATAGGCAAAATTCACTACAGATGTGACAGCTGAAAATGAGCACTGACTGTATCTCTGCGCCTAGACTTGGGAACAGCAAAAAGACTGACTGTCTTTATAACATAAAATGCTGATTATTTATTGATATATTTTGATATCCAGATTGGCCTAGTAAACCATTGTTAGTTCTTTGTATTCCTAAATGGTGAATTTTTATAATTTTCTGAAATGCACAAAGTAATGATAATGTTAAAACCAATTGTGCCTCAGGATTTCTTATTTGCATACTGTCCTATATGATTCTATCAGTATAAATCACACTGTGAAACACACAAATGCAGTTTACCTACGATTGACATTGCCTGTTACAACAGTTTATGCACTTTAGACGTGGTTGTATTACACCCTTTGACAAAGATTTCCAAAATCTGCAGTGAGCCACTATAGTTACTGTGTGTTATTCCATGCAAACGTGTTTTAGCCTAGGTTTTTCTCATGTTGTCTATTTAAAGGATTAGAGAAAATGTTCTCTTTAAATGTGCAACCAAGTTATTCTGGTTATTAAAACTGGTGCTTTGTCTGATCTTATTTCTGGACAATAACTTCCCTTATTAACAGAAAGAGGTCATGCATTGGACCTTTTCTAAATGTCAAATATTAATATATGATTTAACATTGTCTGAGTTAACCAAGGAGGTTAACATAAGTACAGTGATACTTTTATAATGAACTATGAGATGAGGTGGCAGTTGGACAAACGTATTTCCAGGATAATAATGCGCTTGACAGAAACAATTGTATATGCAACCAAGCACCATCTAACTGGAGCATGTGGTTTCTTAAAGTTTCCAATGAGCGAGTTCACAGCTGCTCAGTTCACAGTTTTGATAACCAGAAACCTGTTAGAAATGTTCCTAAACAAAAAGCTTTACAACTACTCCTTGACCACTATTCCATGTGGGAGTCGTGAAATATAAGTGAAGAGCTTTCATGATCTAAAGTGTATTATTTAAGATGATCCAGAAATTCCTGAAAACTGTCTGAGAGTTTTTATTGTGATGGATTAGCAGCCTAGGGGCTGCTTTTCCATCACAATGAGTTCTCCCCCGACTGCTTTCAAACATGAGCTAGGCGAACACTGCAATCAGGACAGTTGTTTTAATTACGTTGTAAATAATGTGTTTACTCTTTTCTATTGTAATATAATACTCGTAGGCTGTTGATAAAAATGTTGGTCTAATAAAGCAATTATATTAAGTTGAGAGAGTGGTATTGTTTCTTGTATAAACAATCTGTCTTTTTATACTAGGAGGGTGGCCCATGCAAATATCTTTTATTAAAATATGCCACTTAAGTCTAGGCAGAGAAGTTCTGATCAGTCAATTCATAGTAATGGTATTTATACCTGAAACTGAAGTAAATTCATCTGCTAAAAGGAAAAAAGTATCAAGAAAATCAAAACATTTAATAATACCAGTGCAAATGTGACCTGATGAGATTCTCCAGTGCAATTTATTTTCTCTAAGAAACACAAATCAACTGCCTATTGAGACCTAGTTAAAGTTATAGCTGCATGGCTGCCCTTACCTGTGGTTGAAGTGCCCAGCCCTCCACCCAGGCCTGCCTATTTAGGAACCTGTCCCACTGTTTTAGATAAAGCCCCTGCTTCCTTCCCTCTGTTCACCTTTTGACCTCTCTCCTCCTTTACTTTCACTCTCCCTTACTCTTCTGCTGCTTTCTGCCTCTGGCTTTCCTGCTTCTTTCTCTCCTGTCTCACTTCCACTTTTGCCACTTCTCACTTTTTACCCCGTTTTTAGGTCGAGCCTAGCGGCAGCGCAAATGCACTGCCCTGCGAGGCATGCTGTAATCCCTCTGTGGGTAAAGGCCACACCCACCACTTTCCATTTGTTGCTTCGGGTGTCTTTAATAATTGCTTTCTTTTTAGGTGTGTTCTTTATCACGCCTTTGGGCGTGCTTTTACTTTTGTGGCGACTGGCCCCGTTACGTGTACCCTTATTGTCAGGTTTACGTATCCTTTGTTCGACTGACTCTTTTTTGGGGGTTTTGTTTTGCCATTCAATGCTCCTGCTCCGTTTCAACGCTTGCCAGCTGCCTCTCTCGTTCCTTTTATGCATATTTATGATCTGCTCCGAGCATAAGCGCTACCCTTGTTGTGTTGCCTTTACTCCCACCCCCTCCTGTTGTCCTCGTTTACCACCTCCCTAGTCCCTCCTCCTCTCCCTTTTCTGCTGCGTGATGATTTTTTGTTTGTTTACTACAGGTTTTTTAAATTGGAGAAACAAATAGGAGACGCACCAATATCCACGTGTAAGATCCTGTCCCATAAAGCATCAAGGATTACAGGAGACTTATCCAACTTGAATTGAAGTTTATTCCTTAAGAGGAGGATCCCATCCATATCCCAACAGCATCCTTGGGCAACTGCTGTTCTCTTTGGAACACAACATTGTCCTCCTCGTCATGAATTCCAGAGCTTACATTCTATTGTCTCCCAGGATGACCACATTGTCAGCAACCCAGATACCACACACCTCCCTCCTATAACACCAAACACTTTAACCTATGTACAGATAAATTCATAGCAACACAAAAGACATAGATGAATATACAAAACAAAAGTTAAATCAAAGACTCTCAAATAACAGGATCCTTATCAAAATGATGCTTACTCCAGTGTTGGAACTTTCATAGATTCCCATGCTTGTATCATTCCCCGTCGTCGTAATGGGAGTCCCTGGTATACATAAAATAGCAATAGAAACCATTACCAAAACAGAACCTAGGCCCATTCTTGTTTTGCAACCTATCCACCTCTTTTTGTAAAAGAGACCAAAAAAAATGAACAACCAATCAGATTAGCCTCACCCCATAGAACCCTCCTGAGAGAAGCTCAGAACCTCAGATTTTCTACCGCACGTTGTGCTAGGGAGTCTCCACTGGGCTCTGCTCAGTTTTTCCTATTATCCTTAACTCTACAGTTGTTTCACCAGTTTTTCTTCAGGACTTGCTTGGACTTCGTGTCAAAATGTCTGACAAGGAAAAGAAAGCTCTTTTTAAAGCCTGTGCAACTTGTGCTAAGAAGAGGTTGTATGTGGAGGACAAACATAAGGATTGTATTTACTGTTTGTACCCGGACCACAAGGCAGCAGACTGTAAAATATGCCGCACCTTTTCTACAAAAACTCTACGAGGCCGTGAGGGACGTCTTTTGACCTGGCTTCAGAAGCTTAAGACAAGGAAAGAACCAGTTTCCAGTGATAGTGACGACACGGCCTCTGCAACATCTTCCAGAAGGTCTACAAAAAGGGGTAGAGTCTCCCCTTCACCTTCTGAGGAACGTCCTGGTAAGGCCTTGAAAAAGACCTCTCATAGGTCTGAGAGGCGCAGTCCTGGCGAATCTCCTCACCGAGGTGTAAAGGAGAGGGAAGGACTGTCTAAGGGAGTGACGTCTGAGAGGAAATCCAGCTCTGTTCCTCCATCTTCTCCTCCTGCGGCTCCAAAGACTTTCAGGAAGCCCTCCTCACTCTCTTCTGAGGTGAAATCAATGAAAAAGCTCCCTCGTCGACGGCGCTGTCAGCGACTCCGTCGACGAAAGCAGCAAGAGTACAGTCCCAGTCTTCTCTTCCATCTATGACTCCGTCGACGGTGAGTTCATCGTCGCCGATGCTATTGCAGAGTTCCGCGTCGGCGACTTCGACGCCGGTGGTGCCTGTGTCGTCGTCGGTGGTGCTGACGACGTCGACGAGGATGTCGATGACGAGGGTGACGACGACGACCACGTCAACTACGACGACGGCTGGGGTGTCGACGGTCTCGACGAGGACTGCGTCGACGATATCCCTTTCTTCGTCGACGATTCTCCCATCATCGTCGACGACAGCCCCGTCGACGACCTCGTTGACGGTGGAAAAAATGACTATTTCTCTTAAAAAGCGCCAAATTACACCTGACATGACATCCCCCAGGAGGGTGACTCCTCTACCTCCGGCACTCCTTCTGGAAGAAGAGGGATCTGAAGAAGATGATGGTCCTTTCGCCTATGCGAATAGCCCTTCTCAATTGCACGTCAAGTGCCAGGATATGGACTCGGAGGGAGATTACGGAGAGGAGCAACAATATGATCCTTCCTCAGATTATCAAGAAGACTACCAGCAGGAGATGGTATCCATGCCTTCCTCCTTACTAGCGGACTTACAATCTATGCTTGTGGACTATAGAAGGAGATTTGCGACGCAACCTCCAGTTCCTGTGGTGGTACCAGTTACGGCTGTTCCTCCTGCTCAGCCTGCTATTCCCCAATTGCCGACACCTCAACCAACACTTATGGCTCAAGACGCACCACCTGTTGTGTCTCTCGTTCACGATGACACCTCTGATGAAGACCAGGGTGCTGTCTGTCATTCCTGATCCGGCTTCTCCTACACCAGCACCGGTTGATTCCCCCCCTGCAGACATCAGGGGTTTCCATCCTCCATGATGGAGAGAGCCTCAAGGAGGTTTGAGCTGCCCATGCACACGGAGCAGTCAGAATGCTTCCTCTATGATTTCAAGGAACCTTACAGGAAAATGGTTCGCTCAATTCCTATTGTTGGTCACGTCTGGGATGAGGGACTGAAAGTAATGAAGAATCCTGCTACGGTAATTCCGGTTTTACCTCGCCTTGAAAAGAAATATAAGGCTCCAGACGATAGCACGGCCTGCTTGGTCAGTCAGCCTAAACCAGACTCTGTCATTTCACAGGCAGCCCAAAGAAAATCGAGAAATCCTTCAGCTCCTCTCACAACACCTCCAGATAAAGAGGGAAGACGCCTGGATAATGCGGGCAAGAGGTTTTCTTCCATGTCCAGTCTGTTGGTCAGAGCCGCTAACGCCTTAGCGATACTTGGGCGCTATGATCGCCAGATGTGGTGCGATCTTTCCCCATATCTGGATCAATTGCCTGAAGATGCGAAAAAAGAGGCTAAGAAGATTCTTCAGGAGGGAGAGGTAACATCGGCTGAAGTGATTGACTGTGCAATGGACATTGCAACGACTGCCTTCCGCTCCCTGGCGGGCGCTGCTGTCCTTCAGCGTCAAGGCTGGCTGCGGGCTACATGGTTCCGCCCTGAGGTCCAGAACAAGATCCTGGATCTTCCCTTCGACGGCGAGGTGCTTTTTGGGAAGCATATTGATGATGCTCTCCAGAACATCAAAAAAGACACGGAGACCGCAAGATCCTTAGGGAATCTGCAGTACCGCAAGGTCCCCTTCCGTGGAGCCAGAGGGAGAGGTAATGCCACATATAGAGGAGGGTACCAGCAACAACGGTATTCCTCATATGCATCGAATTCACAATCTTACCGGCCGAGTTATAATCAGCGGCAAAATCAATCCTCTTCTTTCTCTCGATCGTCTAACAGAGGAAAACAAGGACGCCAAGGGAGGACGCCTCGAGCGTCAATAGCGGCTTGCTGGCTCTGTCTACTGTCCCTTCTCCTCCTGTAACATCAGTGGGAGGCAGAATCTCACATTACCTCCACAACTGGCAACGAATAACATCGGACCGTTGGGTGCTGAAGATCATTCAATGCGGCCATTCGTCCAAGC
Organism: Calotriton arnoldi; assembly: GCA_963921515.1. NCBI lineage: Eukaryota > Metazoa > Chordata > Amphibia > Caudata > Salamandridae > Calotriton > Calotriton arnoldi. Next base: position 438,478 of record CAWUFW010002480.1, read on the forward strand.
ACCACCTTCCAAGCCCCCTCGCGCCACTGTATGAAAACATCTCCGTCTTCTACGATTGGAAGTCCATCAAATGCTCCTCAAAGGAGCTATAGAACCGGTCCCTATCTCTCAGCGGGGAGAGGGTTTCTATTCCTGGTTCTTCCTGGTCCGGAAGACCTTAGAAAAGTGGCGCCCTATTCTAGATCTGAGGGAGCTCAACACCTATCTCATCAAACAATCTTTTCGGATGGTTTCTCTGCAGGACATTCTTCGTCTTCTCAACTCAGGGGATTACATGGCCACATTGGATCTAGAGGACGCTTATTTTCACGTACCTATACATCCAGCTCACAGGAGGTTTCTTCGCTTCATAGTAGCCAAGAGCCACTTTCAGTTCAAGGTTCTGCCTTTTGGACTCCGATCTGCTCCGCGGATCTTTACAAAGGTGTTCGCTCCGGTAGCAGCTTTTCTTCGAAAACATCAACATCAGGTCTTCCCTTACCTGGACGACTGGTTGCTGAAAGCTCCTACCAGACACCCGGCAAAAGAATCAGTCATAGCATGCACACGCCTGTTCGACAATCTCGGACTGACCCTCAACAGAGAAAAGTCAGCTCTCTGTCCCTCCAGAACAGCCAGATTTCTGGGAGCCATTCTGGACACGTCCATCAGCACGGCTTTTCCGCCCTGGGAGAGGCAAGAAAAACTGATGGACATGTCCTCTCGGCTGTTGAATGAATATTTATTTATTGCACAGTTACTTAAAACCATTTGCAATGTGACAACATGATTTAAAAAGAAAAAAGTGGTATAAATCAGAACATTAAAAGGATTTCATTTACAGTTATAACCAATTTCATTCCGTGAAAAGTACGCTTAAAATATAAAAGCTAAAAAAATTAATTATATATAAAACATTGTGCCCTGAAGTGTACTTTCGTCTGCCCACAAGAAGTCTATTTTCTTGGGGTGGGAGGGGTTTTATTCTTTTACAAGTCTGGAACGCACTTCCTCCATATATCTTCCAAGTCTGGCCAAGTCAGTCGGTAGGGTGCAAGCAAATAGAGCCACGACAGCTTCTTTTACTGTCCGAACACCTTTGCTTAGCCATATTGGCTTTAGTAGTTTCCGGCGAGATTGTAGCAGGCCCGGACAGCAACACATCAGGTGTATTAATGATTCTGTTTTGTATTTACAGATTCTGCAGCAGATTTTATGTTCAAGAGCTTTCCACCCCAGATTCAATTCTTTTGTTGGGAGTGGGACTAGTCTGGCCCACTGAATGTTTTTAGGGCCTTTCTCCCCAGTGCTTGGTGTAAGTAAGGCTGGGATTTGTGCTCCATGTATGTAGCGATCATCCCAGATGGACCTCTACCACTCTCGAAGTGAACTAGGTCAGTTTTTCTTGATAGTAGGTAGCATTGTTTGTTGATTACCTTTCTGATCACCGGATAATTTATGTCCTCTTGACCCCAGTTCTGTGTTGCCAGGCCTAGGATTTCTACTGTCTCCTGCATGTAGACCTGCCAAGGGTTCGCAGGTCCTCCATAGATGGGTTTTAGCATGCTTTTCAGGCTCCCTTCCGGGGCTTTGAGTACTTGATAATAGTATTTTGCGTGCACTCCAAAGCATTCTTTACTCTGTTGTACCAGGCCAAACTCCAGGCGAATCCAGCTGTTGCGAGTGTATTTAGGTAGTTTAAATATGCGTTTGTACGCCCGGCATTGCGCTTTTTCCATCATTGTGTTCATTTTGCCTGGGAATGCCTGCTGTGCGTAACCTGCGATTGCCCTTATTTTAGATTGTAACACCTTTCTAATTCGGATGGTCGTTGGGCTTTGCATTTTCTCGTGTAGTTTGCACAAAGCGTAGATTGTGGACTCTGCTTTCGATTTCATTTTGCGTAAGTGCAATGTTGCTTTGCCCGAGTCACACAGCCAGCACCCAAGATAATTGTACGACTTTGAAACAGTAATTGTCACTTTGCCCACGTGCCATTTGAGCAGTGTTTTTTTTTGTACAGCTCCCGAAAATCAGTACTTTGGTCTTTTCTGAGTTTATTATTAATTCGTTAATCTGATTATAGGCGTTTAAGGCGTCTAGACCCCTTTGTAATCCAATTTTTGTGTGGTCCATCACCACTAGGTCGTCCGCATATTGTAAGATTTGGATTCTGTTGGCTCCAATTTTTGGGACTGCAAGGTTGGCGTTATGGAGCGTCTTGCCCAAGTCTGCTGTATATAAATTGAAAAGGGTTGGGGCGAGTACGCATCCCTGTTTTAAGCCTAGATCTGTAAGACACTTTTTCGTGACGGTGTTATTTGCTAATTTGACTTTAATCCAAGTATTGCTGTATAGGGAGATGATGGCATTGAGGAGGCCTGATGGAATTTGCCAATCGCGCAATTTGGACCAGAGCTTGCCGCGTGGGACCCCGTCGAAGGCTGCAGAGTAGTCTATAAAGCAGGCAAAGACTGTTTTTTTTTTATTTTTGACATTGGCTTGCTGGCTTAAATATGATATGGCCATGATATCGATTGTCGAGCAGCCTTTGCGGAACCCTGTTTGATAGGGAGGAAGGATATCATGTTCTTCAACCCATCTGTTTAGGAGCTGTCAGCAGGGTGTTTGCGTAGGCTTTCCTTCGATGTCCAGAAGAGGCGATTAGTCTATAGTTTTTGGCTCTGTGTTATCGCCCTTTTTATAGATAGGTTGTAAAATCGACCCGCGCCACGAGTCTGGCACCATGGACTGTAGACGGCATTCGGTGAATAAATTGGATAGTATTCTCCCCCAGTATGTTGGATCTTCCCTAAACATTGCACCCGGGAGGCCATTAGGTCCTGGTGCCCCGTCTTTCCTAATCTTTTTGACTACTTTTTCCACAGCTGCTACGTCTTTGTCGTTACTCACGACTCCAGAAGTAGATAACACTCCGTTGTTTATGCTCTCTGCTTGGGCGTCCATAATCCAGCCTGATTCTGTGCCAACTTCCTTTTCTACATAAATTGCTGAAACATGTCTCAACCATGCGTCGGCATGTACTGAATTACGCCGATCTATTTTGTCGTTATCCAACTGGGCTATATATTGCCAGAGTTGTCGATGTTTATAAGGTTTTGTTAACTCATGGATCTTGATCCATTCTTCATCCAGTTTGTTTTGCTTGAGCGTCCATAGCAGTTGTTTCCGCTCTTTGTGCAGTTTGTTACACTTGACCAGTGTTTTTTCGAGGCTGCAATCTTATGTGCTCTTTTTGCCTTGTTAAGGTTGCGAGTGATATCTCTAAGTTTTGGGTTATTATGCACTGTTTGTATATTAGTTTTCTCTTTTGGTTTGGGCTCTGTTTCCTTGCTTGTGTTCAAAGCTGTTTTCAGGGCAATGGTCCACTCTAACCAATTTTCCAAGTTAGGCTCAACACCTGAATTGTTGCCTATGCATTCTTGTTTTTCTTTCCAGGCATTAAATGCCGTCGCCTGATGCTTGTTCCATTTTATTCTTCTCACCAGGGCGTGTTCCTCGATGCCTGTCGATTGGGCTATCATAGTAATTCTTCCCTGTTGCTTGATAGCAATGTTCAGTACAACCTGGAGGATTGCATGATCGCTGGTGTCATCTGCTTTCATTTCAAAGTTTTCAAATTTGCGAGCTAAATGGTTACACAGAAAAATATAATCGATTGTAGAGCAATTTTTAAATGTGGTTGACCCTTGATTCTTTGGGTCTAGACCATGTTGTAGCTTTTCGACTGAGTGTAGGTCGTAATTTTGTAGGAAATTGTTAAACGTTCTTTCTGCACTAGTTAAGTGCCTCCTTGCACTCAGGTTTGTTCCTAGATGGTGCAGATTAAAGTCTCCCACAAGCATTTTTGCCGGTGGTAAGTGCAAACATAGAATTTCCTGTATTGTTGTGACCATGGATTCTGTGGCCTCTAGTTTCGATTGACCTGTTGCGTTTAAGTATACATTTATTAAAAGCAACGAGACACTTTCTTCTCTATGCCTTTTTCCCTCGACTAAAAATGCCTGCAGCATATTTGAGTCTGTGTTAACAATCCTTACAGTTAGCTGTTTTGCATGTTTGACGTAAGTCGAGATCCCGCCTGACGGTCTTCCGTAGTGGTTGTGTTTAGTGGCTGGTTTGTGAAAGCCAGCATATCCTACCAGATGAACCGGCTCTGTAGCCCAGGTTTCTTGTAGGCATATGATATCGTTCTCTAGCAGTTTGTTTGACTGTGGCTTGTTTGAGCGCTTTTTGTAGACCTGCCACGTTCCAGGAGACAAGTTTAAACCTATGTAGAGTCTTTTGTAGTGAGTCTGGTGAACCTGTATGTCCCCCTGTGGTCAATGTTGTGTCATACTGCACTCGGAGGGCCCTCAAGGGATTAGCAATGTGCTCTTTTGCGTCAGGTACGGCGAGTGCGACACTGTGTGTCACTGTTAGTCGCATTATATTGCTCCCTCCAACGGATTTTCTGGGGTTCCTCTACTTTTATTGTTCTGTTTGTGGTCGTTCCCTCCTGTGTCCTTACTGATATGCTTAGATTTTTGTAGTTCTGGTCTGGTTGTGTCTTCGTGGTTCCTCTCAGTATGCTGTGGCTGAGTTCCTTGTCTTTCTTTGTGCCATTGTCGGTGTTTAACGGTTCAAGTAGAACTAGCGGATATTTCTCTTGTTCAGGTATCGAGATTGCTATTCCCCAATTTTTAAAGGTTTCTTTTTCCCGGAGTACTGCTTCTGGAATGTGATGGTTTGTCCAGGTCACTACCGTGTTTTCCTGGGTCGGATCTTCTTCCCTCAATTCGAAATGAACACTCTCCATTTCTGCACTTGTTGTGTTGGACAGTGATGGTATATGTTGAAGGAGCCTTAGTAGGTTGCCCCTATTTAAGATGTCATGTCTGCCCTTTGATTTATAAGACGGTTGGAAGATGCTTAGATTTGCCACTCCTGTGTCGGCAGGATGGAATTTAGTCCCAGTCACTTTATACCGGTTTTTGATTGCTTGGCCCGATCTCTCCTCTAAAGGTTGGGTGTGCCAGACTGAGAATGCTGAGAATGCTTCTTTCCTTCCCCGTATTATCTTTGGAGTGCTCATTTGTGGTTTTATCCAAGCAGAATGCTATTGTATCCGATGTGTCCCTTTTGCTACCTCCACTTGTTCAGGTTTCTCCTGTGTTTCTTGGGTAGCTAGTTCGATTGTGATATTCGCCGTGGCAGGGCCATCTCTTGGTTGGTTGGTTGTTTTTGGCGGTTTGATAAAAATCGGGTATGGTTTTTATTCGTTTGCAGGTCCAATTTTGGTCCGGTGTTGTCGCTGGTTCGTTTGAGGCATATTTTGGTTGACCCCAACTTCTTCTGATTTGTGAGATCTTTTCGCACTTGTTTTGTTTTCTTAGTTTTTTTTTCATGCGCCTTGTCAGGTTCGCCTGTGTAGGTTGGATTGAGTTTTCCTGCTTGTCCTCATTATTTGGTTTTTCTGTGGTGACTGTCAGGTTCGTCTGTGTAGGTTGGATTGAGTTTTCCTGCTTGTCCTTAATATTTGGTTTTTCTGTGGTGACTGTCGGTAATTTATCATGCGCTGAGTCTAAGTTTGCGCTGACCTTGTTTAGTTCTTTGTTCATGGCATTGTGTATTAATGTGTTTAACGTCGGTTACTCTGAACTTCAGGTCCTCGATGAGAGTGGTCAGGACTTCCGGGAGTGTTGCTAATTTATCGATTGTTGGGCAACAGGCACATTCAGTGTTTAGTGTGGATGCGTAAGCCTGTGCTCGCATAATTAGAGAGTTCAGGTTGGCCAGTTTTTGGTCAATACCGGTAATTGCGTTTGCTACGATGTTAAGCAGGTCTACTTGTACGTCCATTTTGTTTGATTGGTACTTCAATGCCTCCAAGGTGAGTTGTGATGTTTTGAAAAAGATGTCCCATATGGTTTCTGAGTCAATTGCTGACACTGTGTTGGTTTTTGATGCTGAATCGTTAATGTCGTTTATGTCGGGGGTTTGACACAGATTAACCCCTCTCGGCTGTTAAAAAGACAGTCACTTTCAGTTCGCCTCTACAAGTCCCTCCTAGGGTCCATTTCCTCCTGCATACCTCTGATCCCTCACTGCAGGTTGCGAATGCGTCCTCTCCAGGAACAGTTGGACTTGCAGTGGCGCCAAGTCGACGGATCCTTCGACGACAAAGTCTCTGTTACCGTGGCCATGAGGAAGGCCGCATCATGGTGGACGAGCAAGGAAAACATTTCTCAGGGCCTTTCCTTCAGGATCGGCCCTGCTCCTCACATAATAACTACAGACGCCTCGCTGGAGGGCTGGGGGGCAGTATTGCAAGACCTTCATGTGAGCGGCCATTGGCTACCCCAGCATCGTCTTGTGCATATAAATCGGCTGGAGCTCAGAGCGATTCGCTTGGCCTTGCAGGCTTTTCTTCCACGTATACAGCAGTCTGCAGTTCTAATACGTACAGACAATACGACGGCCATGCATTATATAAACAAGGAAGGCGGCACCAGATCTCGGCTGTTGTCACAAGAAGCCCAGACAATCTGGGAATGGGCAATCCAGCACAAGGTATCACTCCAGGCGGAACACCTTCCAGGTGTTCTCAACAAGGCAGCGGACACGCTGAGCAGACTGAAGTCGGTCTGCCACGAATGGGAACTGGACCACTCCATTCTACAGAAGGTCTTTCGCAGGTGGGGCAGGCCCTCCATAGATCTCTTTGCCACGCCGGAGAACAAGAAATGCCGATTTTACACAAGCAGGCTTCACCATCTGGGATCGTTGGGGAATGCGCTTTCGATGGCCTGGTCAGGCGCATTTGTTTACGCTTTTCCCCCCATTCCTCTGATCCCCAGACTTCTCAGGAAGCTCAAAGCGGAACCCTGCAAGATGATTCTGATAGCTCCGGCGTGGCCCGACAGTTTTGGTTCACAGAACTGCACCTTCTCTCCCTGGACCTTCCGCTTCCATTGCAGCCGATTCCTTCGCTGCTGACGATGTCCCAGGGCCAAGTCTGGCATCCGGACCCGCAGTCTCTGCAGCTCTCGGCATGGCTCCTGAGCAGCGAGAATTTCTTGGTTTGACCCTTTCAACAGAATGTAGAGAGGTTTTCTCTCAGGCAAGAGCACCAAGTACCAACAAGACATATAGGTTGAAGTGGAAGCGTTTCTGCATTTGGTGCCAGCAAAAGGGTGTCCATCCTTTTAAGTCTGAACCGCATGAAGTTCTTCCATATATTCTTTCATTGGCAAAATCGGGACTGGCTCACTCTTCCATTAAGGTACATCTTGCAGCCATCTCTCGCTTCAGACGCACATCTTCAGGGCCGTCCCTCTGGTCGGCAAGGATAATTAAACAGTTTCTCAAGGGCCTTTTCAGAGTTTTCCCTCCAGTCAAACCTCCTCCTCCTCTTTGGCATCTTAACTTGGTTCTCGCCCAGCTCATGAAGCCTCCCTTCGAACCTATTCATCGGGCGGAGTTGAAATTCCTCTCCTGGAAGGTAGCTCTTCTGCTAGCCTTGACTTCGGCTAGGCGAGTGGGTGAACTGCAGGCTCTCACCATTCAGGAACCTTTTCTCCAGTTCAAAAAGGTACAGTGATACTGCGTACCAACCCAAAGTTCATACCGAAAGTGCCTTCAGACTTTCATTTGAATGAACCGGTTATACTTGAAGCTTTTTCCCTCAACCGGCTACTCCTGCAGAAAGGGCACTTCACTCTCTTGACATTCAGAGGTGTTTAAAATTCTATCTCCAACGTACTAAGGACTTCAGGAAGTCTTCTCAACTATTTGTGTTCTTTAGTGACCCTCGTAAGGGTTTTCCCCTTTCCAAGCAGGGGATTGCTCTTTGGATTACCAGCGCTATCCAGTATTGTCACAGAGCAGCGGGCAAGCCCCTGGAAGGGCGGGTCCGCGCTCATTCCACGAGGGCGATTTCTTCTTTGACAGCCCTCTTTGCCGGAGTTCCTATCCGGGAGATCTGCAGGGCGGCGACCTGGAGCAGTAACCATACGTTTACAAGGCATTACTGTCTGGATTCTGCGACGCAGAGTGACACAGCAGTCGGCCAGGCAGTCCTGAGGAACCTCTTTCAGTAGTGGTGAGCTTTCCCTTTCATCCCTCCTTCCATGTTACTGTTTTTTCAGCTCTTGCACATTTTTTAACCTTATGTGTTTATATTTCCTACGGTTTTCTAAGTATGTTCTGACCATTGATATTGTAATTATGGTGCATATGCTATTACTTTGTTCTTGGTTTTATGATGGTCATGGTTCCAAAAATGTGCTGACAACTGCTAGCTACCATTGAAATCTATGAAAGTTCCAATACTGGAGTAAGAAAACAAGTTACTTACCTGTAACTTTGGTTCTCCAGTATTGGAAACTTTCAACTGCCAAGCCATGTCTTCCCTGGACCGGAAACAAGCATCCTGGGACCGGTTTCGGGTTCATAACCCTCATCAGCCAGGCTATCTTGAATCCAGTGGCTGGACTGTTCCCATGAGGCACAGGGTCAGACTGATTTGCATATGGCCATGTCTGAACTGGGGTGGCGGAGTGAGCTAAAGAATGATGATGGATTAAACCCAGATCAGTTGACTGGGGGTGAGTGCTTGCAATCTTCAACACTCCGTCCATCATCCCCTTTGGTTTTGCTATGTTCGCCCTAAGTTGGCAGGGTATGCCCAGACGTGGGTCCCTTGCTCACTTTGCCACTGGATTCAAGATAGCCTGGCTGATGACGGCTGTAAGCCAGAAACCGGTCCCAGGATGCTTGTTTCCGGTCCAGGGAAGACATGGCTTGGCAGTTCGGGCTGGACTGTTCCCATGAGGCACAGGGTCAGACTGATTTGCATATGGCCATGTCTGAACTGGGGTGGCGGAGTGAGCTAAAGAATGATGATGGATTAAACCCAGATCAGTTGACTGGGGGTGAGTGCTTGCAATGTTCAACACTCCGTCCATCATCCCCTTTGGTTTTCCCCCTACTCTAACCTAGCTCTGCTGGACATTCACATGCTCCAGCCTGTCCTGTCTCTGTCCCAGCCCTTTCGAACCTGACTGTCAGGGATTCCGGCCTATCGTGTCACTGCCCACCCACCACCTACCGGCAGTCCAGAGGCACGCACTACTGTGTCCTTGCTTTACCCCGGCCCTACCGGCCTTTCAGAGGCACCGGCCAGTCTGAATACCTGCCACATTTTCTGTAGGCACACAGCCCTGAGGAGCGTGCCAGTATCCGTGCAAACAATAGCATCATCTGCTTCTACAAAAAAGAAACAGACGGAAAGTCCACTTTCAACAGCACCTCTTACGGAAACAGGATAATCGCTTCTGCAGACACAAACATTTAACCGTCTCCTACTTGCAATCCCTAAAGATATTATAGGAGAGGAGACAGGAGCAGCTCTTAATTGTTACCTTGTCTTCTCGGGGTGGTCCTCCTGGACCCCTGAGCGTGCCCGCACAGCAGAGCCAAATAATAAAGAGCGAGGAAGCGAGACGTCCCGGGCGGTCCCATCTGTCCCGGGATGAAGACAAACTCCTCCAGGCAGTGCCGCATCCGAGGGTAGCCTTCAGCCGAGGTGCGAGCGGAGGTGCGGGGGAGGCGGCAGGTCTGAAGCTGCGACGTACTGGAGGGCTCTGTGACAGGAGTGGGAGGGGGCGAGAGAGAGGGAGGGCGCCCTGACACCGACCCTCCACGGCAGCAGGCGGAGAGTCCATCTAATTCAAGCAGGCGGGCACGGCTGTTTACAAGTCATTAACCCTCCTTCAAAAAGCATCCGCATTCCCACACTGGACCCCCACCCAGACCAGCCATAGGTAGCTGCTAATTGTTTAGGAAGTTGTATGTCCTGGGGGGCGCAGCTTGTCAAAGGGACCTGCGGGTCTCCCGGGACAGCAGGCCATGCTAAGCAGATAAGGCAGGGGTAAATAATCCCTCTGGAAGCGGTGCTGACACTGTTTATATTTGCATCGCGCTTTCACTTTAACAATAGCTGCCGCCCCCCACACAGCACTCGCGGGGTTGGCCGGCAGCTATTGTTAAAGTGAAAGCGGGATGCAAAAATAAACACGCGGCTGCCATTGCCAAAGCCGAAAAAAAACAAGCATTTGCAATGTAATAGGACTCGCATTTACGCGAGACCTATTGCATTGCAATCGGGTGGGGGGCAGCGGGGCGCGAAGGCACGAACAACAGGAGTACTGGGAGGGGCGAGAAGGCACGGACTGCGGGAGGGGGGGGAGAAGGCACCGGGAGAAAATAGTACTCGAAGTAAAGGGGCCAGTAGCCATGTAAGGATACAAATGACGACATGGCCGTCATAGGGAGGGACTAACAGGCCTATAAACCAATGGAAGGCAGCATTTAGTAAAGGACAAAGACACAAGCCAATGAAAAAGATGGGTGGGGGAGTGGGCGTGGCTTCTCTCAACTACCCCAGATCAACCCCAGAGCAGCGCTTGCGCACTGGCTTAGGGCTCGACCTAAAAACACAGGAAGTAAAATAGTGCGCGAAGAGAAGCTACCAGTTACTGTGATCTTCCTCCAGTAAGTGTGCCTGTCACAGAATTCGCAGACTGTCACTCCAGAAGCTTCCACCAAGAAGTATGCCTTTCAATGAATGAACGAAATGACAAGCACCGAGGACATAACCATGTCACACTCCAAGTAGTTCTTGACAAGTGTGCCCGTCACTGAAAGTAAAATTAACAAGCACAGAAGACGTGAAGAAGATAGAGCTCATGGTTGGCCTTCTAGTTCATTTGTTGAAGCCAATGTGACGTCAGAGTAAAAAAAACACCGACGTCAGCGTGCTCCAGAGGAAGTTCCAAGACCAGTCGCTCACACTGAGAACGCAGGAACGCAACAGGTAAGATTTGGGAATTTACACGTTCTCACCGGATTAACAGCTGAGAGCTGCACGTTGTAGTCAATAGCAATGCACGAGCTCCTTAGGGTAGAGCTGCGTGAGTAAACAAGAAACAGCACGCATGTTTGGGCACAACACACCGCCTGTAAAGGGGGCAGCCTCCTCAACAGTCACTCGCCCCAGGCAGCCGCTGGCCCCAAGGTACACTCACTAGTGGCACAGGACAAAACACAGCTATAGGAATAGCCCCTCTGAAATGCAGCACACGAGCCACTGAGAGTCACGATTCCGGTGGCTAACAGACTCCAACCACGCCCTTCCAAGCCAGGGCGGCTAAACAAATTAAAATAAGCTTAAAATGTTTTTCTCTAAGTAAGGTAACAATACCAGTATGTGAACAACGTGGGTTGTTGGGATCCTCTCTCCTCTTTTATTCCTTCCGTAGTTGTAGACTCCATACAGTTCATGAAAAGATGCGCTGCCGACTACGCCAGTGTAAGATCCTGTCCCATGACGCATCGAGGATTACAGGAGACTTATCCAACTTGAATTGAAGTTTATTCCATAAAAGGAGGATCTCATCCATATCCCAACAGCATCCTTGGGCAACTGCTGTTCTCTTTGAAACACAACATTCTCCCCCCTGTCATGACATACTTGTCATTCCAGAGCTTACATTCTATCGTCTGCCATGATTTTTTTTTATTAAACAAACTTTATTGGGTTTGACATAGCATTGCTGTTGACATCCATACATTTTATGCTTCATTGACCAGGAGTGTGATTTATCAAGTCGCTATACAGCTGATATAATAGTAGGTACAGTGGTATAGAGATCTCTACTATTCACACAATTTCTCACTCCTCCCTGCCCACCCCCCTGGGCGCATGTCCATTGGCGTTCAATTCTGGTCCTGCTGCATGTGTCCTTGTTCTGGATTTTAAACACCCTACCCCCAACGATTCTTCCCCCCCCCTCCCCGCAGGCGTGTCACTTGTATACGGCTCCCTGGTTTGCAATACCCTACAAGTCTAATTTTAGGATGCTCATTAGGTCAGAGGTAGCACTACAGTATCCTCCAACCAGTGAGGTCAGCATAGCGCTGTTTCTGATGTCCCCCTCCCTGGGGCCATACCGTTCAGCTCGAGTGTATGTAGTCTAACCTATTCCTGCTGGGGGCTCTTCCAATGGTTCTTCCTCCCCATCAGCTTCTGGGGTCTTGAGTGCCATAACTAAAGCTTCCCACGCTCTTGATGTATATAGAGCTATTTCACTCCCCGTCCATTTTGCTATTTGCAGCCTGATTATTCCCTCACATTCTGCCCACTTAATGAGTTCCTTCTTCCATCTGCCTATGCTTGGGCCCTGTCTCGCTTTCCAGTGCATGGTAATGTCCCTTTTGGCTAGGAGTAAGCCCATATCTAGAAATTTGCTTGTGACCTTATTTTTGGACGTGTGTGGGAACCAGTGCAACAAACAGTATTTGAAGATTGCCTCAATTCCCCTGTCAGTAACGTCTTCCAGTATCGCACTCACTCCCTCCCAGTAACCACCCAAAATGGGGCAATCCCAGAACATGTGTTTGAAGTCCGCATTTTCTTTGTTACACCTGGGGCAAGCCGCGGAGTGACCCGCAAAGTACTTATTAATTTTCTCCGGGGTGAGGTATGCCCTATGTAATATGTAAAAGTGTACCAGTTGGAATCTGGCATTTCTGGTGCCTTTCCAAGCCCTCTCCACCAACTCACCCCAGGTTTTCTCTGGGATATCCTCTCCCAGGTCCACTTCCCACTTTAGGCGCAACTCCAATAGGGGAGGTAAGGCTTCCCGCGTGATGCGTTTGTACAAACAGGTGACCGCCTTAAATGTACCTGCCGCCATCACCACATATTGGCATCCCAACGACGTTGGTGGTTCAGTAAGTCCCTGTCCCCAGTGCTTTCGTATGGCCGCAGTGAGGGCGGAGTGCAATAAAAAGTCCCCCCTGGGTAAGTCGTATCGATCCCGCAGGTCATCAAACGGGATCATGGCCCCTTCCTCATACAAGTTTCCCATTGTAGCCAACCCATGGTCCGCCCATTCCATCAATCTCTGCCAGCTCCCTCCATGCGGTAAGGCTTTGCACATAAGTACGGGATTTCTGGGGCATAGGGGCTCCTAACTTTGGCTCTCCGCAGATATCTGTTCCAGCAGCACCTAGCTGTAGTTAACCCCAGGGGAAGGACCTGACTCCGGATCGGGAGCCTTAAAGTGAGTTGGGATAGCAGCCTCAGGGTCACCAATTCATCGCCCCCTTCTTCCGTTTCCCATAACCGACCTGCCACCCATTTTGTGAGCCATTGTAATTGTGCTGCCAGGTAATAAGCTTCAAAATCTGGGACCGCCCAGCCCCCTCCGTTCTCGGCCTCATGAGGATGTTAAGTGCCACTCTCCGCCTACCTGACCCCCATAAAAACCCTGTGATCATTGATCGGAGTTGGGCGAAGTAGCGTGGCGGTATCCAAATTGGCAGAGTTCCAAAGAAATATAATAGTCTCGGCAGGGTCACCATTTTAAGTAGGGCCACTCTGCCAGCTACCGAGAGTGGCAAGCTGCCCCAGAACTCGAAGTTGCTTTTTGTTCCTCTTATGGCTCTTCCTATATTGCCCTCCAGGAGATCTCCCGGGGCATGATAAATTTGGGTGCCCAGGTACGCAAGACATCTGTCTTCCCATCGCACTTCCTCAGTTTCCTGTGGGCCTATTCTGCCGTTTTTCGTCGGGAATAAACAAGATTTTGCCCAGTTCACTTTCAACCCCGCCACTTCACCCAGGGTTTGGAGTAAAGCCTTCGCGCCACGAAGCGCCTCCCCCGAGTCCGCCAGAAACATCAGAAGGTCATCTGCGTACAACGCAATGTGATGCATCTGTCCGTCAACTCTTAGGCCCTGATAGTGTTGCTCTGTTCTAGCTCGAACGGCTAGAGGTTCTATCGCCAGGGCAAACAGAAGGGGGGCACCCCTGCCTTGTTCCTCTCCCCACTTTACAGGTATCAGAAATTAGCCCACCTGTTTTTACTCGAGCCATGGAGCCAGAGTATAAGAGAGCAGTCCAGCCCACAAACTGGTCTCCCAGCCCAAACCTCCTCATCACATGGAGCAGATATGGCCACTCTAGGCTATCAAATGCCTTTTCGATGCCTTTTCGACCGCAAAAATCGACGCCCGATCCTTCTCATAGGTGTCTGCCCCCAGCACACGCAGAAGTCGTCTGACATTAAGCACTGTGTTTCTGGTAGGAATAAACCCCGCCTGGTCTTTATGGATCAGTGTTGTCATATGCTGGAGTAACCGGGTGGCTAGAATGCAACTCAAGATTTTGTAGTCTAGATTGAGCATTGAAAGCGGGCGGTATGCGGCTTTGTCCCACAGTGGTTTCCCCAGTTTTAGCAAAGGTATGATAATCGCCTCTCTGGTTGAGACAGGCAGATGACCCAATTGCTTGGCCTCATTGTATAGCTGTACCAATCTGGGGGCCAATAGATCCATATATTTTAGATAAAATTCAATTGGTAGGCCATCTGTTCCAGGAGTTTTGTTTCTGGCCATAGTCTTAATGGCCCCTCTCACTTACCCAATTTCCACATCTCGCCCCAGTGTATCTGCGAGCTCTTCGTCCAGAGCTGGTAGTTCCACGTCTCTCAGGAACCTATCCAAGTCCTCCTCTGCAAGGACCACCCTGCTCCTATACAACTCAGTGTAGTATTCTAGGAACAGGTCATTTATGCCTTGTTGATCATATCTCGCTGCGTCCTCTTGGTCCCTAAGCTCCACTATAGTCGTACCTCTCCTAGCTGGATTAGCCAACCAGGCCAGCAGGGCTCCCGATTTATCCCCCTCTGAGTGGGCCCGCGTCAAGTATTTTTTGTGGTCATAGCAGCGCAGGCCACTGCCACTGCTTCCCTAGCCTCCAACAGTTCTCCCTGCTTGTCCACGTTCTCTGGCCTCTCTTGCTCTAGTTCCCTTAGACGTTGGTCTGCTCTTTGTACGTCTTGGAGGAGCACCTTCCGAGTTCCCATCATTGCTGATATACAGCGCCCTCTGATGACCGTTTTAAACGCGTCCCACTCTACCAGTGCGTTCGTGGCTATGTTAGCGTTGTCGTGAAAATATTGGTCGATAGCCGTACCTATCGTATCATGGAACACCTGGTCTTCCAGAACTTCCGGCCTCAGACGCCATGTGGGTATTCTGGGCCTCGCTTGGGACCAATTCAGGTTTACCAGCTCTGGGTTGTGGTCAGATATCATCCGAGTGAGGTTTTCAATGCTGCGTACTCCCTGATGCACATCAGGGGAGCACAAAATGGCATCTAATCTCACATGTAGCTCGTGCACCGCCGAGAAGGAGTAATCCCTCGTTCCGGGGTGCTGGGCTCTCCAAGAGTCTATTAACCCCCACTTCTGCTGCCAATTTCGCCTTATTTCTGCTACTTTATGTGCGGGCGCATTAGGGAGCGGAGGATGAGATCGGTCAAGGGCGATATCTGGCACGCAGTTAAAGTCACCCCCCAATAAAACTGATCCCATGAGTACGGAAGCCAGTTTCCTAGATAGATGTGAGAAAAAATTAGATTGGTCCAAATTGGGTGCATAAATACTACCCAGAACTATATCTCTGCCATCTAGTCTCCCAGAGACTATCACATACCTGCCATCTGGGTCTATGATTTGTTTTGTACATTGAAAGGGTACTCCCGCCCTCACCCAGATCAGAACCCGTCGTGCAAACGCCGAGAAATTGGTGTAGAACACCTGCCCCTGCCACCGACGTTGCACCGCCCCTCCCTCCTTCGCCATGATGTGGGTCTCTTGGAGTAGTGCAATCTGGACCCCTCTGCGGACCAAGTATGAATGTATCTTATGCCGCCGTACCATTGTGTGCATCCCTCTGACATCCCACAAAATACATTTTACATCTAGTGAGGGTCCCATTGTAGTAGTGAAACCTGTTCCCCGTTAAAACCTGCCCTAGTGACACGCCTGCCCCACCCTACCCTGCTGTGAACCAAATAGAACCCCCAACTCCCCCCTCCCCAGGACAGGTACCGGTGAACTAGTCCCCATCCAAACTTTAACCAAGTGCATTAACATCCACTAATGGTGAAAGGGGTGATCAGCCGGCAGTTTTGGACCCAATCACCCAACCCGCCCCCATACCTGTACCAATCAGTTCGACCCAGAGCATCAATCTGAAGTCTCTTGCTATCAGTCCGCTCCCATCAGGGACCATTGCGCTCCTCTTCAAGTGGTACTCACAGCGCGCCCCTGGAATTGGTCGCCTGGAAGGACAGGTGCCAGTTCTCAAACAATATCATCCGCCGTTTGAGGAGTGACGTTTGGTAGTTACGTTTCTGATGTATCATGGTCACTGGGGGCCTGCGAGCCTTCTGATCTTTCTGCATCCCTTCCGCTTTTACTTGATGTGGGGCTGAGATCATTGTGGCTGTGTCTTGCTACCTCCAATAATACTCTCCTCCTCTCAAGACTGAGCTCCCTGGGAGATGGTGGTCTGGGCCCTGATTTATTACTGCAAGGGCTGCGCTAAGGCGAATCAACTGGAGAGTCCCGCCGCGCAGGAGGCCGTCGCATGTCCAGCCAATCCCAGGCCTCTTGAGGTGTGTTGAAGAATCTGGGCCCCTCAGGATCTGCTACTCTGAGTGGCGCAGGGAATAGCATTGCGTACAGTAGTTGCAACTGGCGAAGCTTCTTTTTAACAGCTAAGAAGGATGCTCTGTTGCGTTGGACTTCCCTGGTGAAGTCTGGGAAGATCATAACTGTACTATTGTCAATTTTTAGTCCTCGCTGTTGGCGGGCCTGCTGCAGAATGTAGTCTCTGTCCCTGAAATGCAACAGGCGCACCACTATCGGTCGAGGAGGGGCCCCAGGCCTAGGCGGTCGCGCTGGCACTCTGTGGGCTCTTTCCAGAGCATAGAAAGGGGACAACCCTTCTGGGGCTACATCTGTTCGCAGCCATTCTTCCAGAAAGTGAACCATATTCACGCCTTCAGTTTTTTCGGGCACTCCGATCAGTCGAATGTTGTTTCTTCGGGATCTGCCCTCGCTATCTTCGGCCCTGGCTTCCAGCACTTTGACTTTCTTTTCCAGCTCTGAGAGCGTCGTCTGTATCTCGGACACCTGCACTGGAAGGCCCCCCAATTCCTTCTCAGTGGTTAGCACCCTTTCTTTGAGCTTCCGGTGGTCATCTTTTAAGAGGCTCAGATCCGTGCCTATCGTGTCAATTTTCACCTCCAGGGCTTCTCTGGAGGCCGTGTTCGCCTGCATGATGTCCGACAGCGTTGGTTTCCGGGGGATAGAGTCCTTACTCGCTTCCACCACCTCTTCCTCATCGTCTGTCTGGACCCCGGGGGCATCCACACTGAGGACACTAAATCCTCTTTTCTTTTGGGTTCTCCCCATTCTTTTAGGCAAGCACTTGTTTCTCCCCTTTGCACCCGGGCAGCTCTGAAGCCCGAAAATCTGTTACGTTCTGTCGCTGGTGCACACTGGTCTTGGCGTAATTCGGAGCTTCCAGGTCGTCAGTTTCTCCGTGGCCTCAGCAATCTTCCGGCAATTTGTCTGCTCCCCAGGCTCCACTTCAGTCTCCCTGTGAAGCACGCAGAGTCGGCTCTGCAACCCGTGGTCAGGGTTGCCACCTCCTAGGAGTGCCTGTCCGCGGGGAAGGCCCAGCGGCAGCCCCAGTGACCTGCTTGGTATGCGTATTCTTCCTGGGTGACTGGAGGACGCTCCTTTCGCCAGGTTGTATTGCACCACTTGAGCTGCTGTTGTTCAGTGCCCTAGCAGTGCTGCAGGGGACCACAATCTCCTTTCCAGGGATGACGCACTCCCCTGTCGATTCTTGTGTTTGGGTCCGTCCTGGCAGTCATCCGCCACACTCTCACCCAGTGGGCCCTCCTTTCACCGTGCTGTCATGTACTTTGCCGCAAGTTATCTGCTCTGGATATGGGCCGTGCCCCTCTGCGTTTCCAGGCCCTGTTGCTGTTACGGCTTATGTCATGTAGCTCAGCGAGCCACGGCCCTATGTGCTTCTTTGTAGGGGCGACACTCTCGCGCTGCCTGCACTTTCCCACCAAAATATGTCTGTTACAGCCCTTGAAGGCTACATCTGAACCCTATGAGCGCCTCGCATTTCCGGGGCTTCTTCGTACCACTGTGCTGTTCAGCACTCCCTCGGGGTGTAGGGCGGTCTTCTCCAGCAGGCTCCGTCCCCCCTCTGTCGGTCCGTGCAAGTTGCGCTGAGCCCTCACCTGCGCAGGTGCCCTCCTGCTTCCTCACCCCTGGGCTTGTCCGATTGCAGCTGCAGCGCGCAAGGGACTTTCTCCCGGTGCGCTCCCTGCTGCGTCCGGGAAACAGGATAATTAATTACAGGGGGAGCGGCGGTCGGAGCTCCTCAGCTCGCGTCCGTTCCCATCGGCTGCTGGCCTTGTCTCCCATGATGACCACATTGTCAACAACCCAGATACCACACCACGCTAATCTCCTATCTCCACAGTGTGAGGACAGCAGCTGCCGGAGGTCTCACATGCTCCTCCTCTCAGCACGCTGTTGCAGACATTCCTGCTTAGGAGTGTGCCATCATGGTGAGTCAGTAAATCAGCCCTGTCGAAAGCACTGCAGTAGGAGACTTTGTATTGCCAGTTTGTCTGGCATTGTGCTATTTTGCCAGAAGTATGCGTTTCAGAATGGAAGTAGCATATCTTGATTTTACGAGTGCACATTTGTTGAACGGAAGTGTGTGCTCTCTCCAGGCTGACTACTTGCTTTGTGAGGCTTATTCCACATGTGAAATGTGGGTCACATTTACTCTGTGTTAAAACATGCATCACGTAGAACTTGTTTAATGGAAATGCCTTCTGTGCAGCTTATGTTTTTGTAATCAAATCCGGAACCAAATAACTTGTGCCTTCTCCTGAGTTTCCAGTTGAAGTTGGCGTGGAGTAAAGGAATACCACATTATCCACGAGTATGTTTGCTGTGTGTAACTGGAATGAACCCTTCTTGCCTGCCCGTCAACGCTGGCTTATTGGGGGGCATTTCTGGCGTGAGGTGGGCGCGATTTGGGAGGCTAGCACAACCCCTCGTAGGGTGACCAGGCGCCCTCAATTTGCTCGGATACTACAGTTTTTTTCAACATCTGGGCTGTCAATTCTTTTTTTTTTTTTTTTACATTTAGCAAAAAATACGTTTTAAGAGAGAGTCGACAGGACACAGAGGGAGACACATTCTAATGTGTTTTAGTGCATAATTACGTAGCAGTCCCAAACAGAACTCAATTTACATACCACAGATAATACTGTGTGTAAACGTAGTATTTTATTTCCTTTAGTGCTGAATTGTCTGTGCTGTAGCATTTAATTTCCTTTAGTGCCACAATATCTGTGCTTTCTATATTGATCAATGCTTTCAGTTGTCATTCTTCGAACCTGGGTCATACAAATTGTAGTCCTCATTCTATGTTTTTGGAATGACTCAGGGTTTGGGTCACCCTATCTCATGGCCACACGGGTTTTTGCCTGTGGGCATTGGGCAGTTAGGAATAATACTTGCTGGCTCGGAGCACCACTTCTTTTGGTACCTCAGATGTGCCTGTCCTGGGCCTTTGAAGACAATTCTTCCTGGAAAATAGTAGGCTGTTAAAATAGATCCTTAGCCAGGAATGTGCTCGCTATGAGCAGCGTGAGGGGATCCTTCTTAGTGAGGACTGTGCTTGATTTGTGTGGCAAGGTTTTTCCAGAAGTTACACTGCTGCAGCTCACTGGCATAAACAATTCCTAGCAGGAACCTACCCTCTTTTGACATTGTCGAGGTTCCCTTTTGGCCTAGCCAGGAGTTTTGTTTGTGTGTCTACTAAGCACAACCCTTCCTGGACAAAGCTCTGCTGTCTGCTGTGGACCCTGGAAGGTACACTTCCTAGCCTAAATCGCCCCCCGCTGTGGCCGGCAGCAGTGAGCCTTTACTGCCTAAGCAGCGGAGTTCTTCATGCCAGGAGAGCTCACTTTGCAACTTTTTAACATGCTGCACAGCAGCCACGCTGCTCTACAACATAGCTTAAAGACATTTGTAAAGCCAATAACTCTGGCTAAACACTTGTAAGGTCCCAAAGGCAAGACTTAATGGATACTTGTTCATTTGGTCTCTTTCTCCCTGTGACACTTTTCACTTTTGCCTTGTTTTGCTTGCTTGTCGTTCTTTCTCTCTTTGTCACTATTTCTCAATTGAGCCTAGTTCCGCTCTTTTCACTTTTGCCTCATTTTGCCAATTTTTCCTCAACCTCTTTTTTGCCTTATTTTTTTGCCTCTTTTTTTGCCTTCTTTCACTCCTTTGTTGTGCCTTTCACTTAAACCACACCCCGTTTCCTGCTGCTCGCTTCTGCTCCACCCTCCTTTTCCACCATGTGTGCCACGTACACGTAGACCCACCTACCGCCCCAAATCTCATCCCACTTCCGGGCCTCCTTAATGGCATATGCAGTGCAGACATGCAGTGGACGTAAGTAGCGGGCGCGTGCCAGTGGCAGGCTCGTCTGTGTCTGACCATGCCCAGCTCCAGGACCCCTGGTCCACACCCACCCACCGCAGTCCAAGATGCTACGCGCCCAAATCCCTCCTCGACATGAATCCTGGATGTCCTTCCCAGGGCTCTCCCACCTGTACCAAAGGCACGTCCTCCTGCTCCTCCTGCCGCTACTCTAGCATCTTTTCCACCCTGCACCCTTTGACTGCTTCCTGCTCCCCCCAATCCACATCCTCTCGCCTCCACTCCCACCATGCATCGCACGAACAACCACACCTAGCAAGGCACCACCATGCACAACACACTCCACACCCTCACCTGCCTACTACTCAACATCCGCTCACTCGCCAACTATGCCACAGAAGTTTGGGGCCTCCAGCAAAACCTCTTTCCGAACCTACTTTTCCTCACTGAGACCTGGCTAAACCCAGCATCTGCTTCAGACATCGTAGTAGTCATCCTCCCCGGTTACAAGATTGTTAGACAGGACTTCTCCAACATCAAGTTGGACAAGCCCTTTCACTCACCTGGATGGACCACTCCCTCCTCTATTTCAGCCTGCAGCTACCCAACCAGAACAGACCAAACATGCCAAGACCACTAGGCACAGCTGTAGAGGATCCCCAAAGAAACTTGAGCCAAGAGCTTCAGTCACAACACACAACCCACCACAACAACCTAAAACCCTGTATCATGTATTACAGACACTCGTCACTCCTCTAAAAACCACCTCCACATCTCCCTCTGAGCTACAAGCAAGTTGGTACACAGAAGACCTTCGACTCACCAAGTGCCACTGCCAACAGTTGGGACACTGTTGGCACCACACTAATGACAACAAAGACACCTACAGATCAGCCCCCTTGATTTACCACAAATGACTCGGAACCACCAAGTGCGCAGCACTCACTGAACTAATCCATTTTTTGACTTACGGTTTTGTTGTGCCCTTTTTGTGAGACTTTGTCTCCCAGTGTGTGTAGGATGTCCCACCAAAAAATCATTGGAGTTTAAGCCCTGTGGCTACCGTCACAGACAGTGGTCTGTGACAGCTATCCATCTGGTTTGCCTTTGGTGCTTGGAGCCGGACCACAACTCCAAGGCTTGTGAGGACTGCCACGCCATGAACCACCAGGCACCGAGGGATCACTCCAAGAAGTTCCTGGTTGCCCAGCGCCGGTAACCTCCGCGATGTTCAGTCACAGTCATTCCAGCTACTATTCATTACTCTTGAAGTTGTCGGGTAGGTACCACAAGAAATCAAAGATGTCAAATCACTTTTTGACTTCACCGTGTTGGTCCAAATCTTCAGACGAGGCACGGGAACATCACTCTAGGACCAGCCCCCACGTGGAGCCTGCCTCTGGGTCCGCTCTGCGCCTCCCTCAGTTTTATGAAGCCAGAGTGACCCCTGCCAACTCCATGAATTTTATGAGGCAATGCACCTCATTTTTGGGCTGGCTGACCCCTTGGAGCTCCTTCGGGCCCCATGGGTTAAGCAGGTGCCCCCACTGGATTACTGCCAGTGCCAGTCAGGGCCCCCTGGATCTGGTTCTGGAATGAGACTGATCGCTGGACCATGACCTTCCATGCAGCTTGTTCCTGCAACATTATTCCCGATGCTGCCAACTCCATAATCATACCCCACTCCGATACGGAGCCAGATCGGCGTCGCCCAACGTTGACTCCAGCGCTGGCCGGAACTTAACCTTCTGAGCCGGAGCAAGTGCCTGCTTCTTTCAACAGACCTGGGGAGAAGTATGATTGGGGAGGAACTGAAGTTCCTTATTGTTACACCAACTCCCTTAATTAGGCCAAAGATAACTGGTATGAGGAACTTGTGAATGCCATTTGTCTGGACACCTGCCCAGAGACTGGCCTGGTTTCTTCTCCTACTGTGGCTATGGAGGAAGGGGCTTCCTTTGCTATGGTGGTGAGAAGTGCTGCCTATGGTCTTTGATGAGGCCTGAGCTCCGGCGCTGCAGATGGCAGAGATGCAGCAAAGTTCACCATTCACTGCAGATAATGACCGACTCACTAGGCAGAGCAATTGTGTAATCAGTGGCACTCAGATGCAATGCCTGGCTGAGGTCTAATCGCTTTTTGGGAGATGTCCAGGCATCCCTTATGGACATGCCCTTCAACTGCACCTGCCTCTTCAGCGACAAGGCAGACTTAGAATTGGATTGCTTTAAGAACAACAGCCTGGCCAGGTCCTTATACCTCTCCATGGTCCCACGCCAACCCCATTCTGCCTTTCGCCCCTTTCGTGGCTACAGTAGGGGCTACCAGCCGCGTCTATTCCTGCTCAGCCACCAAGAGCAACAGGCTACCCCAGCGATTCCCAATCTGTGCGTCGTGGCACCCTGGTGTGCCGTGAAAGCGAGCCAGGGGCGCCATGAACAGATCTGCACCAAAATAGTGTTCGGTAAAAGAACAGAAGTATATATTGTAATTTATAGTGCTAGGATGAGGCTTAAGCGTGTACAAAAGATTTATAGATAAAAGCATACCGTATTCAGAAGTCATTCGGGGCACAAGACGGCACCCTGATGACACGTGGAGCAGGAGACTTGAAAATAACACCATGCTGCTTGATGTCATTGAAGTGTCTGACCCGTAAGAATCAGAAGAGTCAGTGTGTACTGTCCGGAGAACTTGAGAGGAGAATAAATAGAGCGGGGACAGAGGTGCCAATAAACTCTCTCTGGATGCGCAGGTAAAAAACAAGAGTGGGCTTACCTTTCTACCTGCAGAGGTGAGCGCAGACCTGCTCCAAGACTCCTCTAACTTCTGGCACTCAGAGAGGTGACGGCGCTAGCTTCTGTAGCTTTAGTTAACTATTGAAACAATATTGCGAGATTTAGGGAAAAATTAAGTAGCGAGAAGAGCACGGGGGCTTTCCTCAAGAGGTCCGTTGAACGTCAGGCACTTTCACTCAATTTTATAGTAAGTGCGTTGTTCCTTTTCTCAAAAGTAATGCTTTGCTGAAACATATGCTTTGAGAAGCAAGCACACAGTGTCAGTCTGCACCCATTTGCTAATGAAACACACTGCGGGTCTCTGGCACCCCCGTGAAGCAGAAAAATGGCAAGCCATAGACATCAAGCGAAGTTCTGGCACCTCCGTGAGGTCACAGTCAGTGCGTGCCTACTATACATTAGTTGTACTGCTTTCATTACTGATCTTGTGAACTGCTCTATAGTCCCACTACATTTTAAAACCATTTTAAATCTCTGTCACTTTTTTTAATAGTGAAATCAAAGTAATGATCGGGTTCCAGCTAAAAATAAACACAGTTTGTTTTGGCTCAATAACTTGCAGGGTGGCATCCCACGGGCACACACTGACTAAGCCCACTGTAAGTGACTCAAAGAGAGTCTCTATGAACGTTTTTAAAATCTCATTGTGGAATTCCTTGAGTACTAGAGTCTTGAGGCTATATTCCCAGTATAATACACCCTATTCTTTGTATAAACCTTTAACAACACGAAAGCAAAAGAAAAACAAGCATTGAAAATGCAATAGGTCTCGCCTTTGATTAAGTTAAAGCCATTTGTTTTGCTAATGGTATTGTATAGCAAAGCAAATGGCTTTAACTTAATGAAAGGCGAGACCTATTGCATTTTTAATGCTTGTTTAGTTATGTTTTACATTATCGTGGGTGAAAGCTAACATATTTATTAGGCATATTATAGAACTGCATTGACACCTGTGGTGTCACTCATACATACACACATAAAACCACCAACGCACAGTCACTGACAGAGAAGACGGAGAGATACACAACACTAAAAGTGCCACCGACAAAGACATACGCCACTGATACAGAACACCGATATACTCGCAACATGAGAAGCAGCAGGTTGACCCAAGTATGTGTTGGGATTGTACAAAACAGGCCTTTCAACAAGATCCAGCTGAAGCGGTCTGCAGGCGGGGCCTCAAACAAGAATAACAACAGTGAATAGCTATCATGAATCCGGTGAGGGTGGGGCGTGCTGTGGTGGCAGCCAACAAACACGAAACCAGGCGCACTGCACATCCAGGCCTTGCAGGGCAGCTTGGAGAGACCATATAAAACCAGTCGACAGACCACGTTCCGGACACTTGGTAGGTTTAATCATATGGGTGCCCTACTATCACCGTTAGTCGCCAGTCCCTGATATCATCCGTGTGGACGAGTCGGCAGGACCTGTGAGGTGTTAAGCCTAAGGGCTCCCTTCGGAACATACCAAGGAAGGTGACGGATGGAGGTTCCGGGGGACGAGATGGGGAGTGGTTGTCTGGTGTGCTGGCAATCCTTGTACACAGTACCCTCTGGGTTCCCCCTAGCCCGGGTGGCAAACGCCAGCAGAAAAAAAAAAAAAATACACACTCCCTCTGGCATGCCCCTATTTTTGGCTGCAGACCTGCATTACACAAACAGCTGGGCACCACGCTGCCTGCATGACATCGTGCAAATAGTAACCAGACACACGCCATACTAAGGCCTGTGCCTCGTGCCCTCAGAGCACCTCTTTGTGATTTTGCAAACAGCAACCGTCCACGCTCTGCACCAATGACACAACTAGTGTTTTTTTTATTTTTATTTTTTATTTGAGCTTTTATGATCATTTTAATGTGATCGAATAAAGATTGGAAATTGAAATTGACACAACTAGTCTGCAGACAGGAATATCCCATCTGGGCACCGTGCTGTCTGCATGCGAGCACGCAAATAGCACCCCAGCACAATAAATAGATGCTTGGGCCTTCTAGGCGGTGTGAAGCGCCCCACGATGCTTGCTCCGTGCTGCCTAAATATGTATCCTGCCAACATACACTGCATTAAGAACCTTACACATGCTACCTACTCTGGGCTGCAGACGTGCACCACCCAAACAATGGAGCACCGTGCCCGCTTGTACACGATCACGCAAACATAAACCTTCCATACTATACGTACGGAGGCCTCCTGGACTAGGCTGCAGATATGCCTACGAGCCGTAACGCAAGTGACCTGGCACAGCCTAACTGCATCGACGTCTGTGGTGCAGACATGCAGCAACCACCCGGGCACTGTACTGCACAGGAAGTCGGGAACATGCCAAAACCAGCCAATCGCACAATATATCGAGGGTTGCGGGTACAGACTGCAGAAACGTACCAGCCAATCGGGCACCAACGCATTTGTGTAGACGAGGGAACAATTCACATTAGCTACCAAGCCTGGTGGAATGCCGTCAGACTTGGGTTCACGCATGAAAGTTCCAAAGAGCGTCACATTAAAGATAGTAAACATTGTACAGTGTGCCGCGCAGACACTACCACTAGACAAACAAGAGTGCGCCAAGAAGTCTAATAAGACATGCAACAATTCACACTCGATAAGACGCCTGGTCACGTGACCTCAGCCTGTGCTACAGGCCTGTACCAGCCACATCACGGGCATCAAGGTGCTACCAATTATTTGAAGTAGTAAACATTGACATGCACACGAGGAACATGGTGCAGTGCATCGTTTTTACCAGACAGTGCAGGTCTAACATACATAAAATGTGACACCCCCTACACCCCCGCAGATTGTGACGAGTCTCCCATATATCACAGATACATATTTTTTCTGAGCTGGTGGCACATGCGCCACAGGGGGCTCCATTGCGCCCCTGCACTCCACTAAGTACCCCAGGCAGGCCTGTGTATTTGAAACCGAAAGTCAGCGCCGCGCAGTGCCGAGGCACTTCATGACAGTCACGTATGTTCCCAGCCCGCTCATTGGTATTCCGTGCCACGCTCTGCTGTGCCTAAACATCGCCCAAACTCTGCCACTGCCAGTCACAGTAAATCCCGGCTAATCTCCCAGACACTGCAGAATGTGGTGCAGGGGAGGCCCCTCCACACAGCCAGTAAGGAAATACCGAAACGTGTCACCTAAACACTGCAAAACGCACCTCTTTCCAGAACAGTTTAGTTCTCAGGAGAGCATCGTTTGAAGAGCCAGACAGACCCTCGTTGAACGTCAGAATTACCGTATTCCTCCTCTTCAAAGCCCGGGCCGACGCGTAGAAGGCGAAGCAGCCGGAATACCAGTGTCCTCCCTGTGACCCCTTGCGCCTCTGAGCTCTGTGCCTGCCTGCCGCCAACCAATCACAGAGCCGACTGGTGCATGCTCCAGGCTTGAAGGCAGTGTGGTTACAGGAAGCCCGTAGCACTGGCTCGTGTGCTTCACAGCTGTTGTGAAGACTTTTCTTATCTGCTTGTTTATTTAACAAGCAGATAAGAAAAGTCTTCACGACAGCCGTGAAGCAGGCGAGCCAGTCCGGGTGGGCCGGAGCAAAAAGCGAAAGGGAGGCAACGAAAAACCCTCCTTTCCAATGGGAAGCCAGCGTTTACCATAAACGCTGACGCTCCCCAATGGAAATGAGGGGCGGGGCTTAAAGCCCTTTTCTAAAAATACTGATATGCAATAAATCTCGCCGAGCGAGCTGCGCATGCGCGCAGCAACGCTAGGCGAGACCTAAAAAGGGGTGAAGGAAACCATACTTAGCTTCACAATTACATTGATTATAAACAAATGCGTGATGAGCAAAAACATGAAACGTGAAAGTTCACTAACCCAGTTAAACAGTTGACAGCCTAGATAAGAGCGGATGATGTACAAGTCTGCCTTTAAAATGCAAAACAAACTCTAAAGCAAAATCGGCACACATAGCTCATTTTGGTTTAACGCTCTGCATACCACTGAACACTGCTTCAGCATTCCCTGCTCCATAATCTCCGACACCATTTTCAACCCTGGTGATTCCCTTACACCTCCCTTGCATTCAAAGTCCTTCACCTACGCAACCTTAGCACAACCTTCATCTTCTTTCATTTTCATAATTCCACCCTCATTCCCATTTTCCTTCTGCCCATTTCCAATTCCATGTACTTGTCTCCAATCCCTACTATTTTATAAGGACCTTGAACTAGGATAATCCTTGCCCTAATCATCCTGACTTAAACTTCACCCAATCATCTTTCACAATCCACCCTCGCATTCTTGATTTTTTGCTTATCCTTTCCCACCTCTTTTTCTTGAACCACTTTTTACTAACTTTGAATTAGTCTCTCTTTGTCTCATTATGCACTGTATGTACAAAACCTGCCTACCACATCTTTCTCTACATTCAGCCTGTTTTTCCATGCCATTCCTATGCAAAAGCACAGCATGTTTTGAAACCCTGCTGATTAACAGGAAAGCTGCTTTTAAATATATTCTAGTGGTATTTAAAGTAAAATCAATGCCCTTTCCTTGATCTGGAAGACCTCTGTCATATTTAACAGCAGCCAGTTCTGACTTTTTTGACATCTCTTTGCACTGTGGGTCATGCGGTTTTACTGACATAGTATATACCGGGGATTACATCTATGATTATAATACCTTCATCCCAATAATTTTCATAGAGAAATATGAAAGTACTCCAGAGGCCGGACTTATATCACCCCACCCGCCCAAAAAAAAGTAACATAATGGGGAGCCGCAGCCAACGGCCCATATGTCAAGGGAGCTGCAGGTTGAAAAAGTTTGGGAACCACTGGGCTACCCAGTCCTTTTGTAGCCTGCCTCATGGAACACAGCCAGAGGTCTACACAGGCCGCTACCCCCGGCAATTGCAGCCTCAAAACCACTTTAGTTGACCCTCGTACCATCACAGGCAGCCAGTTGGTTGCAGGAACCGACATCATCTGCCCTGCTGGCAGTCCACCGGACAAGTGGGTACTACAAATTGTTCAGCGGGGCAACTCCATCCCTTTCCTAGAATCCCCGCCACCCATGCCACCATCCTTAGATCGGCTGATGGAGAACCACCTTTCCCTGCTCCGTCAGGAACAGGAAGTTCAGGCTGTTTCGGACAAAGGAGTCATTGAGAGGATGCCAGCATCAGAAGTAGGTCATGGTTGTTATTCCTGCTACTTTCTGGTACCCAAGAAGGATGGAGGCCTCCCTCCTGTTTTAGGCCTGCACCCTCTCAATTTCTTCCTGAAGAAGGAGAAATTCAAGATGCTCACTTTAGCTCTGGTTCTGTCTGCCCTTGACCCTGCAGACTGGATGGTAGCACTGGACTTGCAGTATGCCTACTTCCATATTCCCATCTTGTAGACCCATAGATGTTATCGTGGGCCACAAGCATTATCAGTTTGCTGTGCTACCTTTTGGCTTTACCAGCACCCCTTGGGTGTTCACCAAGGTGATGGCGGTGGTTGCAGCTCACCTGCAGAGGTCAGAGGTTCCAGTCTTCCCCTATCTCAACGATTGGCTGTTGAAGTAGGGCTCGCTCCAGGCTGTTGTATTTTACCTCCATACTACAGCGGACCTCCTGCATTTACTGGGGCTCACTCTAAGCATGCTGAAGTCACACCTGACACCCCCTCAGATGCTTCAATTGGAGACCCCTGTCCCTTCCCCGCACAGTGCTGACTGTAGTTACAGATGTGTCACTCCTGGTCTGGGGTGGCCATGTTAGAAAGGTGGAGTCTAAGCTTCACATAAACCTGTTTTAGCGATAGCGATCCAACTGGCATTGAAAGCCTTTCTTCCTTCAATCAAGGGAAGATTAGTTCAAGTGTTCACGGACAACACCAACACAATGTGGTACTGGAACAAGTGGGGTGGGGTTGGGCCGTGGATCCTGTGTCAAGAGGCCCTGTGTCTCTGTACATGGCTGGAACGTTTGGGCATTCCCCTGATGGTTCAACATCTGGTGAGCTCTCTGAATGCCAGAGCAGACGAACTCAGCCATGGATGTCTAGCGGATCACGAATGGCATCTCCATCCGGAGGTGGTGCAAGGTCTCTTCAAAGACTGGTGAGACCTTTGCATAGATCTATCTACCACTGCTGAGAATGCACAATTTCAGCACTTCTGCGCACTGGAGTATCCAAGGCGGCTCTCGCTCTGAGACACTTTTCATCTTGAGTGGAGCGCAGGGCGGCCTCCTGTATGCCTTCCCGCCGATAACACTCCTGCTCAGTGTTCTCAAGAAGAAGAGGAACGACCGGGCCCAAGTCATTCTTGTGGCTCTGGCTTGGGCACGGAGAGAATGGCATGCCAAACTCCTGAGCATGAGCATCAGTCCTCTGATCAGGCTGCCTCTTCGGGAGAATCTACTGTTGCAGCAACAGGGCAGGGTCTTGCACCCGAACCTGCACACGCTCCGTCTTCGTGCATGGAGATTGAGCGGCAGCAGTTAACAAGTTTTGATCTCCCTGCAGAAGTCTGTGATTTCTTTTTGTCTGCCAGGCGTCCCTCAACCAAGCCATTATATACCTGCTGTTGGGACAAGTTTGTGACTTGGTGTGCTTCCAAAAATGTTGCTTCCCTTTGTCTGAAGTTTTGGTGTGTGTTCTCTTGTTAGCCAGACAAGGCCTTGCTTTGGGCACATTTAAAGGGTACCTTTCAGCTCTATCTGTATTCTTGCGGCAGCCGGGTCAGTCTTCCTTTTTCAAGTCACCTGTTGTGACCTGTTTTCTAATAGGACCACACCATATGTTCCCACCAAAACCATTCTTTATGCCCCTATGGTACCTGAACCAAGTTTTGAGCTTTCTGATGTGCCCGCCCTTTGAGCCCTTGCACAATTGTTCTCTATGCCTGTTGACCTTAAAAACCTTTCTAGTAGCTATTACTTCAGCCAGGAGGGTTAGGGAACTGCAATAATGCTGTTTAATAAGGTTAGATTGGGAGGGAGGGCCTTCAGTACTGCTGCTGCGAGGCTATGGAATGAACTACCACTTGAAATTAGACAATGCAACAACCTGTCTCTGTTTAGGAAAAGGATCAAAACGTGGTTGTTCCCCAGAAACTGATTTCCTGTCTTTGAGTGCTGTCTAATTGGGTTCTAACCTCTCCGTTTTATGATGGTTTGCGTCACGTACCATAGCGCCAGGGTACCCGTAGGGTGTTAGCTGCGCTTTACAAATGCTATATACAATACAATGCAATACAAGCACTTTCTGTGCACCCTCTTTACACAGTTTTGTTCCCAGACAAACTGGTTTTGAGAACTCATGCCTCCTTCCTGCCAAAAGTGGTAACACCTTTTCATGTAGGCCAGACATTGCTTACCTTCTTTACTCTACCTCACCCTTCCAAAAAGGAGAAGATACTCCACTGACTGGACCCAAAAAGAGCATTGGCATTCTACATTGATCGTACTAGAGAGTTCCGGGTGAATGATCAACTCTTCATTGCGTTCGTCAGACATAGAAGCAAAAGCGGTGTACTCTGCATTAAAATCTGCTACTCACTAGCCAAGAAGCAGCTCCCTGAGGGATTGCAGGCTCATTCTACCAGAGCCAATCTGTGACCACTGCGTTAGCTCGCAGAGTCCCTGTCCTGGACATCTGTCAGGCTGCAGCGTGGGCATCCCTGCACACATTTACAAACCACTACTACCTGGACAGTCCAGTCCATCTTGACGGGCACTTTGCCTTTTCTGTCCTCCAGGACATCCTGTTCTAAATCTGTTCACAGATTCACCTCCGGAATGGCATTACTTGGGTATTTATTCTTAGGGAAGGAATCTGTGGCTAGAAGTCTGGAATCAGATGAACAAGTTACCTACATTCGGCAACTCCTTATCTGGTAGTGACTATCTAGGAGAAGATTTCTTACCGAACCACCCACCCTCCCCGCTCTGCAAACGGCTTTCTCCATATAGGGTAACCCTTGGTCCTTAGTGTCTGCACACTGGTACATCAACAACCTTTGTGGCTCTGCCCTTCTGGCGTGGAAAGGTCACAAAATGTAACTGATGTCAGCGTGCTGGGTGGTGCCTGTATCAGCACCGCGCACTTCACTTCTGGCGTGGATGATGGCAACACAGAGCCAAACAATGCCACCCACTGGTGCGCAGAGGTACTGCTTCTAAAGTTTCTGAATCCAGTCTGAAACCTCAGGAATATTCTACGGTAAGGAATCTGCAGCTAGGTAGAGTCTCTACCAGATAAGGCATTACTGAGGGTAAGTAACTTGTTCTTCCTCTCAGAAATTTCTTTGCTTTTCTCCAAGTGTATCATGTGACAGAAGGAATGCAGTCACAGACTTTCACAAGGTTTGTTTTGTCTGCCTCCTGGCCTCTCATTCTGGTAAGGAATGTGACATTTGTAAGGAAGTGTCAAAAAGACCTCTAAAGGATGGGGAAGGTATAAGACTAAGTGGCATGATGTAGGACTTGAGGCCCGAAGAGGAGAACAGAACGAAGAGAAGATTGGAGAGGTCTGACTCTCGGCCCACCTCGGAGAGCCTGCCACCTCCTGACAAAGACTCATAGAGGGAGAGCTAAGGAGAGAAGTTCAAGTGTCAAGAAGTGTTATCAATATCACTTTCAGTGTAATTCGAGATTAACATAAAAGCCAGCAACATCGCCATCGACAGCCTCAGTCCCAGTCTGCTCACCGTTAAGAGATAGAGCATCGATGTCACAGAATGCACTCCAAGTCTTCAGCCTCAAGACAATGAAAAACCAATACGATCAGAACATTGTCAATGTCGAAGAGAGCCCACATGGCGTTGATACATTCACTGGTGACACCGAAGGTATCTCGCCTGATGGCTTCACAATCTCCACTGACACTGATGATCATGAAGGCATCACAATTGCTGTTGCTCTAGTCAGTACATTTGACGTCGACTATGCATTCTTCAAGGATTTCTTCTCCTCAAGAAATAACCTCACCCAAGATAACATTGCCAAGCACTCCTGAAAAAAGAAAGTGGTGTAGATTTTATTCAAGATCAAGATTGCCATATTCAGACTCAGATACTCAATCATTGTACGCTCCAACATTCGCTGCTAATTCACTGCCTCAAGTATCGCAAGTAGATGACTTTATAACATTTCAAGAAGTGCTGACTAGAGGGGTGAGAGAATTAAATATTCAAACTGAGAATCCTAACCCATCAGTATCAGACATACTAGTGAATCTCCAACCAAGGGCAGCATCAAAACCATTACTACCGTTAGTCCCAGGGCTGCTTGATATTGCTGAAGAGAAGTTCATGACACTGGCGACAGTAAAGCAGCAACACCTCACTTTATGAAAAAGTATATGCCACCACAACAAGACCCAGAATTTCTAAAAGTAGATCCCCAAACCACACTCTTATCATAACATCTGTTAGGCGCAGGCATGGCCAGAGTCAACAGCCCCTCCAGAGTGGGCAAGTAAGAGACTTAATGCTACTGGCAGAAAAATGTGTGGCATTGCTTCCACCAATCTAATAAATTTCAGTGCCACCACTCTCCTAGGTAGATACCATACAGAAATTTGGATGGGAATGAGATTGTTTATTAATCGTTTGCCCAAACGTTGGCAATAGGACTACTTGAACAAGTGCCCGTGTCTTTAACAAGGTACTAAGTGCAGCTGTCGATTCTGCAGAGCTTGCCGCACTGGGTTACTGCCACAAAGTGTCCCTAAAGAGAGCATCCTGGCTTCGATTGACCACCTTGAGGACAGAAGCCCATCAGAGTAGGAAATGCTGCGAATAAAATGAGAAGCGAATTCCTTAATGGCAATGGGCTTGGAAGAACATAACAAATCTACAGGCAGCAGGACAAGCTAAAGGTGAAAAAGTGCTTCCATCAGAGGTTTCAATCCCCTTGATGGTCTTATCAGGCACAACACCATCAACAACAGATCCAAAGACAGCAATACAAATGGAGGTACTTGAAATAAACTGTGGGCTTGGGCAAGGACAGACCAATACCCCAGTTCTGTTACCCAGTCCAGTAGGGGGAGCAGTGATTTTCCACCAGGAAGAGTGGAATCAGAGAGCAATGGACAAATGGGTGTTAAATATGATAAATCAGAGATGCTCTGTATAATTCACGGCTGTTCCACCACCAGTTCCTCCAAAGACAATAACAAAACATCAGCTTTCCACATTGAGGAATGAAATGCTAGTGATTTTAAAAAGGTGTACAAAAGAGCTTGTACCATCCAGTCAACGAGGCAAAAGAGTTTATTCTAGATACTTTCTAGCACAAAAGAAAGGTTGAAAGAAGAATACAGTCCGATTTTTAGATCTTGGGTTCACAAACAAATTCATCAAAAAAAGAAAAGTTCAGAATGCAAATCAATCAATCAGGTGTTTGTTAAGCGCGACTACTCGCCTGTAAGGGTCTCAAGGCGCAGATCAGATCTATCCTCGCTTAAAGAAGGATTGGATGTGTGCAGTAGCTCTAAAAGATATTTACTTTTATATTCCTGTTACAAGTCACCACAGACATTGCCCAGGTTTGTTGAAGGGAGCAAGCACCCTTATTACACAGGACTACCTTCGGCCTCGAGTTGGCTCAGCACACATTTTCAAAAAACATAGCAATAATAGCAGCCCATCTAAGAAGAAAACTAAGAACAAAAGGAATATTTGTCTATCCTTATATGAACAACTGGCACATAAAAGCAAATAGCCAATTAAAAGTAGCACTTCAAAACAAGAGCCAAAATACTTCAAAAACTAGGACTTCAAATCAACTTGGAAATATCAGTGTCAAGGCCAGTGCAGCATCTGTCCTATCTAGCAGCAACAATAGACAACCCAGAAGGAAGTGCGTATTCTTCAGAGGAAAGAATATTTTCTGTCCCAAACAAATGCCAGATACTAAAGAATGACAACAATCAGACGGCTCTGCAAATATCCTCTCTTCTGAGTTCAGTTGCATCATGCTTCTCCATAGTTCCAAATGCAAGGCTGTAAATGAAACCACTGCAGCAATGCCTAGTAGGTCAATGGTCACAAAACAAGGACAATTGGGAGGATGACTAAGTCTGTTTTCTGCGTAACAGTCACTCACATGGTGGTGCAGCTTATAGAAACTCACCAAGGCAGAACCTCATTAAAAGTGGACTTCGCCACGCACTGCAGGAGGGGTGCCTACCCGAGGAT
Organism: Calotriton arnoldi; assembly: GCA_963921515.1. NCBI lineage: Eukaryota > Metazoa > Chordata > Amphibia > Caudata > Salamandridae > Calotriton > Calotriton arnoldi. The sequence continues at coordinate 472,825 of CAWUFW010002480.1, forward strand.
CTGAGATTAGCCACGATCGTAGTCATCCCAAAGAAAGGCAAGCCCACGGAGTTGTGCAGCTCCTATCGACCTATCTCCCTACTTAATTTTGAAACCAAGGTTCTGGCGAAGGTGTTAGCAAATCGGCTCATCCCCGTAATCGCCACCATAATACACCCAGATCAGTCAGGATTCATACCCCACAGAAGCACCAGACTGAATCTTCGACGTTTATACTTTGTAATGCACGCCACGGCGGCGAATCCACATATACCTGCCACTCTAATGTCACTGGATGTCCGAATGGCATTTGATAGCATTGAATGGCCCTATCTTAATGCGGTATTGCTCAGATTGGGCCTTAGTCCGAACTTTTGCGCATGGGTCCGCCTCCTTTATCAGAACCCGAAAGCCCGCGTGTGGGTAAATGGATCGACTTCAAGGACCTTTGCGCTTCATAGGGGCACGCAACAGGGGTGCCCACTGTCCCTAATATTATTTACGCTGGCATTAGAACCACTTTCAGTTTGGGTCCGAGGGGACTCCCTAATCTGGGGCATAGACATCGGAGGGGGGTGGGAAGAACGTATCTCACTGTACGCCGATGACGTACTGCTCTATGCACATAAACCAAAACAAACGTTCCACAGAGTCATAAATATACTCCGACTTTTTGGCACCTACTCTGGATACCAGATAAACTGGGACAAAACTCTTATCTTTAAACTTGCGGGCGAACTCCCACCATTCACAATTGACTGCACAGCCCAGACAGCACGATAAATTCAAATATTTAGGCATATGGATCACAAGGACAGCTGAGGAATTGCTAAATCTAAACATACATTCCCAACTGGCGAGGTTGCGTGACGACATAATGCACTGGCGACATTTACCGATCTACCTCATGGGCAGAGCAGTACTGTTTAAAATGATGGCCCTACCGCGCCTACTTTACGCTCTGCGGAACACCCCATACAAGATCCCAGACACCTTCTTCAGGGTCATCAAGGGGGAACAACGCAACCTTAGGTGGGAAGGTGGCAAACCATGCATAGCACTGTGCAAACTACAGCGCGGGGTGTATGAGGGCAGGCTGGCGGTCCCAGACTTCCGGAGTTATTACCTAGCAGCCCAACTTGTCAATATCAATGGCTTGGTCTTTGCGCCCCATGCTGAGCCGACATATAGGGTCGACCGGCACGCAATGGGGAACGAAGGACACCTAGCGACCATGTACTGCAGGCAACAGGGGAAGCCGCTACCTGCACACACACAAGAGGTCGCACGAGCATGGCGAGTAACTACTAAGCTGCTGGGGTGGGACTCAAGACTGACTCAACACACACCACTCTGGGAAAGTGACGTACTGGGTGACATGGGGCGCCTACAGGGCTTGCGTAGAGGGAGCCTAATTGGCTTGGACACCCTTGGAGACATATGGCGGGGTGGGAAAATGCTCAACTTTAAGTAACTCCAGAATGAATACCAAATGACTGACGCAGTACAATTCCGTTACCAACAACTAAGACACGCCCTATGCCACTACATACCAGAAGGGGAAACGCTACCAGATTACTCCCCTCTGGATGACCGATTGTTGCTCGACCCCATGATAGACAAATCGACATCCCTCACATACCGGAAGATAATGAACAACCTTCCCGACCCCCTAGGCCTGTTGAGAGCAGCTTGGGAATCTGACTTGGGGCTACTGGAAGATGACGACTGTCAGGAAGCAATCCAGAGCCCCAGGGAGGTTTCCATGTGGGGAAGATTTAGATTGATCCAGCTCAGAGTCCTACACAGATCATACACTCCTCGAACGCTCCACCACAAACTAGACTGGTCAGACTTAGATCTGCATTTGGGGGTGCGGAGGGACAGGCACCTTCTTTCATATTATCTGGGAGTGCCCCAAAATTCAACACTACTGGACTAATGTGGCTGGAGTAATGTCTGAAGTGCTAGGCATACACATACCCCTGGATGGTCGCTGGCATTTTCTGAGCGTCACTGGCAAGTCCAGGTGGCCCTCATACACGAAAACCTGGCTCACACTGGCCTCGGGGGTGGCAAAGTGCAACATAGCAAGGTTGTGGGGGGCGCAGGAACCACCAAAGCTCTCTAGTTGGAAACAAGACTTGGACTGGTGCTGTTTGGCAGAGAAAGCTGTATATCAAAGCAGAGGATGCCCCAAACAATGGGATAAAGTATGGAATCCATGGGAAAAGTACAGATCTCAGACGGGTGAAGATACGAACTTGAGGGAGGAAGAGCACAGCAGTCACACAATAATATAAATACCGGGCCGATGACCCTTCCTTAATATATGTAATACTGTATCCTTGCTCTGGAAACTGCCAAGTGCGTTGATTTACTGATTCTTGACTGTAATGATGGGCTGCTTATTTGTTCAATAAAAAGATTGTTTAAAAAAAAAAAAGACACTGCCATAAGTCATCATAATGCATGTCTCGTTTTTAGGATGATGAGCTCACAGAGGCCATCTGACAGTTCAGGGATTTTGGTCAGATAAAGAGACTGCGTACAGCTTCACCTACCTGGACCTGAATGTGGTTCATCTGGCTCTCAAGACCTCACTGAATATGAAATGCATTCTGATTTAGACAGCCAAAAGCACCACCTTACATTATAGACAGCCAAAAACACCACCTTACATTATATCAACAAACAGGGGAGCATAAAATTGAGGCTTTTGTCACTGCAAGCACAGGCAATCTGGAATTGGTCTCTAGCCAGAGACATAACACTGATGGTAGTGCAAATACCGGGTGTTATAAATCAACAGGCAAATTTCCTCAGTTGACATCATAACGAAGATCACAAAAGGGCCCTGCACGATGAAATCATGGAAAACATCTTGAGACAACGGGGAACTCCTTCCATAGGCCTCTTTGCAACAGCTCAAAACAAAAAATGAAGAGACTTTACATCCAGGGAATCAGAACTGACTTCAGTGGTCCGTGCCCTTTTGATCAGCTAGTTGACACCATTTGTCTATGGTTTTTTGCCGATCCCACTTATATCAACAGTGATAGTGAAGTTATGCAGGTCATAAATATAATTGACCCAAGAGGTTGCCATGTAAACACAATTTTCACATCAGTTTACAGAGCCAGATTCAACTTCCGAACCTACAGTCCTTAAGTTTGGCTCCTGAAGTCAGAAAATATGGACATTTTGATTGATACTTCTACCTGCACATTCCTCACCTTTTGAATATCTCAGACACCACTGTGGATCTGGAAACTTTTTATAACTCTCCCACGTCGGTAGGGGGCGCTGGCTCCTCACCCGGCACCTTGTGATATCGCTGGAATCATAAAGCAAGCCAGTCAGCGTGCTGATATCAGTTTCCTTTTTATCATGCCAGTGGCGCTTCCAGAGCTTTCAATTCTCCTCATGAGTGCAGATCTGTAGTCAACAATTTCTCCTTAAATATAACCGGTGCAGTTTTACTTCGCATTGACACTGCCCAAAAGGTTCAGTTTCAAGCCATGTAGAGACTGCAAGAGTCAGATGTCCATCATGGACCCTAATTTTAAAAAAAACTTTTTATTGGAGTGTTGACATGCAAACAAAGACCGCATTACATGAGCTAAATGAGACTTAGATACTGTGTAGTTCCACAATGTAATCCTTTGTAAAGCAGTGACATACATACAAGGCAATAAATTGAGTGAAACAGCCTCTAAGATCTCCTCGTACTGGACAGCTGCGTGCCGATGTAGCTACCCTTTTAACTGGAGTATTACCCCTATACTGGGGAAGGAAAGTGGAGATTAGGTCTCGGAGGCACGCAGAACAGTACCCGCAGAGGGTACCGGTGTACAAACGGAGCGGAGCTCCAGTTTTTTTGGGGTAAATATTTGTATTAATTTTCACACACAAAACAGACAGCAGGCTAAGCAGGGGGGTGCAATTGTCAGTAACAGAATCCACAGTAAAAGACGACACATGCACAGCAAGCAAGCAGATATAAAATAACAGTTCCAGTTGCAGAGAGACCCATCCCCAGCGTGAAATATAAGGAAAACAAAAACATGAAAAAGCGTGTCCGCAGTTAAGTGGCCGAGTCAGTCACACCCAACCCGCACATATCTATGACAACTCCCAGCAACTAACATCCATAACTGAAGTGGGGATCAACCGTGAGGAGTCAGAGAGGTAGGTCGCACCCCGGGCCGCCCGCCACCAATGTAGCAGCATCAACATCCAAGGCCACCCTAGCAATATGGCATCCCAGGCAGGCAGTATTGGTACCTTCCGTATTCCCCTAGCCTCCGCTCGACGGATCGCCTCCCACTCACAATCCACCCAACGCAACAGCTCCAGCCCCCAGCGATATATATCGGGAGCACGGGGGATTTCCAGCACATAGTCAACTGCCATCTAGCAAAGATTAAAGCCAGGTCCAGAAATCTATCAGTTACCTTCCTAGCTGCCGAATGAGCATGAAGACCCAACAAACACAATTCAGGGCCAACCGGGAACTCCCTATCTGTGGATTCCTTCACTACCTACAAGACCGTGGACCAATAAGGAGGCAGCAATGAGCACGACCAAACCATATGATAAAAATCAGTGTCTGCGGTCGAACAGCGGGGACACTGAAGGAGTAGACAGAAACATAGCATGAAGATGATGGGGGGGTCAAATAGGCCCAGGGAAGGTAAAAAAAATTGAATACGTTTAAAACGAGCGTTCCTGGACACTCGAAAACTAGACTCTAAAACCCTCTTCCAGGAGGAATCCGAGAGAGGCGACCCGAAGCCCGCCTCCCAACGAACCCGGAGAAACGTCAGGGGCCGCTGCGCCTCACCCAACAATGCTCTATAAAGCAGTTTCGTACGACCTGTAATAAGGATGAGAAGGTGCTTAGAATCATGTTCCAGAGGTTCCACACCACCAGCAACTCACCACTCCTGAATCTTACAAACAATAGCACTATGGACCCACTGGAACGCATAAGCATCTTGGAGATCTGAGAAAGGGCACAGCTCCCCCCCACGAACAAATCTCCCAAAACATCAAGCCCCATATCTGACCAATCCTGCAGACCCAGCCAGCCACCCGGGGGACTCCATCGTCCAACCAACGCAAGGGGCAACTTGGGAGTGTAAGTGATTAACCAGCAGAAGAGCCATGCCAGCAACCCGCGTTCTCACCCGTGTGACGCTTCGTACGCTTACAGATGCCTAGGGCACAGGCCTTCTATGTTTAACGTTGGTGAGTTCCGTGACCTCCCGTAATACGTCATGTACTGAATGCCAGTAGGAGTAAAGGGCCGGGCAGGACCACAGCATATGCTGTAAGTTGGCTGTAGGAGCAGTGCATGAGCGCTGTGGGGAAATAGCAGTTGAGCTGTTCTGGAGTCAGGTAGTCACAGTGTATATTAGAGAACTGTATGCTTTTAAACCAGGCATTTTGAGATACTTGCTGGGGGAAGTCCAAGGCTTGCTCACCTTTGGTGTCATGTAGTGCCTCCCTATGTCAAACTTCCATTTGCTCCGCAGAGCGGTCAGTGAAAAGCTGGTGTGTTTCCGCATCACCTTATAGATCCATGTTATCGGGTGCCGCCATGCCCCCATATGCAGTAGTGTCTGTATGACAGTGTTGGTCTGGGGTTCCTCATCGTTAGGGGACCAGAGAACTTGGCATGTGTTGCGTAGCTGTCTGCAGCTAAGAAACTGCCGAGGTGGCATGGCGTGATCAGAGACAAGTTGGTCGAGGGTAAGTAGGTGGCCGTCTGCAAAGAGGTCGCAGACTGTGGTCAGGGTTCGCTCGTGCCATCTCCATAGGTCCATGGTGGAATTGGATTGTGGGAGGCTTTGCAGGGGAAGTGCTGGGACGTACGGTGGGACGTGGCGTGGGAGATGAAAAACCCAAGCCATGCATTTGCGAGCAGCCGACACAGGTAGAGGCCGCGTGGACTGGGTTATAATTATGGGGTGTAGGAAGCTCCGTAGCATGGCTGGTGCAAGAGGACCGGTCCCATTACACGTCTCTCCCATGTAGCACCCCGCCAGCCATCGTGAAACCCATTTCAATTGTGCAGTTAAGTAGTAAGCTTCAAAAGACAGGGCTCCAAGTCCACGCCTGCCAACCGGCAGATGCAGCTTTTTCAGCGCAATTCAGTGACGTTTGTCTCCCCAGATAAGCTCTCCCAGCAGGATATCTAATTCCTGGAAGAAACCCCTGGTGAAGGTGAGAGGAATGTTTGCAAAATAATAGAGAAGCTGAGGCAAAAATATCATCTTAGAAAGTTCTATTTTCCCAGTAGCAGCTAAGGATAGATTTTTTCAAAACTGCACCTGCGATTTTAGGGCAGAAAGGGCTTTTCTCAGGTTGCCATCATCGAGGTTGGCTGGTGAATGGTAAAGGTGAACTCTAAGGTAACGGACCGTGACTCCCTTAGTAGGGTTCCCCTGAATCTCATTTCAAGTGGGGTTGCACAGGGACTGAGCGGGCATACACACAATTTGGCCCAATTGACTCGAAGGCTTGCTGATTGCACAAACATGTGGAGTGAAGTGTGTATAGGGGAGAGATCTGAACGAGCATCACAGAAGTATAGGAGTAAGTTGTCCAAATAGAGGGACACTGCGTGGGTCACATCATCTAAGGGGACTCCCCCATTTTCCACCCTCCAGGCGAAGCCAAATGACAAGGGGCTCTATAGCTATTGCAAAGAGCTGGTAACCCTGCCCACATTCAAGGGTGGTGAAATAAGCCGACCCATACAGATCCTGAAGGTGGGATTCATGTACAGTAATTTTGTGTACACTGGAGGATGTTGCCTACTCGCAGCCGGACCAACACCCGGAAGTGTTAGTCCCATGTAAGTGTATTGAATGCTTTTTCAAGATCCAATATCAGGCAGGCTGCATGTGGGAAACCCCGTGGAGCCTGGCCCTGTATATGAAAGAGACGTCGGATATTTTGGAACATGCTGTGGCCTGGAACAAAACCGTTTGACTCCAGGTGGATGAGCTCGGGTAAGATCTGAGCATATCTGTCAGCCAGTATCTTTCCCAAAGTCTTATAGTCTGCACCAAGGATGGCAATCTGCCTATTTAAGGATAGGCTAGTAAGGTCCCTGTCAGGCTTTGGGAGGGGACACCAGGAGGGATTCTCAAACGGACGGGGCAGTTCCCCAATCTTTAAGGACTCATTAAACATCTCCGCCAATCGAGGTGTGAGGCTCATAGCGAAGGTGCTATAGTATTCTATTAGTAGCCCATCTAGGCCCAGGGTTTTATTACTGGCTAGGTCTCGAATGGCCTGCTTGATGTCAGAAACCGTAATGAAAGCATCCAGGCTTTCCCTGTCGGCATCAGGGATTTGGGGGAGAACAAGTCCCGTCAGGAAAAAACCATCGGCACGGGAGGGGAGATGCCTTGTATATAGGGCAGTTGTACCCAAAGAATGCATTAAAGATATCACGCTGTGTGTGAAGGCTGTCACCAGTAGATGAGGTTATTGCTAGGATGGGGCCCGAGCTGGCATCTTTCCGGGCCAACCAAGCAAGGAGGAGACCAGATTTATCTCCCTCCCGATGCATCCTAGCCACGTAGGTAGTGAAGTTGAAGCAACACAGTTGCTCTAGGAGGGTGGTATGGGGAGTTTTGGCCTCAGCCAATGTGGGGTTTTTAGAGGTGTTGTGTATCACAGCCCTCACCAATGTGGGCAGGAGTCGTTCAGCCTCCCCGACCTCCTTGTCAAGCATCCTATGGACCCCGCTACCTCCTGCATGCAGACTCCTCTTGTGACTACTTTAAAGGCGTCCCACTCGAGTGCCCTAGTAGATGCCCAGTTGAGGTTTTCCTTGAAGTAGTGCCAAATGTGGGGGGGGGAGGGCTAGAGGGCGCACGGCAAAATGGCCGCACTGTAGTGCAGCTCCGCCGGCCGGCCGCATTATCCTGCATCTATCCTGCTCCCTGGCAGTCATCAAACCCCCAAATTGTGGGGCAGCACTACCGACATTCAGGCGCGAAAGCGGCGAGCTGAACAATTTGTGATGTGACCTCCGTGGGCTCTGGATGGCCGATGGAGGAATCCTGGTGAGTCTGGCCCCTGCCAAAATGGCGGCACTGGAAGCGGCAAAGGCGACTACACGGAAATCGTGCTGGACACTGACCTGATTTGGCGTACACCTGGAACTGCGCTCTGCACGACTGCTGCGGCGAAAATACTGGTCGGCCTGATCGGGCATTGTAGGGGCCGGACAGCAAGAGAGGACTACTGATTCGACCGCGGGCCTGCCCGCTTGAGCGGACGCTATCTTCTGGCCTCTCGATACGGACGCTGGGTGCGGCGGAGGGTACCCGCGCCTGCTGCGAGCCGTGAACTGTGACTTCCCCTGGTGTCGCCTCGCACACCGCGATCGGCCTCTTGTGCGCGGCCGCTGTGGTGGTGGTGGCGCTGCGGGGCTGTGCTGCTCTGTTTGCTTGCTGGTGGGGCCGTCGTGCCGCACCCCTCTGGACCTTGCTGGAGAGCTGAGGGTGCGGGGACCGCTCTGTCGACGGAGGTGCGCGGCTGCGGCGGCGCTGTGCAGACCATTAGCCAGTAAGTGCCAGTACGGCGTGGGTGAGGATGATTTGGCAGGTAGATCTTTTGGTGGCATTGGCAGCGGAACGCGCATTGTGGCTACTCTTGACCTACGCCACCTGCGCCATATAACGGAATCGCTGCTGACTTCTGAATAGGTCGACAGCTGGGAGTTTCACGCGAGGCTCCGTTCAGACGACGTGTGCACAGGTGGGGGCCTGGATTGTGTGGCCCGCATTGAGTGTGCTGGTTGCTGCCCTTCATTCTGCCCGCTGGGTCTACACGTGCGGTTGAACTCTACTGCCGTCAGCGCAGGTTGGGGCATTACAATCCACCGACATGGGTAAACCGGACAAAAATCAACCGAGGCTCAACTTTGAGCTGCGCAAGTCTGGTAGGTCTGGACACACTACGGCCTCGGACTCAGAGATGGATACTGCTAGCATGCCACCAACTGCATTAGAAAAGACGCTCACTGCCATACAAGCTAGCTTGCAATCCATAGATGGCAAAATTGAAGCCCTGAACGGCCGTATTGATGCTATGTCTGCCAAACTGGATCGGCATACTGTCCGTCTAGGCGAAGCCGAGCAGCGAATATCCACCACTGAAGATGGCTTACAACACGTCACCACGAGGGTCTCAGACATGGCAAAGGTTCTGGCAGTAATCCAAGCGAAAAATGAGGATTTGGAAGCGCGCTCGCGGCGCAACAATGTGCGCATTTTAGGGCTGCCGGAATCTACAAACGTGGGCAGACTGGAGACCTATGTGGAACAAATGCTGAGTGAAATATGCGGCGCAGAAAACTTGTCCGCCATGCTGGTTGTAGAGAGGGCCCATCGATCGTTGGCTTCTCGCCCGCCTCCTGGCGCTCCACCCCGGCCAATTATTGCCCGCTTACTAAATTACAGGGACCGCAATGCAGTTTTACGTATTTCTCGACAAAAAGGCACCATCTCCTACCAGGGCAATACCCTATCATTTTATCCGGATTTCACGGCCACTGTTCAAGCTGCACGCAAGGAGTTTCAGGCGGTGAAAAAACTCCTAGCAAACGAAAACATCCAATACGCTATGTTGTATCCGGCCCACCTGCGGATTGGAGTGGACGATAAGGCTCGGATATTTGACAACTCCAAGCGCGCCATGGAGTTCGCCAAGTCCCTCTGCCGCAAGAAGAAACCCCCTCCGGAGACATCGGATAACGAGGACTGAAAGAAGACCAAGGGTACTGTTTTTTAAACTCACAAGGTGATGTGTGCTGTGGGGCTGTACTATGCAGGGGCGGATCCTTGGCGCCCCGCTCACTGCCTACTCTGTTTCGATGGTTTGTCATCTGCCAGTGGTAACTCACAGTTCTTCTCCTGTCACCCTGTTTGGTCTGAGGGGGGGGTATTGCTTATTAAGCGGGCAGAATATGTTCTTAGATACTTTGCTGTGACTGCCCTTACGTTTGGGTATCTATGATATCCTACAGTTATAACAGGGATTACGTTATTGTACCACAGCCACCTCCCTAGGTCACCTGGGAGTTGTTGTGCCACAGTGTCCCCCAATGGGTGTACCCCACAACCAGTTTTTGAATTTGTTCTGTATGAGGGGATTTGTTACGAATTGGGACTATGGCTTTGGCAATTTGGGGCTGCTAAAGTGGGAGGGGGTGGGGGTTAGGGGAATTTTTACTGGGGAATTGTTTTTTGTGATTGTATCTACACTCAGGCCACATTGCATACCTACAGTTGCGAACCTATGTGTTTTGATTCAGAATGCGCTTCAGTTCAGGCTTGTCCCTTCTGCCAATGCTCGATAACTATAATTGCTTGACTTGGAATGTGAGAGGGCTTAACACCCCCCAAAAAATCCGCCAGGTTTTGGCATACATAGACAGACATAAGGTACAGATAGCTCTCCTACAGGAGACGCACCTTACCAAATCCTCTGAGGCTAGGATTGCTGCTAGGTGGGCGAGCCACAGGGTGGCGTCTTCATATTCCTCGTATGCACGTGGAGTTCTTACACTGTTTAGAAAAGGTTTGCTGTTCACCCCCCTCAAAACATACATTGACGGCGAAGGCCGTTGTGCCATGATTAATGGGAAACTAGGGATATCAATGATCACGGTCATTAACATCTATGGCCCCATACTCGATGACCCACAGGTCTTTCTCCGAATGCTTAACATTCTACGCACCTGGCCAGAAGCGGCCATTTTATGGGGGGGGGGATTTTAACACACACTTGGATCCAGCTAAGGACAAGTCAAACCCACAGGGAGCTCGCACCATGAAGGTTTCTCAGTGCATACGAGACGCGATGTTCGAGTTTGGGTTGGTGGATGCATGGCGCGTACGCCAATGACGACGCCAGAAGCGGTACACATATCACGCCTGCCCACAACAGCTGGTCCCGATTAGATTACTGGCTTCTGAGCGAAGAACCGAACGGCTGGGTCACTGATGTTGTTCCCCTTCCGCGCACCCTGTCCGACCATAACCCAGTGAAATTATGTCTTGGTATTCCTGCTACGGTGCACCGGCCATTTACTTGGCGCTTTAGGGCTGAGGCATTGTTAGATCCTATTTATAATGACACCATACGGAAGGCCGTCACACAATACTTTGAACTAAATGTGGGAACGGTTGAGCGTGCCTCCTCTCTGTGGGAGGCCTTCAAGGTTACAGTAAGGGGGGTCTGTATCAGTACGACTGCAGGCATACTGCGAGACATACGGGGACGACTTTCCAGAATAGAGGCAATGCTGACAGATCTTGAACGGGATTACATGAGGGACCATAGCACTGATACACTTGCACGTATTCACGAACAGGTGCTGGAATACAATGCGCTGGCGGACACTGAGGCCCGCTATTTGTCGCGTCGCCATGTTGCAAGAGCATATGGTGAGGGGGGCCAGCCCGGTCGGCAATTGGCCGATCGAATTAGGTTTCGATCTGAACACCAACACATCACAAAAATAGTGGATTCACACGGGGTGGAACATTTTACACCTCGCGGGATAGTGGAACAATTCAGGGCATGTTACGCAGAGATGTATACATCGCAGGGGAGTCTTGACGAGGATGCCCTCGGGGATTACCTCTCTGACGTTGCCTGTGCTTGGCTAGCGGATGGCCATCGCGGGTACCTAGGCCAGCCAATTGACGAAAATGATATCAAGGCAGCGATCTTTTCCCTGCCAAATAAAAAAGCCCCAGGCCCAGATGGATTCACGGCAGAGTTCTATAAGGAGTATGCCGATCTCTTGGCGCCATATCTGCTGGAGGTATATGCGGAAGCCCATGACACTTGCGTACTCCCACCATCTCTGAGACAGGCTCTAATCATCACCTTACTAAAAAAAGACAAGTCCCCAACGCACTGCGACTCTTATCGCCCTTTATCGCTCATCAATTTGGATGCTAAAATATTAGCCGCTAAACTCCAACCGCTGATGTCCTGCCTGGTTCTACCGGATCAGTCCGGCTTCATACCGGAACGTTCTACTTCCCACAACTTGAGAACTCTCTTTGCCATGTTCCACATTTTAAATCCAGATCTCCAAGCGGCCGCAGTCATGCTGGATGCGGCTAAAGCCTTCGACTCTATCGAATGGCGATATATGTTCTTTATCCTGAGACATATGGGGTTCCCGAACGTTTACATACGTTGGGTACAGTTGCTGTACAACGATCCGTCGGCGAGGGTCCGGGTTGGGGGTACTACTTCCGAACCATTTTCCATTCATCGGGGCACACGGCAGGGCTGCCCACTCTCGCCGCTTTTATTCACCCTTATGCTAGAACCACTTGCTTGTTTAATTTGTCAACGCCACCGGGAATCGGCGCTAAATTTTAACCATCGTCCTGTCGGCATATCCCTATATGCGGATGACATGGTGCTTTTCATTCGTGAGCCACAACAATATCTGTCCCCCGTCCTGCGGGAATATATTCGCTTTGGCTTATTTTCTGGGCTCCTGATAAACTGGGACAAGTCGGTGATTATCCCTTTGACCGCCAACACTACACCCCCACAGATGGAATACCCACTGATATGGTCCACGGAGCCTGTGAAATATTTAGGTGTGTGGGTACATCGGGATCCAGAGATTGTGGTAAGGGAGAATTACGGCACAGCCTGTGCTACACTTGATCTTCAAGTTGATAGATGGGCCTTGTTGCCACTCTCCTTGGCCGACCGCATCGCCATTATCAAAATGGTCGTGCTGCCACGGTTTTTATATTTGTTTAATAATATCCCGATCCGATTACCGGCGCAGCTCTTTCGTACTCTTCGTTCCCACTTACTTAGACTTATTTGGAATGGCAAGCAGGCTAGAATAGGCTGGCATACACTCACCCTGGACTATGCTCAAGGAGGGTTCTGCGCACCTGATTTCTACCTCTACTACCTCTGTGCACAGGCACAGTACGCCTACTACTGGTACCACCCACACGCCTTCACGCCACGTCGCGGTGGAGGATGGGGACGCGGATCCTGTCCCATTGGTTGGAATCCTTACCCACACGCGCAGGGGCACGCCCAAGGCAGAGATAAACACAATTGACACCACTATAGCTGCTTGGCAGTTGATTGGCAAGCTGACGCAGAGACTTCCAATTTATGCCCCGGCCATGCCGATCGCGCACCATGCCTCCCTTTCTGTCATGCAGGAGACGGGCTCGATCCGTTCATTGCAGATGGTTGTATCCGACAGATGCAGGATATCTTCATTGATGGACACTTTCTCACATCTGAAGACCTTCAGTATATTACAAACCAGACACCATTATTTCGCTTCACTGTTCATAGATTGAAGCTTGCACTCCAAAAACACTATGAATCGTACCCTGTGGAGCCGCCCACACTACAGTCTCTACAGTTGTTGCTTGTGGCGCCCTCGAGGCGGAAACTGGTAACCAAGCTATATAAGTCGGTATGTACTGAAATTGTGCGACGGGAAGACCGTAGCTTGCTTCGGTGGAACACAGTGCTTGACACCCCGCTGACCCCGACGGAATGGGAGCACATATGTACATTGACAGGCAGACTAACCCCCAATGGGAACCTCAGGATAATTCATTTCAAATATATTCATCAGATTTATCATACACCGGCCAACTACACAGGATAGGCCTCCGGGACACAGGTAATTGTAAAAGATGTGCTACGCCGGATGCTGACTTTTGGCATCTGGCGTGGCACTGTAACCTTGTTTCACAATATTGGTCGGCAGTCATTAACTGTCTGCAGGTCATGTCCAATCAAATCTTGCTGTGTACACCTACGGTCTGCTTGCTCTGTTATGTACCTCAAATTAGGGGCACTATGGGGAAATATTTGAGGATAGCTTTACTACTTGCAAAACGGCGGGTGGCATTGACCTGGGAAAGCCCACTGGCCCCCCGTGTTGATTACTGGCTGAAAGACATGGTGTACTGCAGAGAAACTCTCGAACTATATGCTGAGGAGCTCCCGTCCTCTTTGAAGCCCAAAGATATCTGGGAGCCACTGCGACAATATCTTCTAGCGCAACCTCAAAGTGATCGCATGGCTGATGATTAACAAGTCTGTTGTTGCACAGTGTAATGTCTGTTTTGGGAGGCATAGGTAACTGATGGCTTTTCGTTTTTAACATGTGTCTATTATGTAGTAGCAATCACACCTAGTTTGTTGTTGTTGTTGTTTTCATTGAATTCTGCCGTCCTGCGAGACGGGCTCTGTGTCCTATTACCTTTTGAAAATCAATAAAGAGAATTTAAAAAAAAGTAGTGCCAAATGTGCTACTCTTGGGAATCGCAAAATACCAGATCCTCCTGATATTCCCGGGGGAGACGCCACATGGGCATTGGGAGGGCTGGGATATTCCATGTCAAGTCCACTATGTGTGATCTGTGGTCAGAGATGATGCGCCTGAGGTAGCAGGCATGTTGGACCATGTCTAATATGGCGAGGGAGCAGAGAATACGGTCAAGGCGCACGTGCAGGGCAGAGTAGAATGAATAGATGCTGGAGTTTGGAAGGCTGGCTCTCCAGATATCTGCGAACGCCCACTAACGGACTCACCCCGCAAAGCGCTCCGGTTGTGTATGTGTGAGGAAGCAGAGGGTGGGAATGATCGAGTTGCCTGTCTAGCACGCAGTTGTAGTCTCCGCCCAGCACCCACGGTGTTTGAGTTCTGTGCGCTGATATTCCCAAGAGCGCGACCCAGAAGGGTCAGTGTTTGGGACATAGATCCTTCCTAGGAGAATGTGCAAGCTGTCGAGCCGGCCTTCGACAAGCACGTTTGTCTATGACTGTGTCAAGCACCTGGAAGGGGACACCTGCCGAATCCAGACCATCGCCCCGCAGGTATACACAGAGTAGGTGGTGGCATAAACCGACTTTCTCCACCGCTTTTCTAGGCGCTGCAATTCCACAGCAACGTTGCAAGTTTCCAGAAGAAATATGATGTTTGCATTCTGACGATTGATATAGGAGTAGACGAAATAGCACTTTCTCGCTATATGCATGCCAAGCACATTCAGAGTAAGCGGATGGGGCCAAAGTGTGGGCGGTCGTGCATGTCTGGTCTGAGTGTTAGGCGGACCCTGATGAGCGCCCCCCCCCCCTCCACCCCCAGTCATCACTTCACTGTCGCTCGTCCTCTGCAAACTGAGCAATGCCTGCCTACCTGGCCAAATCGTTGGGTGGGGAATTGCAGGAACATGCTAACAAGTAGAAACAACAACTCATGAAGCCTACCGCAAATGGCGCCACTCCCAAACCGACTAGAGCATCGAACCTTAGAGAAAAGTAGGGTGGTGGCTAAGCAACAGGGAACGATGTGCGAGTATGGAATCGCCCTGGATGGCAACATCTGATCTGAACTGAGCTCGGCTGTGTAGTGGTGGGGGAAGGGGTAACATCCCCATCCTTTTGCACAGAAAGTCTATGGTTTCACAGTCTCTGGACAGCGGGATGTCTACGTGATGCAGGACAATAGCTGAGGTGTGCGATCAAGCGCAACTGTGTCCTGTGTTCACCCACTAGTGGCGAAAGCTATATTATGCTATTTGGAGTCTACAGAGTTGCCAGCGGCAGAGATTGAGACCCCCAGTTGAAGCCATCTGTTGTGGTCAAGTCATCTGAGGTGAAGATGTACAAGCCCCTTTCTCCGTCCGAGACTTCAGTGCCATCCCCCAGAGACACTGCTTCCTGGAGAGCCTGAAGGCGGTCTTCGATGATTTGTTTCAGAGCAGGGGACTTGGGCAGTGGGGATGTCGGGGAAGGGCTCCGCTGAGGCCGATTACGTAATTTCTGCCTCTTCAGTGAGAGAGGCGAGGGGAGCCCCAACAGGTATCTCACTGTGGTCTCTGTTGGCCCAATCCCAGGCATTCCTGGGGTCGGTGAAGAAGAGGGATTTACCGTCCATAAGGATTTTGAGGCAAGCCGGGAACAGCAGAAAGTATTGGACGCCCAGCTGTCGGAGCCGCTTCTTCACCTCTAAGAAGGAAGTTTGTTAACGTTGGTCTTATCTTCGAGTTTCAGAGGTCCGGTCAATCTGGCAGCTTTCAGGATGGCATCTCTATTTTTAAAGTGGAGGAGCTTGGCCAGCATTGGGTGCGGCAGCGCCCCTGGAAGAGGGTGGCTTATCGGCACCCTGTGGGCCCTTTCCAGCGAGAAGAATGGGATAAAGTTGAATGTAGAAACAAAAGACCTGAACCAGTTCTCCAGGAATCTCAGCGGATCACGGCCCTCGACTCCCTCCGGCAAGCCCAGAATTATTATTTTTTTTTATTTTTTTTATTTTTTTAAATATTTTTTCCGAGAAAGTGCAAATGCAGCAAAAAGTCAAAATACAGATGAGTACATTCCAAAACCCATCATTCATATAAATTAATCATTGTTATAAAAACCAGTGTAGTTCATTGACCGATGAAAATATTAGTGCAAAGATTTAAAAGTTATACTGACTATAAACAGAGAGCTGAATTCATTTGGATTGTATTAATCATAAAACCGATACATCTAGAAAAACAGCAGCAGCATACTGATAGGCATAAAACACAGCATAAGGCGGAGGATATATCAAGAATTCGTCATGAATACAAAATCATGATTGAACGAAGCCTCAACATTCATTCAGTGGGTGAGTAGAGTGGCCCAAGCAGTTAAAGGATCAAGCCAGGCCGAGGCTACGCAGAGTCTGAGGACGGACATTGCTATAAAAATAAGCTCTTCACCAGTTTTCCCATCTTGTTCTGTTACGGCAAGTAACATGCGCTGAGGTGACAGAGGGACATCCTCTTTCAATACGTGCCGCAGAAAGCCAGATATTTCTCGTCCAAATGGTTCTATACTAGGGCATGTAGAGAAAATATGAACCAGATCTGCACCATGTACTGTCGTGTAGTTCCTATAAAACCTATACAGGATCTGCGTGTTTGGACAACATACACTGCGGGCTTGGTGTCCAGACTGATTCTGGACACCCCTACCAGGTATGTTGGCCTGTATACCAGCTAGCTCACAGTGCCACTAGAAACTCCTCTTACCAAGGAGAGAATAGTTCTTGGCAACTATCGAACATGACAACCCTGATGCCTCAGGACTGTGAAAACAGTGTACTACTTTTCGCTCAGTCACTCATGCTCACTTAGTCTCAGAGAGATACACAGAATAAACGGTATGGACGTTTTTCAATAAGCATTTATTGAACAGTCGTTATTCTAGTGTAAAACAGGTGTGCTGAAACAACCATTAGACAGTAACAGATATAAATGATTAGAAGCACTAGGAAAGTAAAAGGATGGTAGATTTCTACCATTTTGCTATAACCATGAATACAGGCAATATATAAAATATATGACAATAAAATGCGTACTCCTACGATGCTACCCTAATTAGATGTACCTAAATGTACATAGCATGTATGTAGGTGTTAAAGCCAAGAATCCCTCTAGGATAAAGTCAACCCCATTACCTGAAGTGAGAGACTGTGGGACCCCGTCTTGGTCTCGAGTTGGACACCCTGCAAGGGATGTTGGACCACTGCGAGCTGGAGTATCTGCATGCAGGAACCTCAGCGTCTCGCGTCAGTGTGTCGGCAGGGAAATCCTGATCTCCTCTGTTTGTCTCAGCAAGATGTGATGTTTATATACCCAAAGGTCTCCCCAGGGGTTCTACCTTGCTGTGCCACTTGTCGGACTTAGGATGACGTCGGGAATGAACTTTATACATAGTTATTATACAGGAGATGGTAGTCCTGCTGAGTTTCCAAGAATCCTCATGCATAATGTATGAGGCTTTTAGCAGGGAAAATCCAGCGTTCTGGTCGTATCTAGGTAAAAGGTCAGTCCCCAAGAACCATTATGTGTGTAATGTAGGGGAGAGTATAGGTGAAAGATTACGATGTTACCTGAGCCTATATTGGGGTACCTATATGGAATATAACACCCTCTCCTCACCAGACTGGACGACATAATTAAATTCTAACGTACTACTAGGCTGTCTAGGCACTGGTACGCAAATAACTACAGTAAAACAATAGTTCTGCTAAAAAATGTTTTAAAAAAATATATGTTAAAGAGAAAAATTGTTACTCTAGCAATAGCTCTAATGTTTCCGTATATATAGTTCGAACCACTACAAGCATCAGAAAGCCATGCAGGTCATAAAAAGTGTCAATTGTTTTGGAGTTCCAATTTTAGTTTGTTGTAAAAAAAAAAAAAAGGCCGAATTTTTCCCAGCACACGACGAGCCAAATGTTTGTGTCCTGGCTGGTAGACGCAACATTGCTGTTGCCTGCCTTCGCAGACGACCCTTGTAACACCTCGCAGATTACATCAGTTGAGCACAGATGATCTTCCGTGCTGCCAGCAGCCGATGCTGGGGCAGCTTGTGCGCCACCCAAGGCCTGGGTGTCAGTGGAGGAGCCGGTATCCATTCCAACAGGAGCAGAGACTTCCTGTGGAGGCTCTAAGAATGCCGCCATCAACATAGGAATACTCTGGGGACACTGCAGAACATGGGCCGTTATCGGGTCCAGTAAAGCATCAACGTCCGGTTGCACAACTGATGGAAGTGTCAGACAGAGATCCAACATGCATTGTTCTCCGCAGAACAGGCATCGGAGAACAGGTAGGATGCAGTACATCCAGACTGGTCTAAATGACAGGAACCAAGAGGCGCTTAGTTCCCATAGGCGAGGTGTGCCCAGATGTTGTACCATGCGATCACGGTATTTACGCTCCAGGAGCACTGTTTCCATCTCCTTGGTGACTGGGATGTCCATTGCGTAGCAGAAAAATTACAATCAGGATACCTGCTATTAGAAACAGGATCAGCGGAAGTCTTCCAAAAATGCTTCCGAATACGGAGTGTATAAAGTTTGGTATAACTCTGAGGACTGTCTGAAAGGTGCTTAACAGTCCCGAACCTATGGTCTTAAATAGGTGGACTATACCCGTCGTATCAGACATGTTAAAGATACGATTTACCATTTCTGTGAAATGGAAGGGGCAGTTCGTACGTATGAGTGCCTGTATCTCAGCCGAGGACCTTGCGATCTGGAGATCAAAAGTCTCCCGGGCGGAGGTTAAGAACACGGTTTTTTGTAGAAGCATGGCTTTCATTCTGCTCAGAGTATCAAACCGTATAAAGGAAACATTCAACGAAGGCCATTGCGGCGCCTCCCTGACTGTGTGTGTCGGTGGAAACAATACTTGCATACAGCAAGTAACCCTGGAACTCACGGTGACGAGATATGCGATGCTCGGAAGCATCCCACAACAACCTTGATCGTTCAGCATCAAGTAACTCCCATTTGAAAGTAGCCTGAATACTGGAGTAATCACGGCTGCCGGGGTACCCCTCAAGTGACAGGATAGGTTCGCAACTGAACCATTGCAGGCTCCTTGTAGCATAATATCCTGGCATATGAGAGGTCCAATTAAAGCGTTCTCACAGTTTGTACCGCTAAGAAGCATTTCTAGATCCCCACTCCTGCATCGAAATCTGTACGGTAATTCCCAAGATTCCTTGATGAATTCCCTACCCATTTCTTCATATCTGCCTTCCTGTTGTTCTAGGCAGTACTGAAACTGGAAAGTTGTGACCGGTAATGTTATATGGCCATTGATCAACCACTCTGTGGATGGTGATTCTGCCACAGTAAAAGGTAATCTGTCCATATTTTCAATATGCAGCATTGTATATTTTGCTCCCCTCTGTGCCATTTTCATCTGTTTTTCCGTTAGATTGTATGCAAAAAACAGTGACGTACTGTTGATAAAACGCCAAGGAACATAACCTGTGCGCAATGATTGCAGCGTCCAGCTCAATGACATAATAGAACGGAATTGCGATTGCCTGTGCTGTAGTATCGACAAATCTTGTCCTAGTACATCAATAGCAGAAGATACAATGTTGCCCATGAATAAATCCTGGAAGTTAACGTAGTCTTACCATTGTCAACTACGGCTAATGCCTTTTCTAGATTGATCCTATCTATTTCTCATAGTCTCTCCGCTGCTTCTTGTTGGGAGATTTTCCAAATTTCATTATAGACAGAGTAATAGAAACGTTTTTGACGTGGCTTTCTGGGACCTAGTAAAAAATCCCATAGGTCCACATCCTCTGTAAATAAGGATAAGTGTTGTTTCACCTGTGGTATTGTTGAGGTTTTTAGCCAATCGAGGCATAACTTCCCAACACTGTATGATGTCACCACCTCTGGATGTTCTCTTTGTGCATAGCGTGTGTCTGGCCTGTAGATATTGAACCCTTCGGTGGTACCCCTGAATCTTGCCTGACATCTGTTTGTGTCTGTGGGCCAAACCAACCATCCCTTCCAATTGGGGTCTGATCTATTGTATTGTAAAATGTCATTCATTGTAGCCCCTTCTTGTGATGTAAAATTTACCTCAGTATGTGATGGTGTTGGAATCCAAGGTTTGTTCAAATCCTTGTTCTTGGCTATTCCAAGACAGAAAGTCTGTTGCACAGTATCATTTAGAAATATCATCTGCTGAGGAATGAGGCATGCTCTAAATAGCGCTTCTGTTCCCTGGACTTGCCAATCTCTAGAACCCCAGACTGATTTTAAGTCTATAGTGTCTTTCCATAAGTCGAAACCCTGTTCAGACAGTTGGGTTATGAAGGAAGCAGAGTAAATCTGTTTGGTGTTAGCATATTTTTCTGTGCGGATGTCGGTGCAACCTTATAGTAATATGAGGTCGGGTCAGAAATGTTAAACCCTGAAAAATATGAAAATTTCTGTGCAAAGGTTTTCAAACTACTTTTCGATGGTGTAGGGCAAGGTTCCCATTAATGATATGTGAAATCATTCCTAGTGGTACTGGATTTGTGTAAAAAAAATGATGACCATAATGTTGATAACAATACATGATGTTAAAATCTGATGTGTCTTCTAACATTACATTGCTAGAAAATGCGGCAGATTGTTCTAAATCAGACAACATATTCCCAATCATCGGAAAATGTACTGGAGGTAATGATATCATTTAAGGAAATTTTAAATAAATGAGGTATTTTTAAAAGTTCGGTCGGACTAAATATATCATAATCAACCTTGACCCATACTATACCATCAGGTATGGGAACTGCTGTAATGTTCACTGATGACAAGTCTCTTTCTCCACGATGTGATGAAACATGAGGTTTCAGGATCAAGTTCACTTTTGATGCTGCAGAGCTTTGGCGAAGGTAAGTTCCATTAATAAGTAAGCAGAAGACAGTTACTAAGCCTATCCAGAAAAGTATCCCAGTGATTATCCAAAGTTCTATCCAAGGTGACACCAGGTAAGTCTTTCTAATAAAAAGGAAAAAAGTCTTTGATTTGTTGTTGACAAGATATTGGGGCTGGCGTTGTTTCAGGTTCACTTGAATCCAAAGAAAAGGTATCGAAGTCGATGAAATAGCCAGATGCAGTTCGATCAATTTTAGGTAGTTCCGCAGGTTTTGTTGAACTTGTAGATGGCTCTTGTTGAGGCATGTTTATGTAGGCATCAGTGTTAGGTCGAATTGAAATTTGTCATTCATTTTGATTTTGAATTACTGTATTTAGAGGAACGAGTTCCATGGCATTGTTGCATTGTCCATCATTCCGTATAGGTGACTCTTCAAACGTGATGAGCCTTTCCGTCTGAACTTCCTGTATGGTAGCGAGAGGAGGACGTCGGCTACCCAGGAGTCCACGAGGCCTACTATTCAGTATCGGCCACATAGTGTGGTTTTATCAGATCAATGGAGACGCATCTCTTCTCCTTTTTCCCGGCAAGTGGCGGCAGAAGTACAGTTCTTGTTCCTTCAATGGCCAGGACAGGTACACACTTTCTGTATGATGGCCCAAATTGTTTTTTGTCCACTATCTTTTCTCTGACCAGATCCCCGACTTTAGGTACCCAGACAGGTCTTGCCATGACTGACTTGACTTCCCCAGTGACGGTCCGCTTTACCTGCACATTGCTCTGTAGTGCCCTGGATTCATTCAGATCCTGTAAAACAGCCAAACATTTATTGATGTCAAAAGGTTTTTCATCCGCCACTGTGCCTTCACAAACGAGATCAGGTACCCACATTCTCATCCCAAATAGGACCTCATAAGGAGTGACACCCCCTAGAGAACTTCTTGGCATATTGTTGAGGGCCCCCGGTACCCCATATAACTGATTGACCCAACTACCACCCGAACCTAATACTCTAGCTGTTAAAGATTACTTTAAGTCCCGGTTTTTCCTCTCCACAACCGAATTTCCCTCTGGATGGTACGGTGAGGAGTACCGCAATCGTACACCCAAACCTCCCATGGCTTCCTTGTAAGCCCGAGAGCTAAACACAGGGCCACGGTCAGAATGTAATGTGCCAATTGCGTATGTCCCTATAGAGACTCGCAAATCTTTGATAAAAGTTCGAGCGTCAGCCGAGCACTGACGCCATACCCATAGGAATCTCGAGCAGGAATTCACTGCAACCATTATATATTTGTAAGCCCTATCTGATTGTAAGGGGCCGCAGTGGTCCAAATAGACACACGCAAGTGGTCTGTCTGATATTAGCAATGGTGTCTGTGCTGGACGTGTCATGGTGGAGCCCTTCATCTGACAGATGTCGGACTTTAAGACATAATATTTGGTCTGTTTTGTTAACCCCGGCCACCAATAGCATTGTTTCAGTAAAGAAACTGTCACCGACACTCCTGCGTGCGCAGAACCAAGTCCCTCGTGTGCAGCTAAAATTAAGCCTAACCTGCGATCCATGTTTGGTATTACTCTATCCCCCACTCCGGGAATCTGAGCAAATGGAACGTTATTTGCATCTAACTTGTAGGAGTACTTGAGTGGAAAACTTTTCGGCAATGCCTTATTGTCTTTGCGTGATGCAATGACAGCTACCATTATCTGTCCGTCTATTCTCGTTCTTGAACGAGTGATTGCAACTACGGACGCAGTTCGTACTGCCCCCTTCGCGGCTTCATCTGCCAATGAATTCCCTTCAACGTGAACGCCATCATGTTGATGACTCAGCGTGTGTATCACGTGAGCTCTCAGTAGTTCGTTTTTCAACTCAACTACCTGTTCCCATAGCATTTTATGCTTAATTGTGCCACCTTTTGAGTCTTTAAACCCATTCTGTCCCCAATGGTGAAGATATTCATTGTATGACTGGACACAGTAGAAAGAATCGCACACAATTAGTGTGGGGAATTCTCGATCCGTATTTATCAGTGCCAGCAATAGAGCTTTCAATTCTGCCAGCTGAGCCGTGCAGTCTCCTAGAGACTGTGTTTTTGTACAGATTGGATGGAACTTGCCGTCCTGCATACGACCTTTTACAATGGCACATGCATCGCTGTATTGTTGTTTACTTCCAATGGCCGGCTGAGCAGATCCGTGAGTGTAAATTATGTATTCATACTGATCGAGAGGCATTATTTCATTCGGGAGAGGATATTCTTGTTCATACTGCAGGAATGCTTGTATTTTTAGACTTGGGTCGTATCTGTATTCTACGTCTGATGCAGTGAGAGAATTTGCCCATTGTATCCATCTCGGATGTAAGGCTTTAGCATTTGGAACGCTAGCCTTTGTAGCAGCCTCTAAGGCCGGTTCTGGGGTTACGACTATTATTCGTTTTCCCTGAGCCAGTGCTCTTTCCCTCACTACAGCAGTCTGTACGGCAGTCAGAATTTTCTCTGTGGATGCAAAACGCATCTCAGCGTTTGGGTACAAATGTGATTTGTATGCTATGGGTACTGTTTCGCCTTCATTGTATGTTAGGTAGGTGTACCCAGATTGACCCGCAACTATACGGATTACTAGATTGCGGAACATTTACGCGTGTCTGTAAGTGTTTTGATGCTATCATGTCAGCTTGTAAGGAACAAAGGATATCTGTGTGTTCCTGTGTCCATTGTCTAACTGAAAAATCAGGTCTTATGAGGTCGTAGAAAGGTTTAACTCTTTATGCGTAATCCAAAATGTATGTTCTACTAAAATTCAGGAATCCCAGTATGGATTGTAGATTTTGTAATGATTTTGGAGGTTGGAGCAGCGCACATTTTTCTAAAAAGTTAGCTGCCAAGCTCTTGCCTTCACTTGAAAGCTTATATCCCAAAAATAGCACATTGAGGTGGGCTATTTTTGATTTTTTGAAGTTGAATCTGTAGCCCTCAGAGGCGAATCCCAAAATTATGGTGCTCACCCTGGTCAAGTGTTCTTCTAGATCATCATCCGTCAGATAAATATCATCTACATAGGACAATGCCTCTTCATCCAGATTCTGAAGTAACTCAGTTACCCTGGCAGAAAACAAACCCGGGCTATTTTTATACCCCTGGGGAGTCGACAAAATTGCCGCTGGGACCCCAGCGCTGAGAATGCTGTCAAATATCTGCTCTCTGCGCTATATTTTGGCAGAAAAATCCATTCGAGATATTCAGTGTTTTATATTTTTTCCACACAATGTTATTCATTAATTCGGCACTATGTGCGTTTTGTACTGCAAACGTTTTTGTGCATGAGTTTAGATGTCTGTAGTCTAAATAACCTAGTAACTTCATCCCTAAGTTCAGAGCAGGTTCTGCTCCATACTCGTTCTGTATTTGCCTTAATACATCTGGTATTACTGCTAATGACGGGATACCATGAGTCCTGGTATATATGGCAGTGAAAACTGTACCCCAAGAGGTACAATCCTTTATCTGGGGTGTTATCCCCATGGGCAAGCAAATTGTTAACATTCTGTGTTTTTCATGTGGGCTGGTGTTTGGAAATACCGCCTCTAGCTGTGTTATTTTTTGAGTCACCCAGAATGGCATTTGTTCACGTGTAGTGGGCATTTTACCCATCACTGCATGTAATGTTTGTGGTGTAATTTTAGTTGTTGTTTGAATCGGACCGGTTGGTGTAGCCGTTGCTGGCTGAATTGAGTGTTCTCATCACGAACTGTCATGTTTCTGTAAAGTTTTATTAGTTCTTTATGAAGTGTAAGTAAGTCTCCTGCTGGCATTGTTTCAATGTCAGGATGTGGTGTGTAGGCTGCTAATACTGGCCATGTTGCTCCGTCTCTTCCGAGCGGACCGAGCCTTACTTTATTTCTTGTATGGGGTGGGGCGCCTTTAAACCAGTATAAATGCTCCTGGTAAGTGAGCGGCACTTCAATGTCCTCGTATGGACAATATTCGGTCGGTATTTCATCTTCTGTGTAGTAATGAAATGTCTTTGCATTTGCCTGTGGGAATGTAACCCATGAATAGAATACCTCTGTTCTAAATGATTTGTGTGCCTCAATCACGAAGGTTACTGGCCCACCCCTAGCTGTTAAACCATATGAAGCTAGTTTTAGGGTGATGGCATTTCTAACATTTTCTGTGATTTGTATTGCATCTGCATCTTCTTCTTCGGCTGAGAGATTTAGCTCATGAACAGCGTTATCTGCTTGCTCAGTCATTGTATTTAGTAAGAAGAGTTCTTTTCGAGGGAACTAAGATAAGGTGTTATGCACAATAGGAACAATGTGTCCTTCAAGCTTGATTAACCAACAGCCAATACATAGGATTTTGTCTACTCAGCTGTGGCGGATTTTGTTCCCTCCCACTCCAGACGTCTCTGGGGAAATGTGAGTAGGGATCTCTGACAATCGCATGACTGAACTACTCAGATTTGTCTGTCAAATATGTACCCAACCAACGTTAGGTGCCATGTCGTGTAGTTCTTATAAAACCTATACAGGATCTGCGCGTTTGGACAACATACACTGCGGGCTTGGTGTCCAGACTGATTCTAGACACCCCCACCGGGTATGTTGGTTTGTATACCAGCTAGCTCACAGTGCCACTAGAAACTCCTCTTACCAAGGAGAGAATAGTTCTTGGCAGCTATCGAACATGACAACCCTGATCCCTCAGGACCGTGAAAACAGTGTACTGCTTTTCGCTCAGTCACTCGTGCTCACTTAGTCTCAGAGAGATACACAGAATAAATGGTATGGACTTTTTTCAATAAGCATTTATTGAACAGTCGTTATTCTAGTGTAAAACAGGTGTGCTGAAACAACCATTAGACAGTAACAGATATAAATGATTAGAAGCACTAGGAAAGTAAAAGGATGGTAGATTTCTACCATTTTGCTATAACCATGAATACAGGCAAGTATATAAAATACATGACAATAAAATGCGTACTCCTATGATGCTACCCTAACTAGATGTACCTAAATGTACCTAGCATGTATGTAGGTGTTAAGCCAAAAATCCCTCTAGGATAAAGTCAACCCAATTACCTGAAGTGAGAGACTGTGGGACCCCGCCTTGGTCTCGAGTTGGACACCCCGCAAGGGATGTTAGACCACTGCGAGCTGGAGTATCTGCATGCAGGAACCTCAGCGTCTCATGTCAGTGTGTCGGCAGGGAAATCCTGATCTCCTCTGTTTGTCTCAGCAAGATGTGATGTTTATATACCCAAAGGTCTCCCCAGGGATTCTACCTTGCTGTGCCACTTGTCGGACTTAGGATGACGTCGGGAATGAACTTTATACATAGTTATTATACAGGAGATGGTAGTCCTGCTGAGTTTCCAAGAATCCTCATGCATATGTATGAGGCTTTTACCAGGGGAAATCCAGCGTTCTGTGTGAGGTGTCGTATCTAGGTAAAAGGTCAGTCCCCAAGAACCGTTGTGTGTAATGTAGGGAAGAGTATAGGTGAAAGGTTATGATGTTACCTGAGCCTATATTGGGGTACCTATATGGAATATAACAGTACCTTACACCTGAAACACTGGGTCCCATCCACTCCTCCCCATTTTACAATTTTCGCAGGCGTTATCTATAGATCAAAAAGAGTTTTAAAATGCTGTGACCGCAGATTGGCAGAACACAGTACAGAATCCCCTATTTCTAAGGATTTCAAAAAACAAGAATCTGGGACCCCTAGCCTATCCTGCCATCTCAGCCTATGCATGTCCAGATCATCCGGGACCCCTTCCAGCAGGCATCTATATAGTTGTGAGATCGAAGAACTAGAAGCCCTTATTAACAATTCGATTAGAGGTACCTACGCAAAGCCTGCCGCGCCGCCAGCTTTTTTGAGAAGAAAATCCCTCAGCTGTAAAAACTTGAAGAAGTCCCGGGGGCCGATACTAAATCTTTCCCTAACTACTTCAAAAGATGCTATATGGTCCCCAGCCTAGGGGTCTCCTATCCTATAAAAAAAAAAACTTTTCCCACCTTGCCAAACACTCATCCTGCAAAATCCTTGGAAGCTGATCATTCCCAATCAAGGGAGTATACCTACTAAACCTACCCACCCCAAGTTTTTTCCGTACGCCTGCCCAGTTACGGAAAGCAGCGATTAAGATCTTAAAACGTGTTTTTTTTAAATCGCTTGATTCGTAAAATTTCAAGAGGCATCCATTAGCCCGTACTCCAATCAGGATCTCAAAAATTGACTGGACGTAGCTGGGGTCATCTCTTTCCCTCGCCTTGATACCAAAAAGAGGCCCGAAATATTGCAGGACTGCGGCAAGGTAGTATAGCCTGAAGTGAGGAAGCCCCCATCCCCCTCTGTCCCTAGGGAGAGACAGAAATACATTGGTTCTCCTAGTCCTGCAATAAGACCAGATAAATCTAGCCACCTCCCTCTCGATTTGCCTGAACCAATCATTATGTATTTCCAGGGGGATCGTACGGAAGATATACAGTAATTTTGGTAGGATCATCATTTTGATTGTTACACCTCCCCATTATTGACAACTTTAAATTGTCCCATTGCCAATGGTCATTCTTAATTTTCCCCATTATAGGGACCAGGTTTAGATCTACAATATCCTCCATCTTCGCCGTAATATGTATACCTAGATAAACTGCTTCCTCCATGATCCTGCTGTCAGAGGCAGTGGTAAATCTATCAGAATCTGTGTTTTCGTCTTAGTCAGTGAAAAACCGATTGGGTCCCGAAATTTTCCGCAATAATTTCCACTGCGCGCAGCGCTCTATCAGGGTCGGAGCTAATTATAGCCACATCATCGGCATACGCCAGTAGCTTAGTATCCCAGCCCTGTATGCTAACAGGGATAATATCGGTGGAGGCCTCCAGCCGTCTAAGGAGGGGATCTATATATAATGCGAATAACAGGGGAGAGGACAGACACCCCTGCCTTGAAAATGTCTCAGATTCTTCCCCCATTATTCGCAGTCGCGCTATAGGATTAGCATACAAGACCTGTACTGCCTTAATAAAAGAGACACCCAGGCCGTTGGCTTCCAAGATGCTCCATAGATAGCTCCATGACACCCTGTCAAAAGCCTACTCGGCGTCCAAAAAAGCAACACCCATAGGGTTCATGAGAACCTATGTAGCATCAAAAAGTGATATTACCCTCCTGACATGGTCTACCGCCCCCCTCCCCGGGATAAAACCATGCTGCCAAACTGACACAAGATGCTGCATTACATCATTCAATCATGTGGCAAAAATCTTTTAATATAATTTAGCATCGCTGTTTAAAAGTGTGATAGGTCTATAAGAGCCCAGATTGACAGGGTCATTGCCTTTTTTTTTTTTTTTGTGAAAAATAGCAATGTTGGCAATGCCCCATGAGCCTGGTGGTGCAGCCCCATCCCTGACCTCCTTAAAGAGTCCAGGTATTTCCTGGCAGGTCTCTTGGAAAAAGATTTTATAAAACTCTAGAGGTATACAATCAGTTCCTGTGGCTTTGCCCGACGGAAGATCTTGGAGAGCCCGGTGGAGCTCCTCCTGAGAGATGTCAGACCCCAGTAGGAGACCCTTCTCCTGAGAGACTCTCACATTTGGAGCAAATTCAAACTGTTCACCATACGCTTGAGGATCTCCTGTAGGCGAAGCCATATATAAATCCTCATAGAACTCCCTGAAGGCCTCCCTAATGTCAGCAGGATCTGAGACTATTTTTCCCTGCATGTTCCTGACCTGCTCTATATGCCCTGCCGCCACCTGTTGCCTAGCCCTGACTGCTAGTAATTGGCCAACACTTTCGCTATATTCATAGCATTCCTGTCTCTTGGCAAGGTATTTCCCTGCCGTCCTCTCGGCATTAAAATCGTTCAGACATGCTTTAGTTACCGTTATTGAGTTCAAAGCTGGAGAAGTATCTCCTCCTCTGGTCACCGTGCTAATTAATTCTGTTTCTAGAAGAGCAAGTTTTTGATAGAGCCTTTTAATCTGTCCTGCCCCTTTTTTTTGTTTGATCAAGCTATATCGCAGCGTTTCTCCTCTCACTGATGCTTAAAAGCATCTTAGATCATTCCTGGGGAGCACTATCCTTATTGTTATTTAAAAAACTCCCTGATCCAGCCCTTCATATAGTTGAGATATTCTTGATCAAATAGGAGTGCCCTCTGAAAAGTCCACCTCTTATACTCCTTCCTTAATCCTACAAAGGGGAGTTCCAGAACGACGGGATTATGATCTGACATTACTCTGGGGAAAAAGCTCCACCCGAGCCTCCTGAAGTAGAGATGGGGAGATTAGAAAATAATCCAGCCTAGCGAATTTGCAGTGAGGAGCAGAATGATGAGTGTATCCAGGTTCCTGGGCTTTCAAACTAGGACATGCGTCCACCAGTCCGATATCCCTTAAGAGATTTTTCATCGCCCTGGAAGATTGTGGTTTGCGCCCCTCGCTAGAGGCCCCCTGAACCTCCTCTGGATCCATCAATATTTAGATCCCCGCAAACTACGTACGGTGCAGGCCAGGAGGGTAATTCGTTAGCTAAAAAGTTCTATAAACCTGGGTCTAATACTGGAGTATAGACTGAACATAGTGTAATTAATCCCATACCTCCTCTGCATTCCAATATTACCCATCTGCCATTCTTATCCACTGCCTTTCTCCCAGGTGTAATAGTGCTGCCTTTCATTAAAATGGCCACCCCCTTGGTCCTGACCTCTTGAGTTGTATATGCAGCAACTTTTAGCCCCAGAGAATTAAGCAAATTGCTATCGTTCCGTGCTATGTGGGTCTCCTGAAGGCAATACAAATCTGCTTGTAGAATTTTAAGATCTTCTTGGATCTTTCTCCTTTTAGCGCTGTCGTTTAACCCACAAATATTAATAGTGGCGATGTGTAGCTTAGCCATTATGCCAATAAATCATCTTGACCAACCATATTACCTCAACGCAGTTAACACGGGCATTATGCTGCCTGAAAAAGCTCTCTGTTCCAATCTTATTTGCACATTGTTCTTTAACCTTTAATACTACCCGGAAATCTGAAAGAGAAACCAGCTTTTGCTGCAATTTACATACCAACTTGTCACCACGTGACCCCCCTACCCAAAGCCCCCCATAACACCCTCCACCCCACCCTCCCTCTACCCCCCTAACCTTGCAAGCAGCCAGACCCATCAGGTCTGAGTGATAGAGATAGCAAGAAACACCGCAGCACCCACCCCTCAACCTCCCTACACACCCCTTCAAACCATTAGCACAGACTAGGCCATCTACAAAAAACACAGAAAAAGACAGCCAGAAAAAGTATTTCTCGATACTATAGAACAAACAAACAAATGATAAAGACAAAAGGAAAGGGACCGCTTTAAGTTATACCATCTATATAAGGAAAGCCCCTATCTCATGACATTAGGCCCAGGCCCCCTTAGCTAAACTGCTTTAAGATCTTATATGGTTATTTTCTCTGCTAGAGCCTGATCAAAATACTCTCTGGCTTGTATTTCGGAATTAAAGAACTTTACAGACCCTCTAACAATTGTCTTCAGCCTGGCTGGGGCCAACAAAAATGCCTCAAATCCGGCATCTTGGTAAGGCTTAATTAACTGCCTTAATTGCCATCTGCGTTCCACCGTAATATGGCAGAAGTCAGGGCGGACGACAAAAGAAGGCTCCTTATACTGTCTTCTTGCCTCAGGACGGGCTTTCTCAAATATGGCCTGCCAAAGCATGAAATTGCCAAAAAAGACTAGGATGGCCCTCGGCTGATTTAGATCTCTACTGGACATTTTGTGGCGGGCAAATGGAAACCCGTGGACCCTCTGGATTTCACGCTCCCAATCCCACCCTGTAGGCTCAGGAAAAGCTTCTTTAAGGAGGTCCAGAATGAAAGAGCGAATGTCATCCCCTTCCAGGTCTTCCTTGATCCCAAGGAAGCGGAGGTTATTTCTTCTCTGGCGGTTCTCCAGATCCTCCAGTTTCCACATAGCATCTGTTAATTGAGCTTCTTGATACTTTGTCTGCTCTCTCACAGCAGACAGTTCATTTTCAACAACAGATGTTCTCTCCTCCATGGTATTCAACCGTTCGCCGATCTCCGCACAGGCTTTCCCTATTTTCTGTACTGCTCCTTCCAGTTTCTTTGTAGCCTGTCTTGTTTTCTTTCCTTCTGCCCGGGTCTCTGCACAGTGCTCTTTAATTGACTCTAAGATCAAACTCAAAGCAGGATTTATATTAGCTGCCCCCTCAGCTTGCTGTCCACCTAAGGAGCTTTCTACTTGGGCGGGCACCAGGTCCGCAGGTCCCAATATCTTTGTATGGGAATAATCCCACTTTAGCCCAGAGCCAACAATGAGTCTTCCCTTGTTTTTTCATGACTCAGCATGGCCCTTCGAACCTTTAGAACTCCTTCGATGTTTTTGGCGCTTGAGGGCAGTTTCCGGTGCTTCGAGTGTACTAGAGCCTGAGGTTAATGCACTGTCCTCAGTTTCGCTGCGGCCAAAGTCGGAAACTCCTGAATGTGATTCCTCGGTAAGAGAAAAACATTTATCTGTCCCATCTGATATAATGTCGACAGCTAGTAACCCGTCTAGGCCTGTGGTATAAGCCGGCCCCCCAGATGCACCATCGGCTAGAATAGATAAGGCATTAAATTGGGAGTCAGTTATAATTCGGTTTTCGTTCCCAGTGCCTCCTTGAGCCATCACTCTCGGGGTGCCATCCATGCCAGCTGTGCCCCCCAGATTCCCTGTCCTGTCTAATGGAGGTGTGCTGGTTGTATAGAGCGCGGGCCATTGTTGCCTGCAGCTTTATGTGGCATCTCACTTTCCTCCAGATCCTTCTGATGTGCCAAGGTGATGCCCCCCGTAATGCCCCCCTTGCCTTCGCTTAGAATTTGGTCAAGTATCTCGGAGCCTGGTTCGTACGGGGATTCAGTGGAGATGTGACTCCCTGTTCCGTCCTTAGTTTTGAAGAAGTCCGTAATAGCTGGCTGGGGTAGTGCAAGGATGTGGCCAAATTATCCCCATCAGGGGTTGCCCCCCTTCTTCCACTACCTTTGATACAGTTAATTTCCTGCCCCCGGCTTGTACACGTTCCGTTAAGTTCCTCTGCTTTCCTGCCCCCATGCTTTCCAGCTGCTTTTTCAAAAAGCGGGGCTCGTTGGGCTTGCCTGCATTCACCTCGGTGCTCCCCGGTGGAGATTCCTGTCTTGCTCCATGGGGTTGTGTTGAATTCTGCCCCGTAGGTTCCTTAGCTTGCCTTGTTGTCTTAGGAGGCATTCCCCCTCTCTCTGCCGCCAAGATAGTGTCAATTACTGCTGCCTGCGCCCTCCGGGCAAATTCCCGACTGACAGCAGCAGCGAGGCCCGCCCACGCCCTCAGAGCGCCACGGAGAGACCGAACCAGCCTCGCGGCCAGTACACCGCTCGACGCAGAGGCTGCTCCTCCTTTGATCCATCCTGAATGCCACGCTGCACGTCCCGATACCTTCCGTGCAGAAACGCCGCCGCCGGTGAACTCTACCCGCGTCGGATGAGCCGGTCGAGGCTCCGATGATCCCCAGGGCAGGCTGCTCATCCGTGACCTACAGGCAAGCCCTGCTGAACATCCTACGGGCGCTTTGGGAGGCGAAGGGGCGGGAGCTCCACTGCGGTAATCCTAGGCGATCGCCATCTTGCTTTCCGCCCTACTACTCACAAAACTGGCAAGCCCAGAATTCTGATGTTACTTCTACGGGATTTCGCCTCAGTGCCCTCCGCCCCTTCCTCAAGTGTTCGCATTCGGTCCAGGAGGTCTTGAAAGGCGCGCTGGTTAGCTGTGGATTGTGGCTGCAGCACAGCCAGTATCTTTTCCCCATCTGTAACCCTGTCCGTGAGTTTAAGGTGGTCGTCACGTAGGAAACCCAACTCTGCTACCAGTGAGCCAAGGTTGTTCTCCATGGAGATCCGGGAGCTTTCTATGGCCTTGAGGACATTGTCCAATTTATCATCTTTGTTCGCCGGGGGCGCAGAGAGCCCTCCAACATAGGAGTATCCAGCACTATGGTCGGCCGGTCAGCTGCCAGAGGCACCTGCGTCATTGCAGTCGACCTCAGCTGACCCCTTGCAAGGGGACCAGGAACCTTGAGAAAGATTCAGCTGCAGAAATCAGATGAAGCGAGAACTGCAGATACAGAATCCGCCTCTAGGGTGGATCAGCACCTGATTACGTGTCCTCAGGACCCATGATTTCAGTAGTCCTCGGGCAGGAGTGGCCACTAAGCCACAGCAGCAGGGCCAGGGTCACTGCCCTTGTCCATCATGGCGCTTTAAGGGCTGAGCGGGCCTAGAAGTGGGTGGCCGGAAGGCCTGCCATGCTCCAAGTGTGTGTCAGCTGGGTCACCCGCAACGAGGGGGCTCGGTTCCCCATCGTGGCCGTTAGCTCCACTGCCGCCATTGCCTGGCAGAGGCGCATGTCCGTTGTGGTTGCTGTAAAACGATGATGTGAGATAGAAATGGGCAACTCCCGCCAGGGTAGCAATGGTTTTTAGGTGTCTCTGGTAATGCTATGCTCCCCTAAGTATATGGGCCATAGGCCCCAAGAAATTCTCAGCTTTGTCTGCTTGTGGGCAGGAGTGGTGAGTCAGGGGCCCACTTTGTCTTGCCTGTCCAGAGGGCAGCTTTCCTGTTGCTATCAATCACTGCAACAGGGGCCCCCTCCCTCTCTGGGGTTGTCTTCTGCCACTCCAGATATCCCGTTGCCACTCCCGAACCAACAGAGATGCCTCGCCAGGCGCCACCAGGGGGGCTGCTCCTGCTGCCTTTGCCCTCCCCAGCGGGCTTGCTCCAACCTCTGTTTTGGGGCCCTCCACTTGGCAGTGTCCAAGGCCCAGCCGAACCAGGCCTGGCATGTCAGGGCGCCTCCTCGATTGATGTTGTCTCCAGTCTCCTGGTGCTTCTGCTCTGCTCACCTCCAAGGCCAGGGTGGGGGGGAAGGGAAAGCGGGCCCCTCCTCTCACCCGCACGGGGTATCTCCTGGCGCTTGGGGAGAAGAAGACTGCAGGACATCACTGGCAGCAGGCGCCACCTCACTATGCGGCCTGAGACACTGCAGGTGTGCCACCGCTGGTTCCCGGCAGATCGCCGCGGGACCTCTCTTCGGCATCATGCCCTACCAGCAGCCGTCCCATTTCACCGTGGACATCTCCGGTGTTGGGGTAGGTAAGAGCAAATTCTGCCGTGCTCTGGCTTGTTTCTGTCTCGTGGGAGGTCTCAGTCCTGCATGAGCCGGGCCAGATGATGGATGCAGCCGTGCTCCCCCACTCCCCCCTGCCCACTCATGGGGGCCTTGCCAATGACTCTGAGGGGAGAGACAGACGAGTCCTACCGCCAAAGCGGTTGCCTGCCGTGCAGGATCTCTGCTATTGCCGAGCCAGTAATGGAATGAAGACGGATTACAGGGCTGAAAGTGCAGAGCTCTAACAGAGAGCAACCGCCATCTTGGCCAGCCAAGCCACGCCCCCATCATGGACCGTCATGACATCTACCTGTGGTGCCATGACGCCTGCAAGTCTTGACACAAAGTGCATCCCAAGGTGCTGAACGAACAGGAGGCCAAACTTTATGGCCAAAGTGCAAGATGAACGTTGGGGACATCGGAAGTCCCAACTGAGGTCTAAGTCTCCATCACCACCATCTTCGAAATGTTCCAGGAAAAAAAAAAAGAAGAGGAATCATGAATCTCGACACCTTGATTCCCCGAGTAAGTCCCATTAACCAGTGTTGGATCAAGAACATCCCATGGATTCGGCTTGTAGCTCCATCTGTCCCAGCGTCCCAGCGCCAGCTTCAGACACTGTAGTACCTGTGGTGCCGCAAGTCCCCAGACCGGTCAACCTTACCCAGAATTTTCAACACCTGGGACGGATGCATCTGCATTTCTGAATGCAATGTTCAGCATATTCTCTTGTGCCTTGATCCCTTCTGGTGCGCAATTGAACCACTGGGTCCAATGGCTTATTCTGTGAGAGGAATGATGATGCCCTTCCAACCTGTACCGTTCACCCTATTTCCCCGGCACCACAAGCGGCTCCCTGACACTGCAACCCACATCTCTGCCGCTATAACCTTTCTCTCTGAATACGCAAGTGCCTCAGACAGAGAATCTTTCACTAATGCCCCATCGCTTCAGAAGAGAAGCTAAAAGACATATTGAAGAGGACATGTACTTCTTTGGAGATACTGATCCTCTAGAAGATCCAAATGCTGTTTTTAACCTGAAGTTTTAGGGCTTAAAAGATGCAGGGAGGCTTGATACCTCTCCAGAATGTGAGCTCTTAACACTCACTGGTATGCCCCACACTGGAACGGACCTCATATCACACTGTGGTAAGAAGGGCAGCAGACATGCTTGACCTACAATTACCATCTACTGAGGTAAGGTCTAATATCTTCACTAAAAACTTGCATGCCACGTGTCACACGGAAGAACCCATACTTCTGATCAATGAAGTCTTAACAGAACACTTAATAGTCATATGGGAAAAGCCGACCAGTTCTACAGCGGTCTCAAGAACAATTGGTAGGCGATATAAGCCTGCCCCTGGCGATCCTGATTTCCTCTCATCTCATCCTTTTCTGGAGACTGTCTTCTTGTTCCTCTAAAATGACTCCATGTTCTTTCCCATAAGATTGGGGTTAACGAAAATGGAACACTTCTCTAAAAAGATTTTCTCAGCTGGAAGCATGGCTCTTAAATCTATCAATGACTTGCCTGTTAGCAGATATGTGCACGCCTTACTTTTATTTATTTTTTTAACTTGTTTTTTATTCAGAATTGTACAAGTATCACATTACATGTTATCCCACAGGGTCATGGAGTAATAAAAAAAGTAATAAGTATTATCTTATATATCAGGCTACTACTGCAGCCTACCACAGCAGCCCTGGGGCTTGCCTATACTCTCGGCCCGGGAGCAGCATTATAAATCACATATCTTCATATTTAACACGCAGTACAATTCCTGTGAACGTGAATTATTCAAGGAAAAATATAACAATAAAACAAAAAACTTGGCAGCGACAGGCAGTCGGGTATTATTCTCTAGAGAATCCCCAATCAGAGAGCAGGAACTAGCTATATACGTGAGCCGAACCCTCCTGGCTCCCGGGGCAGACCATCCCACCCGAGTAGGTAGGGGGGGGGGCTAACTGGAATACATGCATGGGGTATTGGTCTTGAGCGACTCCATCCGCCGATACAGGTGTACGATCCATCTAATCCTCAATATCCAAGAGACACACAGAGCTCCAACCTGTACCTGTCCCTAGGCTCGTACCTTGTGTCGGAACCCCTCTCACCAACCGTGTTACCTCAGGCCATTCCCCCCTCGCACACCTCACATCTTCAAACTTTACCCAATGTCAGTCAGACAATCAAGGGATCTACATCCAGTGTCAACATGGGGGAGGTGGAGTCTGCCGTCTGTGGAGAAACCATTGCCCCGTCACCCGGACTCCCATCCAACAGCATGTTCTCCAACATATCCCCCCAAGCCTCTAGATCGCCTTCTGCATTCTCATCAGTGTGAACCGAGTGCAGATGACGCTCCTCCGCCACGCCCAACTCTCTCAAGTCCGACCCCCATTTATCCAACCGGTGGGGGGTGGAGGGGTGCAAGGTGTGTCCAGTGTATGGCAATCCGGCGTTTAGCCAGCACTAGTCTCAAGAGGGCAAATCTATGTCGCATACAGGCCCCCATCTTGGGGACCGGGAGGACACCCAAAAGACAATGTTTAACCGACGCCTCAAGATGGATCCCCGTGACTTACCGCAGCATGCGCAATACTTCTGCCCAGTATATCTGAAGTCGGGCACAATCCCACATCATGTTTAGGAACTCTGCGGGTCCCACACTGCATCGGGGGCATGTCGGGGAGTGGGCTGCATTAAGCCTCGACAGTCATTGAGGTGTCAGATACGTATGATGCAAATAATAAAACTGCATAAGTTTAAAGCGTGCGTTACTAGCTACCTCCCGGACCTGTGCAAACGCTCATCGCCACTCCCCCTCGGTGAGTGTCAATGACAGGTCAGCCATCCATCTATCTTGGATTTTCGACACATCAACCCTACGGTCCGCCTTCAGGGCCTTATATATGCGGGAGATCAGTCCACTAAAGGAGCCCGGATCAAGTAAAAACATCAGAGTATCTGTTTCATCAGGCTCG
This sequence comes from Calotriton arnoldi, assembly GCA_963921515.1. Taxonomy (NCBI): domain Eukaryota; kingdom Metazoa; phylum Chordata; class Amphibia; order Caudata; family Salamandridae; genus Calotriton; species Calotriton arnoldi. The sequence goes on from CAWUFW010002480.1 coordinate 510,296, forward strand.
TCTGGGAACGTTGTCCATACCTCGTGAGCTAAGCGCAATATTTTTGCATATTTCAAAAAGTGACCATCCAGCACCCAATAACACTGCTTCGCATCCGCAAAGTCCCATTGAGGTACAGGTCCCCAGCCACCACACATCCCCCCTCATACCACCTCGCAAGGTCCATCACCGCCTGTATCTGACGGAAGCCTTGGAGCCAGCGGAGGGGGAGCAACTGAGCGTGCAGGTCCCTGCATAGGATCAGGATGACTGCCTGCTCCCAGGCCCCCACGACCTGACGAACCACGAACGGGCAATCCGAAGGAGTCTGTGAACCCATCCTGAGATGTCTCTGGAGCTCCACCCTGCGCCCCAGTTCGCCAATAACACCTTCTCTGCATTCGGACCCTCGGCGCACCACTGCACCGCATACTGCAGCAACCCTGCAAGATAATAGAAGCTGAAGTCTTGGAGACCCAGGCCCCCAGAGTCCATATCTAATTTCAGCACCTCCAATTTCACACTGCTGCATTTTCCGCCCCACACCAGGGATATCAGGAGGCTATTTAGGGTGGTGAAGGTAGCCTTTCGGATACAGCAAAATGAATTCTGAATAGCCTGCTGGCCTTTCGTAAAGCCATTAAGACGTACCTCTTTCCTGTGGCCTAATTCTGTCTTTTTATGTTCACTTCTTCATTTGCCGCTTTGCCCAGTTTCTTAGCCTCCATGCCTTTCTGCTGCTAGCGCCGGGACGCACCTTTGCTGAGGCAGCTGCGCGCTTTATAAGCTTAGTTAACATAACATAGTTAACATAGAGGCAGCGAGGAAGCATAACCATCTTGGCCAAGGCCACCCGCCTCATAACTGAGAGGGGAAGGCGATTCCAGAACTGAATAGATGCCTCTAAGCCTGCGATGGGGGTCACCTCAGGCCTCGTGCAACCCTGCCAGATAGGTGCCGGTCGTGCCTCCAAGGAGCCCTCAGCAGAGACAGCTGGCTAGTACCAGACACAGCCCATCTCAGTAACCTCCGTGGGACGTCCAGCAATGACCGCCAAGATAGTCACATGGGGCAGTTCTGAGGCAGAGCAAGAGATCCAGGGGGGAGAAGGGAGCAGTCCATACCCCAGCGAGCCATGAGCAGTTCCACCAGGCAGGTAAGAGGCCAATCTCCCATCCAGTCAGTTGCGGCATTGGGCAATCCACAGCACCCAGGAATTATTCATTAAGCAAGGGGGGGAGCCCCGCCTGGGACTTCACACCAGAGGAAGGCAGCCGCAACCCACAAATCTCCCCAGAAAGACCCCCAGTGCTGGCAATCCTCTCACGGGACTCACAAGTCACACAGCGCAAGATTGGCAGTCTTCACTTCCAATATAATTGCCCCCACCGTCGTTGCAGTCGCAGCCGATGCCTCTGATATGGCGCCCGGCAACTGTCCAGGAGTTCCAGGCGCGATCCAGCGACGTGGCGTGCACCAGGGGCCCTTAGCCCAAAATGTACGCATATCGACAGCGTCCACGCAGGCGGGCCACCAGTGTCCCACCTGTGCTGCCAGAAAGTTCTACGGGCCACAGAGCACCTCCCCCAGGTGCACCACGCACTTAGCCGGGCCCTCGGCGGACCCCCTAACTCAAGGACTGGAAGGCGATGGAACAAGCCAGGGGGGTCCACCAAGCCGGCACCGTCATGGCACACAGTAGTGCCAACAATTTGGCCTCCATGCCTCCTTTAGGCTCCTTTAGGCCATGCATGCCTCTCTGGGTTCCAGGGGCGCAAGGTGCATCTCACCACCACGCACCCTGTCATGGAGTCACCATCCCTCCGGCTACAGGCCCAGGAATCCTCGGTCGGAGCGTCCGATCCTCCTGGGTTCCCGGCCTCCATCTGTCAGGGGGAAGGGCTTCCAGCACATGGCCACCACTCAGGCCTCTACACTGCCGGCCCCCATGTAGGCACCAGTCACGGTGGGCAGGGAGGGCTAGTCTCTGCAGTCGCACCCCACCGGCGATGTTCTGGTCCCAGCAGCCAACAGCAGCCACCCGGCGCAGGCAAGGTCGGGTCTCTCAACGTGCGCCAGGCCTCAGCTAGGCCCCGCTCCCAATACAGCAGAGCAGAGCGACATCTGCTCCAATCCGCACCCCTGCAAAGCCCACATCTGTACCAGGAACGAGGGGTGTTGTTGCAGGTGAAGGGCAGCGGAATGGACAGGAGAAATGCAGGATTTCAGTTGGGAGCTCCTTAAAACGCATCTGCTGCGGCCGCCATCTTGGCCACTGTGCACACCTTACTTGCCTACGAACAGGCAGTCAAACCAACTTTGTCTGAAGAACTTAAAACCCATTATGGAGATGGTCAGGCAGCAGCCAAACAGGTTATTCAATCTGACATTGGCACTGCAAACTCAGTGTTAAGAACCATGGGAACATCTGTCTGCCTTCAATATCATGCATGGCTGCAAAACTGGATTTTTGCAGGATTTCCAGACCAAGCTAATGGACTTTCCATTTGATGGTTCCAACCTCTTTGGTGCAAACGCAGTCTCTATGCTGAAATGATTTATTGCTAGCACCACTCCGGCCAGATCCCTGGGTCTTCAAACGCAGGCGAGGGACTACAGACAGTTCAGGAAGTTTTGTGGCTTTAGCGGAGGCCTTTTCCTTTTGAGGCCATCAGTATTATGTTCAGCAACAGGCGCACCTCCTCTATAAGCAATATAGACAGTGTGGCAAAGGAAGACAGCATGCCCTACCTTGTCCTTCCTCCTCTTCTACCTCTTCTTCCCCAGCCACAAAAGAGAAACACTCCTAGTTCTTCCTTACCCGATCACACACAGCTCCTTGGAGGACTGGTATCCTCCTTTCCACAAGTGTGAAGGACCATCACATCAGACTTTTGGGTGTTGCAAATTGTGGAGAGGGGGTATACCCTGCCCTTCCAACAGCCACCACCTCCCATCCCTCCCCATCCCGATGCACTCCTGTAAGACCATCTGCAGGTCCTTCAGCAGGTAATTCAATCCTTACTAAAGGGTGCAGTAGAATTGGTTCCAGAGCAGGAAAAAGGTCGGGGATGCTACTCCTGGTGCTTCTTGTCCCCAAAAAGAACATCAGATTTCCTCCCATCCTAGACCTCTGGGTTTTAAACTGGTTCCTCAAAAGGAAAGTCAAAATGCTGTCCCTTGCTCAGGTTCTGCTTGAGTAGAAGACATGACATTCTCCGTTTTGCCCTCTTGCTGGCCCAATAGGGCTGTGCAGTTGTGTCTGTTAAAGGTTATTTCTCAGGCCTATCGACTTTTCTGTATCTACCTGGTCAGCCATCTCTAAATCTCCCATTGTTCTGAGATTCCAGAAAGGTCTCACTAACAAGAACCCTCACACTCCCTTTATAATGCCATAATGGGATCCTGGTTTGGTTCTTACTTTCCTAATGTGTCCCCATTTCAGCCTTTGCACAGTTGTCCCTTACTTTTACTGACATTCAAGACGATTTTCTCAATCGCTATCAGTGAGCCGGGCAGGTAAGTGAATTACAAGCATTGAGCGTACAACCTCCCTTCATCTCATTTTTTCCTGTCAAGCTAGTGATGAGAACCATGGCTATCTTCCCGCCTAAAGAAGTCGGTGATAGCGGCGGCGGTAGCATTGGACTCTGTATCCCAGCATTCCTTGGGCAGGAGGCAGCCCTTCGTGATACCTGCAGTACCTGGGCTGCCTTGGCGCTATATAGCGCAACCCTGACTCTTGATTCGTGGAAGGCGCCCGGGCTAAGGGCGGGCCCATCCTGCGTCCGTCAGTGTCAGGAAGAGGCGGGGCCTCCCCCCTTGGTCCTGTTATCCGTTCTCCTGATTTCATTGCTGTTCTTGGAGTAGGACTATCCTTGATTAGGAGCGTGACTCGAACCTGTCCAGGATCATTGCGTTTTGGAATGCTTGAGGTTACCTGCTTGCCTATAGCTCCGCTGGTTCCTGGCTTCATTCACTTTGGACTTAATTTTGTTCATGATTTTTTCGTTCTTGATGGGTACTGTTGCAGGTTGTTGCACTCTGGATGTTCAATGCGTCTGTGATTACGAACTGACCTGACATTGCTCTTTGGATATCCTCTCTATTCATTGTTTTTTTGACCGCCACTTAGACGCACTCCCTGATTCATCTGGCCCTAGGGCGCTTGTATTTCTCTCTCTTATCTCGCACTCTGGGTCTTTAGTTTTAAATTTTTGTGGGGCCAGTGCCTTCTCGCCTTTGTTTTTAGGTCTCGCCTATGCAGCGCGCATGCGCTGCATAGGAGAGACCTTTAGCGATCGGCACAGCTTTGGGGGCAAACGTGCACGCGTTGCATTGCTTGCAATGGCAACGCGTGCACGTCTGGCGATTCCCTTGCGGGAGCGCGCGGCGCCATATGGTGGCGCCATATGGTCGCAATCATCGCGCCTTGCTGCACGCTCCCGCAAGGGAATCGCGCAGCCCCCCCCCCCCTGCTGCCGCGCGAGGCGCGCGCTTGTGCTGGTTTTCTAAGAGCTGGATGAAACAGGTTGCTTTAGTTTACAAAAACCCCACAAGTTTGTAATCTCTATTGACAGATGGCATCTGAAAGTGGTTCTTTCTAATAGGATATAACAATAATGGGCATGGTTGTGTGTCACATTGGGGGCTGTCAGGTATATCCTACTGTGTTCATGAGCCATGGTTCAATTTTAGGCATCGCTGGTTGAGATGGTTAATTGTATGCATGCGAGCAGTATGTTCCCAGCTCCTGATGCTCAAACTGTGCTGCCAGGGCAGGGGGTAGGGTGAAAAGGGGAATAGAGACGCTCATCGGAATGACTGCCCAAGGGAAGGTAGCTGAACAACCCTGCACTACTAAGCACGGTGGCACACTTCACGGGGTGGAAGTGTCGCTGCGGGGTGAGGCCTTCACTTGACTTTACCTAGATGTTCTGCAGGAAGCAGAGGAAAAGTAGAGTTGCTATCACACATACAACAAAGTGAATAAACCAAATACGGTTGGACTGAAATCCTAAACCAGGGGTCCTACAAAAGTCACACCCAGCAATTTTGACGATTGTGGTAAATTTCGTGTGATTTGATGGCTTTCCTAAATTTCTTTTTACGGGTTCTAGCTGAGTCTTTATTGCTCACAACCCCAAATTGATTTTGCTAATTAAAGTAAAAAAGTGATGGATTGTTTATCAGCTGCTTAAAGCGTCAATCTGACAATATGGTACCTCACATATCACTGTCCAAGCCGCAACTTTATGTTCCCATTAACAATATGCCCTCCTACTACATACAGCTGCATCACAACTCCAGACACCTGTACACGTCCATTAAGATGGTACTGAAATGCTTGTTTTGCAGTCTGTGTATCCCTTTGATAAAGACAAGCATACTTCTCCATAAAGGTCACAACCCGAAGCAGATTTACGAACAAACTGGATTCAAATGTGAAATTAATCACTTAGTCAGACTCTTTCAAACAGAGCCCCTACCTCACGATTATATTCCTGAACAGTGTTTTGGTAAGTGTACATTTTTTCTCTGTTGCAAATAGGCTTTTATATCTGCACCGGATGTTTTGTTTAATTAATGTGTTTATTATTGCCCCTTGTAAATTGCTCAGATATCCACTTGACTTGGGCGCGCTATTTGAACCACAAAAAACCATAAAGAAATGCGCTTTGTTTTCGATTTTAGTAGACAATGAGTTGTCTTAAGCGCACCGGAATGGTTAGGTGGACTCTTGAGGTAAGCGTCCTGTCATTCTATTGCGAAGATTTGAAGCTTTTCCTCTCAAAGCCGGACGCTAGTGAGAACGGCTCATCACAGTTCAAAATAGCACCGCAGAAATGGAGGTCACATCTGAAGGATCTTTCCTAGCAGACTGCTACACAGAGGCATTTACATTTTTTTTTTAATCCAAATAGAAATTCTGTTGTAGCATCTGGAGCGGAACATGTAGATCTTCAGAGGGAAAGCACTTCATTGTCTAATGCATTTTATTCAACCCTGTGTTTTAAAAGGGAGAAAGAAGTTTGAGCCTTCGGGTCAAGGCAACATTTAAAAGGTTAAAAGCTGTCCAAGGAGGTTACAGTGTCTATGAAAGCGAATTAGATTATGTTTGAAGACGGATGGAGAAAACAATAATTGAGATAAACTGCCACCCTTTAAAAAGACTTCCAGCTGCCTAAATGCTCTTGAGAGCAGAGGAAGATCTAAGCTGAAACAAGCATTGGCATAGCCAATAGGTCTCGCCTTTGGGACCTTATAAGTATTTAGTTATGCAGCAAAATATCCTTACTGCAACAACATTAATTGTTGTATGGCTAAACACTTATAAGGTCCCAAAGGCGAGACCTATTGGCTTGATTGGTTACTCCACCATGCAAGCCCAGCTAAAGATCAGTATCTGCTCAGCTGCAGACCACTCACATACTAACTCCACACATACCTACATTCTGGACCAGGAAAGTGGGAGATTTTGGGGAAAAAATAGGGGTAATGTATTTTCCCCATTTGCTTCTATTGAAGCAAAGGCAATTTTTCAGGCGGAAGAGAGCTAAAATAAAGCCATTTTCGGCTTCAAAAATTGGAAGTCTCCCACCTGAATTGCGTCTGTTGGCATGTATGATACTCTACCAAAATATACTTGTTTTAGATTCCTACTTTGATAATCCCTTCTATAGTGCTTAGAAGCGTCACCAAGCTGATGGAAGTGCTTCAAAACAAATACTATAGATAAATAAATTCCAAGCAAGAGTCAACCACGCTGCTTGTATAAGCACTTGTAAAAACAGTACCGACCCACAGACAGTAACCGTGCCATGCTGTGTACATCACTGGCAGGGACCGAGGGAACCGTAAACAACAGCAGTCCGTGTCAGAACCCACGGTCTAAGAGTATGCCAAAGAAAAGGACTAGAAGATGCCACAAACATCTGGGGGCGTGTCATCACGTAGACAGCTTTTCTCTACCTGGAACAATGTTTACCAAATGTGAAGTAAAAAGGGAAATTATTAGCAAATGCGCATTCCACAATACTTACTCCTAAAGGATGGCAAGCGACTGAAAGCTCAAGCGTGAAGCCTGGCTCTGTTCGGCATCCTCTTGGATCTTTGAGCCCAAAACGAGCCGAGCTTTCACGTCACTTATGCCTGCCGCCCATGCTGTGATCTCATGCACAAAAAATTTAAGATAAAAAGTGACTTTTGATGTGTGAAGTGAGTGCAAAGAGGGTGATCTAGAGGCTGAATTGCACAGCGTGAGACCAGAAGGCCTGGGATCAATCTTAGCTTCCCTGCTTTTCCAAATTGTGTGTTCCTGGGCACATATTTTATTTTATCGCACCTCCTTTTTGTTGTTCATTATAATGTATGAGAGCAGCTTCAAATAATGGCGTAGAGATGGAGTGGGCGGCAATAAATACAGATGAGCTCCTCTGCGAGTGCTCCCTCCCCTCCCCCCCATGAGTGATAAATTGGGTAACTGCTTAAGTCACTCACGCCCCCAGGAAGTTCACGGATCCTTCCTAAATCCTTGCCAGCTTTCGCATCTAGCTTTACGGTGGAGACGCTGTAGCATGCTGTGATCCTGGGCAAATAACTTAATCTCCCCTTGCCTGTAAAGGGAATATGTGTCTGTAATTCAACGGGTGCCCATGTAAAGCGCTCTCATACAAGTCGAGTTTGTGCTTTATATAAGTGCTAAAAGCTATATAAAACTGCTAATAAAAAAAAAATACGAACTTCCACTTACATAAGTTAACTGTAAGTTATATATTTCGAAATGCGTGTGTACTTCGGCATGGTGGGGTGGATAAGGTTGAGCAGCCGGTGATGTACCCAGGGTCGGGGTGAGAGAAAAACAAGCGCAAGTGCTCCCCCCCCCTCTAGAGTGATAAATTGGGTAACTGCTTAAGTCACTCACGCCCCCGGGAACTTCACGGATCCTTCCTTGCCAGCTTTCGCATCTAGCTTTACGGTGGAGACGCTGTAGCATGCTGTGATCCTGGGCAAATACCTTAATCTCCCCTTGCCTGTAAACGGAATATGTGTCTGTAATTCAACGGGTGCCCATGTAAAGCGCTCTCCTACAAGTCGAGTTTGCGCTATATATAACTGCTAAAAGCTATATAAAACTGCTAATAAAAAAAAATTACGAACTTCCACTTACATAAGTTAACTGTAAGTTATATATTTCGAAATGCGTGTGTACTTCGACATGGTGGGGTGGATAAGGTTGAGCAGCCGGTGATGTACACAGGGTCGGGGTGAGAGAAAAACGAGCGCGCGCGCCTCAGCTGTAAGTTAAAAACAAGCATTGGCTGCGCGGCCGTGAAAGTAACGCGGCCGTGAAAGCGAAAGTTATGGCAGGGACGTGCTCTGTGGTGGGGGAGGGGCAGAGCGAGGCGCTTGGGAGAGCAAGGCTTAATGAGCATGAAAGCCACATGGCGGCTGCGCGCGTGCACGCGCTCGTGAGCGCAAGTTTGAGGCCAGGAAAAGATTGTGGTAGCACTTTGAAAAGCCACTAACTAAATGTCTCGCAGAGCAGCGCATGCGCTGGCTCAGCGAGACCTAAAAATGACATAAGGAAATGTCACCTCGCTGAGAAATCAAACAATAGTTATTTTTATGTTTTGTTTTTGTCTTGTGTCTGTTTGGCTGCATAGAACAATTGGTTGAAAAGTCGAGTAGGTCCAGATGAATAGGTGCAAATGTTGCCTCTGGGTGAAACTGGGGCGTTTACAGAGCAAAGACGTCAATAGCAGATGCTTAAGTTTGCCATGGAGGATGGGCAGGTTCTCATCTGCTTCCTCTGTTGAAGCCCAGCTCTTGGCTAGCTCTTCATGTAATGCCACCGCTGCGTGCCCTTGGTATGCCACCACTTTGACCTTGACTCAAGGAGTACAGCGCTGATCACCGGGACTGCGCTACGGAGGCTTACTAAGATGCCTTAATCCACCAGTGTTAGGATTCAATCGACACTGCTGCCCTGAATACTGCACATTGAATTCCAATACCTATTCTAATTCACTGCTACAATTATGCGGACCGCCACCTGAGGGGCTGTAACCCTGACTTCGCCTTGATACAGGTTGTTCCCCCCCTATCCCCGTCCTGAGGAAGACCCGCCTGCAGAGGATACAAACCACCCTCTATGCGCCAGGGTCGAAACGTCGACACTTTCCCCTAGTGGGCCTGTACCCTACTTCACCCCATCCCTACCACTTTACAGAAGATTATACTCTGTACAACATCAAGAACCAGAAAAGTACTTTCAAATCCATGAGAGACAGGCCCCATTGTAAAACTGGTGCTACTGTAAACCACGACCAGTTTACTAAGGACATCACTATGTGTAATTGATTGTTTTAACTACTCTCTCATTTCCCTCCCTATATATCTGTTCTATTCTCACGAGCACAATCCTTTTTCCACACTCCCCCTGGAGCAACCCTCCTTTCTGTTTTGAAACACTCTCTACAGTGATCTGTTATAATAACTGTGAGATTAAACAGTCACTATTGAAGCTATTTATGGTGCTTGTGTGTCTTTTGAGGAAATACTTAATTGAATTGAGAAACTACTGGGGTACACTTATGATGTAACTTGAGTTCTATGTGTACCATGTTCATAGATTTTGACTTAATGAATACCTCCCTAAGGAAATTAGTCTAGGACCATTTTTCTATACCGAGCATTACCCAGGTCCATGGACTAGTATGGGTCACCCCATTATTTTGTAATGGACCACTTTGACCTTGGCGGATCTTGAAGGCTGGTTTGACTGATAGACAATATTTTGGCTCTTCAGTAGGGCATTCAGGATCAGCTGGCCTCATCAGGTGTAGGCTCTAGATGTCGATTTTGCAGTTTTCCTTGACGCAACCCCATTTTTTGTTGGTAACCCAGTTTTGACAGCATTGTGACGTTAGTGCCTCCAATGACACGTGCCTGAGTTGGCTCAGGTGTAATATTAAGTGCTCTGTTCTTGCCAGACCACCCCAAAAGCCTTTTCCGACCTCTGTGGTCTGTCTAAACCCATAGTTTTGGGGAAACCCTCTCCTGAATAGCAGGGGAGGTACAGACACTGGTCACTCAGCACAATTCTACCAGAAATGGAGCTGACTAGGGGCATCTGGCGTACCCGTGCAGCCTGGAGAGATCTTTCACGGTGGGCTACCACTGACGATGTAATGTGAAGGTGGGTGCTTTTACTGCTTTAGTCAGTCAAGGGGCTTCTGGGGCCTGCCTGCTTTGTCATCACCACATTGCTGTGCCACACAGTGGGGCAATGTTAATAAGTGGTGCTGGGTCTGAAGAGGGGGAGAAGACCTCTCACTCTCAGTGGGCACCGATATCTTGGCTACAGGGGCGTTTAACAGCAGCGTGCAAGAAAAAGATGCTTTACTACAGCTCCCGGTGGTCTTTATCGCTTGGCTGTGTTTTCCTCCTTTGTGGGAATGCTCGTTTGCGGCAAATACTGGTGAAATACGTGCAGAAATGCTTTGAGTGACCACGTGTTAACATGGTTTTACCGACACCGGGACATTGTGCATGCAAAATTTGGAGTGACTGGTATTTCTGCTTATTATTTAATGGGCGCAAAATGGGGTGAATACATTTTCAGCGGGTTTTACACCGTGTAACGCTTGCACGGAGGCCCAAAGCTCAACTCAGCCTATAGGCGCCTACACAGAGGCCCGAACTCTCTTCCAGGCGCCTCACCGGGGTAGCAGTCATTTACTGTTCTAGTTCATGACTTTGTCGATGGATGCTACAAGAGTTTGCAAAACTCGTGAGGATTTACGGATTCACATATCACCAACACTAAGATAACGCAACCGAGCCACAAAGTAAGGCACGTGCCTCACCGTAATGGCTGCCCAGTTTCCCGCCTTACATGTGTACCGACAAAGAGTTTTTTGTTTAACACGCAATGATGTCCTCAAATGGTCTGTATTTTTTAGGCTGGAGTGGTCTTCCAACAAAATGAATGTGTTCATATTCTAAAAGCGGATAGCTCTTTTCAAGAACTGTTTGTGATAAGGGGGGGGGGGGGGTCAAACTTAGGGGAGAATGGTTCAAGCACTGTCCTGCTCCCCAGGGATCATTAACAAGTTACTCCACTCAGACAGAACCAAGTAGGACACTGTCCATATAATCACGCGTCTTCCCACAGAACTCGGCCATTGCCAGTTTCGGACAGGAAAGGACACGTGACGTTTTGTCAACCGGTAGAGGCCGTGTATAAAACTGGCATGCCTAGCATTTCACTCAGTTACTGTCATCGCGTAAAAGTGGCACAAAGGCAGCGACATCTTTTATTACACGAGGATTACTATCAGGCATTTCAGGTTTGGAAACAATGCTGCCATCTTTGTCGCATTTCATTGGGATATACTGCCACCTGGTGGCTGCTTTGAGAACGTTCTTGTATTTGTGCGACTTGTGTATTGGGAGACTCTAGGTAGGCCCAAGGAAATGTGTGTGTTCTGGCTTGGTTGACCACACAACTGTCTGAATGAGCGTTTTATTTATTTTATTTAATGCAATTTTATATAGCGCTGACTTTACCCAAAGGTGTCAGAGCGCTTCACAATAGAACCAAGTATGTTACATGAGGAAATTTACATACTTACACGTTACAGATACAAACGAGATAGGTGAAAAAGTAAAATAAAACAATAGGTGGCAGTTACACAAAACTCAAACACATTAGGATCGTAAAGGCATAGATTACATATTTACAACATTGTAAGAACTTCCTTAAGGGACATGAAAAGGGATGTATTAATTCTGGAAGTGTCTTTGGAAGAGGAGAGATTTGATGTCAGTTTTGAACGTCTGGGTAGAGGTGGTGGTACAGAGTAGTGGAGGAAGCGAGTTCCAGATTCTAACCGCACTGCCTGAGAAGGATTGAGCCATCGATCTTTCCCTTTTGAAGGTGGGGGGCTCAAGCGGTAACTTTTCCGCATTGCGTGAAGGTCTAGAACCTCCAGAGATTTTAAGTTTATTTGCCAGGTATCGAGGGGAGGAAGTGTGCAAGGCTTTGTGGGTGATACAGGCAGTCTTGTAGATTGACTTTGCTTCAATGGGAAGCCATTGAAGAGAAAACAGTATGAGTGTGATGTGGTCACTTCTTTTGGCCCCAAATACAAAATGAGCCGCTGAATGGAGTACAGATTTGAGAGAGGAAAGGTGGGATTTGGGGAGGCCAGCAAGCAGAGAATTGCAATAGTCCAATCTAGAGAGAACCAGAGATTGGACCAAGGTTTTAAGGTCTTGCTCCGGAAAGAAGCGTACTGAATCCCCCAGAGAAGGCGCAGTTGGTAACGTGCATTCTTTGCAATGTAATTGATGTGGGAGTGTAGATTGAGCCTTTTGTCAAGTATGACCCCAAGGGATTTAGCGCTGTTGACAATGATAGGTTTGTTGTTCAGTAAAGTCAGCTTATCCATCCAAGATTGAACAGGAGGAGGAGAGAGTGAGGTAGAGAGGAAGAGGAATTCAGTTTTGGAGGTATTCAGAATGAGTTGATGAGCTAACATCCAGTTTTGAATAGAGTTGAGGGTAGTGTTGAGGGATGAGATGTCGTGTGCGGAAGACACCTTAAGGTAGATTTGGGTGTCATCAGCATAGAGGTGGTAAGGTATCCCAGATTTACTTAGGAGATTTCCCAATGGTTTAAAGTAAATATTGAACAAAGTGGGTGCGAGTATAGATCCTTGAGGAACGCCTTGACCTACCGCCATTGAAGACGAAAGGCTGCTCGCTATGTTAATCACTTGAGATCTGTCCGAGAGGAATGAAGCAAACCATTTAAGCACTGTGCCTTCCAAGCCCATTCTCTGTTTTAAAGTGTTTAGGAGAGTGTTGTGATTAACTGTGTCAAAGGCTGCAGAAAGATCTAGAAGAATCGGAAGACAAGACGCCCCAGAGTCAAGTACACAAAGGGCATCGTCGATCACTTGCAGCAGGGCTGTTTCAGTGCTGCAGTCTTGCATGAAACCAGATTGGAATTAGTCGAGAAGATTGTTATCCTTAATATGTAGGGAAAGTTGTTTCGCTACACATCTTTCTGTTTATTTTAGTAAGAAAAGGGAGGTTGGTGATGGGGCGGAAGTTGTTGAGGTCATTTGCATCAGCAGAGGGTTTTTTAAGAAGTGGGGTAACCTGTCCTGTTTTAAGGGCACCAGGAAGGGAGCCTTGGCTGAGGAAGAGGTTAACCAGACTGGTCCAATAGGAAAGAGTGTGGGTGTAGAAGTCAATGGCGATGTCACTCAGGATGGGGTCAAAAGAATTCTCCAACGAGTAGCACGTGATCTAATGGTAGCTCTCCTGCTACCTGTCAGTAGCTCTCCTGGTAACATCCCAGCCTTCTAAATTGGAAATTTTCGCCTGCTTAAATTAACAAATGTATGAATAGATTGTGTGTACTGTCAGAACTCCTAAACCAATGTTTGGAGAAAAAAATCTGACTTTCGAAAATATATTTAAAGGTGATTTTTGAGTGATACATCATGTGCAGATACTTATCACTAATATTATTACTTTTTTGTCAAGGGCACTGCAGCTGTAACTAGCATGTATTACCTATGTAAAGCCATTCCAAATTGACAAAGCCTTTTTTACTGGCAACCGTCCTGATGCGCTGAGGTGATTACTGCTGGTAATCCTGGACATGGTGGTTACTAATGTAATCTTGTCTGATCTCACTAGTACAATTGGTAGCTCACAATGATTTTCGATTAACATACATAGCTCTTATTACACAAAAGGTTGGAGACCCCTGGGTTAGAGGGTTTTGTTTCAAGAATGCATTTGAGGAGGGCATCATCAGAGATGACGTCAAAGTTCTGCCAAGTGACTAAGGATTTGCATTCCTCTAGGGGGGTAGGGTGAATGCCCTGATCCACCAGTGATTTCACTTATTCATTAAAGAATATAGCGAATTCTGCTGCTTTCTTCGTCAGGCTTAAAGGTTGAGGGAGAGAAGTTTGTATTTTTGATGAGGTCAAATAGTTTTTGGGTCTGTTTTTGGCTGAGTCGAGGAGGGTTCTGAAGTGTGACGCTTTTTCATGGAAGATGTGTTTGTGGTATTTTGATCTTGCTGAGCGCAGAGTAGAGAGTTAGTGGTGGATGGAGATTGTCTCCATTGTTTCTCCAGGACTCTCAGGTTCTTCCTTTCTTCATAAAGGGATTTATTGAACCATGGAGCAGAAGGAATAGGCCTTTTCTTTTTGCTCTGAAGTGGAGCAACATTATCAATTATGACTGCAAGGACTGAGAGGCATTGGGAGGTAAGATCGTTGACATCCGAATTAGGGTCTAACATTGGAAGTGATATCATAGCTGAATTGCAAAGAATGTCAAGGTCAATGTTTTTGGTGTTACGGAACCCGGTAGTAGTCCTTTTAAGTTGGACAAGAGTTACAGAGTGAGATAGGTGAAGAGAGAAGGGGATGAGGAAGTGGTCGGACCAGTCTACTGGAATAAGGACAGCAACAGTTAGCATATCTGCTTGGATATAACAAGGTCAAGAATTGATCCCCTAGAGTGTGTTGGTTATGTGCAGTGTTGGATAGGATCATTAACTGAGAGAAAAGTGGCAAGCCTACTGGCAGCTGAGTCTTCCAAGGAGCCCCAGTGAAGTTTAAAGTCTCCCAGAAAAATGTGTCTGTCACTTTGAGAGTATTGGTCGCTGGCGAAGTCGGTGAGTTCCTCCAAGAAAGAGGAGCACTCACCGGGCTGATGATATATGGCATGAAATCTGAAATGAGAGCAGTGTTGCACTTGAAACTCCAGAGAAAGGCATTCAAAGGTATGGACGGAGCTGTTAGGAAGTACCTTGAATTGAAGGGAGTTTCTGAAGATGATTGCAATACCTCCCCCAACTTTATCTGTTCTGTCATTTCTAAAGATGGAGTAGTCGGTGGGTAGCAGAAGATCAAAAAAAGTATGAGAGGTGTCGTTGAACCAGGTCTCAGTGAGGAAAAGAATGTCAAGATTGTGAAGAATGATAGTGTCAGAAATTTCCAGCTTGTGTTTAGTTGCAGATCTGCAGTTGTGGATTAAACAGCTCATCTCTGACAAGACTGTTTTGGTGAAGGGGGCGTTTGGGCTTATAGGGGTGATAGGGATAATGTTCCTGTATGAGGGTGCCAGGGTAGAATAAGGCTAATGTTTAGTTCTGGCAGAGGAGATGGTCGGAATAGTGCACAGAGTAGACTTAAGTGGAGAGGAGAGGGGGATGGCGTTGGAAGTCTTGTAACTAGCCAGTAAATTAGCGATGTCTGCAGAAGACAGATTGTGTGTGGCTTTTTTGGGGGGCGGGAGCAAGGTATTCCTCGGTAGTTTGGGGAAGTGGGTGCTTGCCAGTGGAATTGGGGTGTTGGGAAAGGTGGAAATTTTAGTACTTAGGAGTGAGATGGTGGCTTCAAGCTGGGAGATAGCGGAGATGAAGGATCCAAGTTTGTTTTCTAAAGAGAGTAGGGCTGAGCACGGAATGTTGGGAGGATCGATGGGTTCCGGAGGGAGTGCAATAGGCGAGGGAGGGGAGGGAGAGTTGGGGGTGGGGAAGGAGTAATGGGGTATAGGAGTGAAAGATGGAGTTAGATGGTGGTTGAAAGAAGTTGTCGGTGCATCTTAGGTGGAAAGAGAGCTATCTTTGCAGCTGTTGAACAAAGGAGAAGAATTGAGTTCAAATTTAGGAGGAGACGGGTGTGGAAAGTGAAGGGTGGGTGGAATACGCGGAGGGGAAAGAGGGAGTCATGGAATGGCAGGAGGTTAGGGAAAAGAGAGGAGAAGGGGCTGGAGAGGCCACGTGGGTTAGGAGAGGGGTGAGTGTAAGGGGACTGGCACCAAGTAGAGCGGGAGGATTGACCTAGAGGGTAGTTGAAGAGAGAGTGTGGTTCTACTAGGCCCGGGGAGGGAGAATGAAGAGATTGCCAGGGGGATACAGGGTTGAGCAGCAAGACTGGAGAGATGGAAGGATGAGGATAGAAGAAAGGGGTTTGTGTAGAATTCAGGATACAAGGAGAGGGGAGAGCGGGTAGGGTAGAGGAAAAGGGAGGGGATAAGTGGGAAAGTACACAGAGTTAACTGGGAGATCAGGCTGTTGGAAAGATGGATTTAATAAGGGGGTGGTGGGCATGGTTAGGGGGGAGGAGGTTACTACAGAATTCCAGGATGGAGCAGAGGGGAAAAGGAGAGTGTTAGTCATAGGTAAGGCTGATGTGTTGAGGGTAACGTCCCATCTGGAAGGGGGAATAATGGGAGAAGAGGGGGCAGGGGAGGGGGGGGGCAAAGGGTCGGCTAGGGGGAGGCCAGTAGCTCCCGGTAGAGCGGACTATTGGAGTTTAGGAGGGTCAGGGGGGGAGATAGGGAGTAAAGGGAGGAGTTAGAAGAAGAATCAAAGGAGATAACGGTCGCAGGGATGGGGAGACGGGAAGGAAAGAGGTGGTCGAAAAGAGAGAGACAAACGTCTTTTGCTTGAATCAAGACAGTACCATTGTTATAGAGTGAGATAGCGAGTGAGCCATTAAAACAATTAGAGGGGGAGATTTTTAGCTGTTGCCCATGTGGGATAGAGGAGGAGGAGGTGACGTTGAAGGAATTATAGAAGCTGGTGGACCAGGAGGGGATGTTGTGAGTGAAGAAAATGAAGTCAGTTTGAGCCTCCCATGACAACCACTACTGCTGCATCAAGGTGGGATATTTGGCCCTCAGTACCGCGATCAGGCGACCTGGTCACAGCAGGTGTTAATTCATGACGACATTTTGGGTTCAGGCATGATCGGGTGAGTGAGGTAGGCCCCAAGTTGGAGGGGGATCGAGAAACGGCGGGGTTAACAGGGTAAAGTGACTAGATTTGTCACGTATATATAATGACAAAAGATGATTTAGGTGGATAAATGATCAGAGGACGCCTGTCGGTATCACAGTTGCGAAGGTCGATCTTTGGCCGCCAATTAGGACCAGACATTTAAATGTGCACTAGGAGAGCACAATGTGAGAGGATCGTAAAGAGTCCGCAATCCGTAAGAACATGAAAAGGAAGGCAGTGTGAGGAAATTAGTATGTTCAAGTGGATGGGGTTAAGAGGAGACTGACCTATCCAGGATTGCCATCCCTCTAGGAGGGTATAACAGTCCTCTTTCAATTACTATTGACCTCCGGACAGATTCAGGTCAAGGAAGAACACTGAGTGTCTCCTCTCTTTCTAATGTAGCAAGCACAATCTCTATAACCATGACAGAGAAGAGCAGTGAGTGCCTCTTCTATTTCTGTGCTTCAAGCTCAGATCTGAGAGGCACAAAATGGCTTCGTTGTCGGATGGCAAATGGCTACCAGTGCAATTTAAGCTGGAAACGCCAATCGGGGACATGCCGAGTCAAAGAACTTCAGGGGCGGCGTGTCAGCCCCTATTCCAACAAGCAGTGTAGAATACGCCCAATGGATAGCCAAGTAACACCCAGAACCGGGTTCAGACAGCATGACGCTGTGAATCAGCGACAAGGAGGCCACGTACAGCCCAACCAGCAGTCTCCCTCGATATGCCCTCCAACTCCTCAACGGAAGAGACAGCGGAAGCAGTGCCCTCAACTCGCCGAGCTGGACGAATCGTCAGCATTGTAGGTTCAGGCAGAGGCAAAAATGGGTTGGGTCCCGAAATCACGGTGCCCGACCCAGAGGACCCACAGGCCGGGGCCGGACCCACACCAGCGGGCCGAGTCCCTTAAAGATTCCCCCCTCGGCTCACCTGTGTTGCCGATCCTCCTTAAACGCAGACACAATATCCAGTCCCCAGGCGCAGGCCGCTGATCTGGACTGCTCGTGTTATTGGGTTGCTTCAAGTTCCTCCGATGCCGAGGCCCACGGCGGCCCCTCTGCTGCCTGGTGCCCTCGGAATTCGCACTGCGTAGTGCAGTAGCCCCTGGGCCAATATGCCGCACTCTGGTCACCGGCCCCCAGCGTTAGTCTGCTAGGCCCGCGGCGGGGGGGGGGGGTGTAAACAGTGTGCAGCCACCGATCATTCTAGCTGCCATCTTGTCCCAGCGGCTCCACCATCGTGCTCGGGCAAAAATAACTGAATGCTGCTGTAAAGATGAGGCTCACAACGAAGCGTAGGTGGAGATTGTTTATTAAGATATAAACAATATCATAAACCCACCAGTGCGGAAAACGGAGCACCTCCAGCACCAGTAAACTCAGCATACATAATGCCCTTACACATTCTAACTGGTGACCTAGCAACCAACAGTTCTACAAAGCCTAGGGACACGAGAGCAGTGACATACTAAAGATTCCACTCAACATGTTCCCTCTTATTATTTTTTTAAAAGAAAATAGGAAAAGGAAAAGTAAAGAATGAGAAAGAGATAAGATTGAGAAGAACAAGGAAAGGTGAGAAAGAGAAGAGTGAAGGAAAAGAAAATTACTTTAATACAAAATCATCAAATTTCTTAGGTAACTTAACAACTCTTTTCAAGCCAGTATCAGATTTGACATTTTCAAGAGTTAACTCCTTGGAGTAAGAAACATCATTAGCATGAAGGTCAGAAATAGCATGAGATTTGACAACAGAATCGGATGACTCTAAACATGAATTAGAATCCAAGTCAGAAAAATTTCCAACCACACGTGTATCAACATCAGCATTATCCACACTGGGAACTCCAGATCCAAACTTCTCTTTAGAAACTTTCAAATCAAAAAAGGATCATCGGAGTTCATCACATTAAACATTTTCTCTTGACCCGGTTTAAGAAGAACTATGGAACTTTTGTTCCACCAACCTCTTTTGTGTAAAAGAACAGCACTAACAGAAACATGAATGACCCGTACAGGATCAGTAAATTTAGAAGTACCTTTGCGTTGTAAACCAGGCTTAATAATACGAACCCAATCCCTGCACCAACAATTTTAGATTTGGTTCTATGTACATCATCATGGTATGCTTTGTTTTTTAAAGCAGCATCATCTAAATTTTTCTTAACCCTGTCTACAACCATCTCAAAATCCTTGTGAACAGTAAAATCACAACAAGGCGAAATAAGAGTACCGCTCTCTCTTCCCCTCATTAAATAATAAGGGAAACACCTGTGACAGAGTGAGGTGTAGTATGATAGGACCAAAGCTTCTCTTTAAGGAAATCAAAAACGTTCCTCTTACTGTCAAGAGCAGACTGTATGCCCTCTTTAATGAATCTGTTGGCTCTTTCCACTTGACCATTTGCTTTTGGACAATATAGAGGAGCCCTTTCAGCTTGAATCCCACATTTTTAAGAAATTCAACCATTTTGGATGAAATAAATTGAACTCCATTGTCAGACATGAGCAACTTGGGAAAACCTTCCATTTGAAAAACTTTTTCCAAAAACTTGATGACCACATCAGTGTTGGGATTCTCAACAAAATTAAAATAAATCCATTTAGAAAAATTATCAACCAACACAATCAAAAATCTATATTGTCTGCCTAAAGTATCATAGGGCCCTGAAAAATCAATAGATACCTTCTCCCACGGTCCTTTGGGGTTCTCTCGTAAACCAACCGGTTCACTAGACATTTTGCAATGTTTATCCGACCTCACACAGACAAAACAAGCATCAACAAATTTGTCAACAGAGGCGTCCATACCAGGCCACCAATAATGTTGTCTAAGTGATCTCTTAGTACTAGAGACACCATTATGACCATAATGAGCCAATTTAATAAGTTTAGATCTAAGACCCATTGGAGGAATAATTAAGTCATGTCTGACCAAAAACCCATTCGCGATACTGAGCTCACTAGATACTTGTGCATAACTGTGCAATCCTGTCTCAAGATTCCTAGTAGGTGGCCAGCCTTGAACAAGAAATTGCTTGACCTTATTAAGCAAAACGTCCTCATCCGAAAACTTGATCCATTCAGCTTCAGAAACTTTACCCTCACAACTGTGCAAAATGTCTACCAATGCAACAACACACTCATGATGATCAATATTAGACTCATCATTGACATTTTTAGCTGGCAACCTAGACAAACAATCAGCTGTAATGTTTTTACCTCCAGGAATGTGTAGGATCTCAAAATTAAACTCTTGCAATCTGGCAATAAGTCGAATAAGTCTAGAAGAGGCTTTTCCAGAACGTACACCATCCATCATATACACTAATGGCTTGTGATCCGTGACCAATTTAAAGGTTTTCCCCATAAAAATTCTTAAACTTCTCTACAGCCCAGACACAGGCAAGAGCTTCTCTCTCAATAGTACTGTAATGTAGTTCAGCACCCTCAACGCTCTAGATATAAAAGAAATTGTCCTCTCTTTGCTATCCACAAATTGACTAAAAACAGAGCCTAACCCAATAGAACTGGCATCCACAGTAACAACAGATTCACCATTGGGGTCGAATGTTTTAAGAGCGGGAGCTCGTGAAATGAGTGTTTTGACTTTTTCAAAAGCATTGTTGTGATCATCTGTCCATACAAAAGATACACCTTTCCTGAGCAGTTGCCTAAGAGGTTCGACCACTAGAGCATACCCCTGCACAAATCTGGCATAGTATTCTCCGAGTCCTAAAAAGATCTCAAAGAATCTTTATCATATGGCTTTATGGCATTGTTTAGGGCGCTGATTAAATCTACCTTGGGGAAATGCCCTCACAAGAAATTCTGTGTCCTAAATAATCAATTTCCCTAACACAAAATTTGCATTTCTCTTTGCTAACAGTCATGCCTCTGTCATCTAGTTTGGTAAGAACTTTATCTAGTATAGAATCATGCTCATCATGAGACTTAGCAAAAATAAGGATGTCATCCTGGAATGCTTGGACCCCAATAAGATCTTGAAACAAAATGTCAACCAATTTTTGAAAACGCTAGCTGCGGAAGCTAATCCAAACGGCATTCTCAAAATCTATACACTCCAAAGGGAGTGACAAAAGCTGTTAAATCTTTGGAATCCTCATCCAAGATTACCTGATGATACGCCGACTTAAGATCGACAATAGAAAAATATTTAGCATCATTGACAGCCGTGAGTAATTCTTGAATCCTGGGAAGGGGATGACTGTCAGTGATAATGTTCTTATTGAGCGATCTTAAATCAACACACAGCCGTAAATCGCCATTTTTTTTAAGAGCGATCACAATAGCCGAAATCCACTCAGAGCTATTGGTAGTTTCAATAATGCCTTCTGTACATAAATTGTCAAGATGCTCTTTAAGTTTTTGACGAACCCCTAATGGTACCATACGTACCTTGTGCTGTACAGGTATGGCACCTTTTTTAATTTGATGTGGTGAGAAAAACCCTTCACACAACCAACTTTATCTTCAAACACAGCGTTATGTTTTGTTAATATGATATTAGTACTTGAATTTTGAGTAGCAATTTGATTAACAGAAATGTCCCTTAGTCTAATTGGAGTATCAGTACCTGGACATAACATTATGCCCAACTTGCCTAAATCATACCACCCAACAATGTTCTTACCATTGACTGCTACATAAATTTTTGTGAAAATGCAGCGTCCCTGAAAATTTAAATTATCCTCAAAGAAACCTAACATTTCAATGTCGAAATTGCCAAACGCTTTGGGATTGACATCCGTAGCTTTAAGTTGCGTACCTTTCCATTTTTCTTCAAAAGTAACATCAGAAATGACAGTAATAGGAGAACCTGAATCAGCCATTACCTCCAATGTGACATCGCCAATAAGGACTTCACCCAAAGGTGCTTTGAAACTAACACCAACCATATTGACATTATTCATGGGATCATACAGGGTAATAATCATATTCTCAAGATCATTAGTCATCTCACTAACAGAATTCACATTTACATTAGTACTATAAGCATTTGTGCCGCCTCTTACGTTCTTACATAAAGTTTGAAAATGGCCAACTTTATTGCATTTAGAACACCTTTTCCTGATGGCTGGGCATTCCGTGTTGTTAGCAAGATGGAACTTGGAACCACACCTGTAACAAGAAGGTTTAAAAGGCCTAGCAACATTGTTAGCTTTAAACACCTTCTTGCCAACTTGAATAGCACACACAGGATTGTTAACTACACTATCCTCCGATGATAACACTTTAGATGACTGTATAGATCTTTCAATACCTTTGGCTATATCCAAGATTTCATTTAACGTAGGGTTACGACAGGCCAATAATCTTTCTTGTATTTTTTTGAGTCGCAATTGAACACAAATTGATCTCTTATACAAACGTCAACATGAGATCCAAATTCACAATTGGCAGCAAGCACCCTCAATGCTGCTACGTATTGTTCGACAGTCTCATCTGCAAACTGTTTCCTCTTGTGAAAAGCATGACGTTCAATTAAAACATTAGGTTCTTCAGTAAATTGTTTTCCTAACCTAGCAATGGCTTCCCTGAAAATATCCCAAGAGTCACCTGCTCCCGATGGTGCTGCAATAGGAGGTAAATTTTCAAATATTTCAATTGCAGCAGATCCCAAATAAGTAAATAAAAGCGCATGTTTCCTTTCAGCAGAAAACTCTTTACCATCAATTGCCACAATATAGTTCTCGAAAGATTTGTACCATTTCTTCCAGACTAAAGTGGGTTTTCCAGGTACACTAAAAAATATTGATGGTTGATTGCAGACTTGTGACGCAGCCATAACTGAATAAAATTATACTTGTAAGCAGAATAATATGAAGACAAAAAAAAAAAAATATATAATAAAAAAAATGAACTAACAAATAAAATAGTCAAAAGCTTAGTACAAACTCAAAGTGTGTGCATCACTGAAGTTGACACACATGAAGTATTAAAAGCGCGCTTTGCAAGTAATATTGTAGAATTCAAAAAAATGAATAATCCAGATGTATGCAGTCATAAAGATGATTCAAACAAAATTCACTTCTGAATATTCACAAAACCCTTTAAAAGAAAAGTGTTTACCTTAACCAGCATGCGGTGAAACACTAAAGGGCAAGAAAAATCAAGGTGTGTGTATCACTGATACACTGCATGACACACTGCAGGACGAGTTGCTGCTGAAAAGCAGATTTGTCGGTAAAAAAAATTCAAAATGGCCGTCACGCACAGCGTGGTGTGACGTTAGATGTCAAGAGGAAATAGACCTTGTTACGGTAGCGTGTGACGAGACAGGATTGAGCGTAGCCACGATCGTCAATGACGAGCACATCAGCGCGAGTAAGGTGGAAGAGCTCGCGCAGGGCCCGCTTCAACTGTCAACTGCCACAGCATACTGACAAAGGTAAGGAAATACCTTGAAAATAGATAAAGTCCTCAAAACGGCAGCGGTAGGTAGGAAGATGCAGACACACAGCAGCGGCACTTCAGAAGGATCAGGCAGCGGCAGGGAAAGCTTTTTTCCGCCGAAGTAGACGCGTGCGGAGAGTAGTCTCGGTTTTCTCCTTCACAGTGGGTTGGAATTCCCAGTCGTCGCCAATGTAAAGATGAGGCTCACAACGAAGCGTAGGTGGAGATTGTTTATTAAGATATAAACAATATCATAAACCCACCAGTGCGGAAAACGGAGCACCTCCAGCACCAGTAAACTCAGCATACATAATGCCCTTACACATTCTAACTGGTGACCTAGCAACCAACAGTTCTACAAAGCCTAGGGACACGAGAGCAGTGACATACTAAAGATTCCACTCAACAGCTGCTCATTAAAAAGTGAAAAATAGTCACCCGCCGCTCCTCTGCGTCCATGTTAGTTTGTTTCCCTGTATTTTTCCATGAGCTGCAGGCTCAGGCCTTGACACCTGACCGCATAGTGTTGTGGTCTCATGGAGAGCCTCTCTCTCCCCCCAGTACCAGCCGGGCCCGGGGCGCGCTCTCGTAATCGCCTTTTCGGAGGGTCTTGGCGGCGAAGGAGAGCGGGGGCAGTGAGGCGACGTTCGCTCGGTCCCGCCGGGGCTCTCGCAGTCATTGGCTATCTCGCGCACTCTTCTCATCCCTCCACAGGCGGCTTTTATCTTCTCTTTTAGCCTCGGGCTGCCACTGCCCTCCAGCGCTGCCGGATGTTCGGCGACAGGGCAAACAGCAACCAGAGGAAGGGAAGAGAACCGGGACTCAATCGGGACAAACCGCTTTTGTTACCAAATATTTGGAAAAAATCATAGAGTAGGCTTTGGCTACGACCAGAAGACTATTTATTTTTCTCTCGTCTGTTTGGTGTATCAAATATTCAGCTTACCTATGAAGTGTTTGTATTGCGATGCACGAGCGACTACTTTACATGTTAAAAATCTACTAAATCACGACACAATAGGTTGTTACCTCATAAATGCATTGTATACAGTTATGTATATATTGGTTTCTCAACGCGGCAAACTTTTTTATAAATGTTTTGTTGAGGAATTTAAATGCAAGCCAGACCTACTGGGGTGTGCAGTTCCAGTTTAACAACCAATTTTGCTGACTATGCGGTCAGGCAGTAAAAAGAACAAGCATTGGCATAGCCAATAGGTCTCGCCTTTGGGACCTTATAAGTATTTAGCTATTCAGCACAATATCCTTGGTGCAACAACATCAACTGTTGCATGGCTAAACACTTATAAGGTCCCAAAGGCGAGACCTATTGGCTATGCCAATGCTTGTTTTTAATGACGTAAATGACAAATCTACACACAAGCATTTTCAGAAACCGCTCAGTACAGCAAGGCACATGTACCTACCGAGCTGGCGGGTCAGAGGTCAAACTTGCTAAGTGAGGTCAGACATGTGTCGCAGTAACGCACACCAATGACCCCCAGGTCAGCCGAGAAGCAAAGGTCATCAGGAAGGAAAAAGAGAGTAAAGTAAAAGATCTCCTCGCGAGGCACGGCAGAGTGAGGTGAGGAAGCACCTGCAGGCAAGGCCAATCGCTTTCTTGAAACGTACACAAAAAGCATTTCTCTGCACACAGGGGACCTGGGGGATTGTGGGGAGCATACATTCAGATTCTGCAGGTCTGTGTGCCTATTTTGGATAGATGATTCTGCGTGGCGACTGTGGACGTCTGGGTGTGAGCAACTTTAAGCGGCTGGTATGGTTGTGCGTGGCTGGTGTTGTGGGAGGTTGAAGTGGCTTATTCGGGGCAACTGGTTGGGAGTGCCCTTCTGATAGGCAAATGAGCGTGAGTGGCTGCTTAAAGACGTCTGGTTGTGCATTTCCCTGCCAACAATTGCCGTTGGTGAGCACGCTGCAGCCTAGAGTTTCCAATAAACACCACACAAATAAATTTGCAGGACCAGTGCACATAATATTTTGTCTGTCACATAGGGACACGGGAGCTCCACTGTAGCGGTGGCGAACATATTACGCACATAAGGCTTTCTGATCGCATGGCATGTAATATGCTTCACATAAATTGCAACGCAAGGCCGAAGTGCCTTGTACCTGGCACAGGCTGCACCAGCTGTCTCCAAGGACGAGTGTCGGGCGAGCACAATGAAAGGAGCCCAGAGCCCAGTTAACCAACGAGCAGTACGTCAGGGGTCTGTTGATATGGAAGGGCAGTACAGAGCAGCATCACACTGCGCCTGACGCAGGCACCCAGCCAATGAGGCAAGAGAACATGAGGGGCAGGCTGACAGCACGAGCCGGGCTCCTGAAGACCCTATGCAGCGTAGAACCTCATTAAAGATTCCCGCCCCAAAGTACGGTTACAGACCCGTGGAAGGAAACCGAGGTACGTGGAACTGGCGATGAGGGTCTTTGTGTTTCCGGGCCTCAAATCACTCCGCATATGATGCAAACTTTCACTTTCAGGCCGGAACCATCATCCTTCGGATGCCTGCTCAGAAGCTTGTAGGGCCGTTCTCGTGGTCACCGGGGGCCGTGTAAGGGTAGGCATGGGCCGTGCTGCTGTATGCCCCCGGAAGTTGGCATGTGTGGCGCGTGGTGTGCTGGCTGGGCATGGACCAGCTGACTGTAGAAGGAAGTGCTGTGTCTAAAGAACTCGTCCGAGCCACCTGAGAGGGCTGTGCAGTTCGCACGCAGAACAGGGCTATGTAAGAGGTGCGTGGCAGTAATAGAGGGAGTGATGCCAGGAAGGGTTGTCTGAGAAGCAAGAGGGCCAGCTATGCGAAGGCTCGTTTCAAGGGCTTGTTTAACACTTTCACGCCACCCGTTAACTAACCTCTACGTCACGACTGGACATCTAAACCAATGGACAGCACGGCAATGGTGTTACCTATAAAGCGTTTCTAGCTAAATATTTTAAACAGCCGAGGGTTACGGTGAAAACCAGAATAGTCTAAACTTTCATTGCAATTCAGACCGAAGCATTTGAAAACGAAATACTTCTCTTCAAAAGAAACGCGCTCAAGTAGCCGAATGGTTCTTCAATAAAGAAAAACAAGAGAACGTGCGAATATAAATAAGGTGTACTTGATCGTTGATATACAGACAATCGCAGCATCTGTACCTTAAAACATCCAACGTGATTGTTGATGTCTTGGTTCTTAAAGCACGTGACCTTAAAGAGATGTTCAACTGAGAGCCGGCTGAGTGGCGTGCAGGCTGCAGCGGGAGAGAGAGGCGGAGGGGAGCACCCGCGAGTGGTGCGCGCGCTGGGGAGAGCAGTCTGCTCTTTTTCGAAGCACATACTCGTGCTTGTGGCGCGCCCTGCGCGCTCCCGCAAGGTGATGCACGCCACAAGCACGAGTATGTGCTTGGAAAAGAGCTGAGCGACGGCTAAAGGTCTCCTATGCAGCGCATGCGCGCTGCGTAGGCGAGACCTAAAAAACATTATCCATCTTCTCATTAGCATCATGTCTTATGCTTCCCTCACTAACAACTCCTCTAGATGTATATGCATGATAATCTTATCCAATGTGAGTAACTGATCTTAGTATCAGGGACGTGGTGCAATTCTGAAAATAATTTAAATGCAGTCCATCTATCCGATCCTGCAAAAATGTGCACAAAAATCAAACCAAACTAGTGCCACACTGAGCCCTCTTAAATATCAAACACATACCTGTTTAATTTCAAGTGTCAATTCTCAAATCCAACCTGTAGTTGAAAGATGCACGTCAAAATTTGAGTGTTTTACCCATCATTCATAAGCATGCAGAATATTGAGAATAAGATCCCATTATGTTGGTACTTCTCATACTTCAAGCCGGTTCTAATTCCGTCCCAGCCGCTCAATGTGAAGCGAACACTCAACCATGGCGGAGAGAGACGCCGGACTGTGAAGCGTACTCGCTTACAGGTAGGTTTGGGACTTAAACGGGTGGTTCTGATGGCGGGCGGTTAATGCTTTATACGTGAGGAGATTACAATGCTTCTTATACATTTTAGGTTTAATATGATGTGGATACATTGCACTGAGATTATAGAGATTTAAAGAATTGACCACTGAACTAACAGGATATAGTGAATGAGCGACATCAGAAACTGGTGAGAAATTTTCCTTAATAGGAATGGGGAGTTGTTGGTGGGAGAAGAGTTGGCTCAACTGGATCGGATGGAGTGATTGTACAATGGTATGATTTTATTAATACATAGATATTGGACTTTGCAGAGGATACACAGGCACCTATGCAGATATTGAACCGCATACCAGTGACTGAGTCGGCTGCGGTCTGGTGGGGGACTGGTCGGGTGGTACAGGTCGTGGGGGTGGTCACAGGGTCCTTCTCACCTTCCCTGTTTCTGCAATGCCAGCGCTTGAGGGAGGTGATGGGGGGCAATCCATTGCTCAACAGACATCGGGAAGCCCCCTCAGACCCACAACACTCGGGTGACACCGGGGGGCAATCGTGCCATCCGGACCCAGCACACAGGCAGTCCAATTAAGAACACATGGCAGTCCCTTGGGTGGACCAGGGTTGGTCGAGCATGCAGGTGGCAGCATTGGGCCTACCTCTTGATCTTCCTCAATTTTCGCTTTCTTACTGCGCCTCTTGCCCCTTCCCTTTTCAGCTTTTCGCTCCATTTTTTTCATTGTTTTGCTGATCTGGTCGTTTGGAGGGGCTAGATATCCTCCCCATTTGCTCTCTCACTGTCCCACTCCCACTAGGTCATCATGGGTGGTTTACAGCACCAGGGGCCGGTCTAGCACTAAGGGCCGAGGAAGGCTGGTAGCAGAGAGTGGTGGCAGCGGAAACAACATGCCCACCTCACTCTCTCCGTCCCTCCAGCAAGCTGCAGATGCGCAGAGGAGGAGGTGAGGGAGCATCATTGAGCCCCTGCAGCCAGTCGATGATCACAGCTCAGGCTGCCGTTCCTCCAAGAGCCAACGGGCTGCGCTGGGGTTGCAGGGTTGCTGATATCAGGCGCCCAGAGGGTAGAAGCTCCCGGGCTTCTCCATCACTTTCTTCGCTGTGCTGTGCTCTTTCCTTTGTCCTGTCTTCCGTTATGATCTTCACTGTGCTGCTGCGTCACCCTGGACGTTGCTCTTGACTGTTTGCAGCTGTTCTCAGCTGTGCAGGATCACAGGATTGTTGCCTTTCAGTTCCAGAGGGTGGTGGCTCAATGCTGGAGCTTTTCTACTTTGGGGATTTACGTCGAACGGCTATCCCTAGCCCAGGGAGCTCCCGTACTCCACCCCACTCTACTCCACCACGCCACTCCACCGCAATCCACTCCAATCTGCCCACTCCAATCTAACCCAATATACTCTACTCCACTCCAATCTACCCCACTCCACTCCAATCTTCCCCGCTTCACTCCAATCTACCCCACTCCACCCCAATCTAATCCCCTACACTCCACTCCAGTCTACCCCAATGTACCCAACTCCACTTCAATCTACCCTACTCCACCCCAATCCATGCCACTCCACCCCAATCTACTCCAATGTACCCCACTCCACTGCAATCTATCCCACTCCACTCCAATCTCCGAAAGTCTCAAAACTGCAAGTAAGAACAAACGCATCCAGTAAAAATAAATTTGAATGTAAAAAACCTTGTGATACAAGTTAAAGCTGTGGACTAAGTGTATAAACCACTGCTTATCGCGTAATCTTCCTCGCATCACCCAAGAGTTCTCCTAAGCACTGAAAGGCTCTGAGTCCGTAGCGTCTTTTCTACGTTGTGATCAGCATACATATCTATAGGGGTAAGCAGTTACTGAATTAGTAACATTGGTTCTATTGTGATTTTTCACCTGTTTCACTTTTTTCAATACTTTAGATCTATCACTTTCTGGTGTTTAAATTTTGAAGCGTTCATACTTTATTGATTGCGTGCTTCACAATTTCATCTGTCGTTTTGCACAGCGGAGTTTCACAGACCTTTTCATCACAATCGTTTCATAGCACAATGTAGCAATGCACGGTTTTAGTTTTTAGTATCGCCTGCGTAATTCATATTGAGGCTTTCTTTTCTGCCTAACCTGGTCGTTTTAGAGATGTGTGTTTAATTGCGTTTTGTACATTATTGTTTAGCAGTACATTGATTATGCTTATATGTTTTTTTCACAGCGGCCCCTGAAGAAGGGATGAATATAATCCCGAAATGCATTGGGCTAGGCCAGCAACTTGTTTAATATATGTAATAGCATTGTGTTGCTTGATTTCATTTGTAGTGATTTTTGCACACGACTGTGGTTCCTTTTCATTTGCTAGTTTAAATATTTTTGCATATGTACAACAATATTGATTAAATCATCAATATTCAACGTTTATGATATTGTAATTTTTGTTTAATTAACTGAAAAATTTGTTATTTCAGTATTTCACAATACAGCCAAGGGTTGTTTCCATGATTCCAGCAGTGCATCTAGTATACTGGTGTCTATTCACCAGCAGTGCAATTCGTATGTTGAGGCTGGCTGCCTCTAACTAGATAGCACGCCAACGTGTTTTATACAAAAAATAGCTCTAATTGTTTTTCGTGTTTTTCATCAGAGGTGTGCGCTAACTTCAAATTCAATTATCAAGCCGCTTCTAGTAAGCCAGCATCCTTTCATGTGGCTTGTGGGGGTCAACCTCGTAATTCAGCTGACAGGACAGCCAACATCCCTTCTCTCCTAGACTCAATTCCCCTTCCTTCTCCTACAGCCTTTAGTCTGGAAACTACGAAATGCGATTCCCAAGTGGGAATGGGTGTCTTGGACCCCTCTATTTCCCCTGCCGCATATACTCCCAGCAAATGTTCCTATATACCTTTCTCCTGCAGCGGCCCCCTACATTGTAGTCATGGAGAATACCCCTCCCCCCCTTAAAAATATGTCCACAGAAAGCTACCCTCAACTGAAAAATAAAGCGTTGCACTGGCTTTCCAAGAAGACCACGGTTGACCATTGATGTGCTAGGGATAGCATCATGGTCCGGAGGCTGGGATGGGTGGGTCATTCCCCAAAAGTCATGCAAGTGACTGTGTCATAATTACCTTTTCCAACAGCTGGCGGGCAGGGGTCATTCTAGACCATAATGGGGGGAGGGACTGTGCATGGTGGGAACATCCCTTGGCTCCCTTTGGGCTTTTTTTTAATGAACCCCCTTCCCTCGACTGGAGGCTCGGCAGGAGAGAGTTGTTTCGTCCCAGATCACAGGGTCGAGGATCGTGGGTTTTTCCCTGCCCCCACAGGCCTCCAACCTGATTTTAGGTTTAAAGCAGGTTTGATTGATTTCGAGTACGTGAAAATGATGAACAGTACAGATTACCGGCCGGTGAGGGAGGAGAAGCTAAGAAAGAGGCAGAAATAAGAGTTTAAGACCGTGAGATTAGAAGAATGAATATAAAGCAAGGGGAGGGGGTAGGGTATGGGAGGATGGCTGGGCTAGACACACGAGGGTCACGGCGCTCCATCTCACATTTGGTGACATCTGGTTATACGTGAGCAGTGTCAAGTGTGCGGGGTTTATGAGGCGGGAGGTGGATGATAATCTACTTGCAAAAGGCGTAGTATGCGCAGGTAGGCGGGGCATGTTAGTTCCCTGAATTCTTTTCCTAAGTATCTGATGCAGGGTCCCCATGTTTTGTCAAACTGTAGTAGCCGATTCTCCGAAACTGCTGTGATCTTTTCCATGCCCAATAAATCCCAGAGCCTGAGCCAGTCTGTGTGGTGTCTTATCAGTACCCCATCTGGTGAGGCGAGTTTGCTTGGCTGCACATAAGGCCAGCGTTATCGCCGGCCCTCACGCCAGGGCCGGACTGGGAACCAAAACCGGCCCTGGCAAAGTGCTCGGCCGGCCCCCCGGTGGGTTGGGGGTGCGGCCGAGCTGTTTGCCAGGGCCGGTTTTGGCCGATTTTGTTACAGGGGCCGATATTGCAGCTATGCTGCAAAAACGGCCCTGTAACAAAAACGGCCCCCGCCCTGGCGGCTCACCGGGGAAATGCCCGGTGCCCGCTACGGCCAGTCCGGCCCTGCCTCACGCCGACCCGAGAGGGTAAGTCAGGGCGTTGGGGAGGCCCAAAATCACGTAGCTTGGGAACCTAGCTAGTGCTATACATTTCATCCACAGCGTCCATAATGCCTTTCCAATAAGCTTTTATCCGGGGGGCAATGCCATTGGAGATGCGTTAGGGTTCCTATGTCCCCATATACCCTCCAACATGTTGGGCAGGGCACAAGTCCTAAAAAAAGAAGTGGGGGGGACTAACCTAATTAATCAGTATGCAAGTGGCATCATGAGCGCGTGACATCACGCAAGGCGTGTGACATTGCGGTGCGTGAGGCGCGTGACATCACAGCGCGTGACATCACAGGAAGTGGCATAACAAGAAGTGACATCAGATCTTAAGCCCTCACATATATGTTTAACAAGGCTATCATGAGTACATTTGAGCACATTTCGAGTATACTTGCAAACCCTCCTGATTTAGGCAGAAGATTCACATTTTTGTAAGCTTCACATAAACCAATGTTGCCTTTTGTCAGCGTAAAGCTTCCTCTATCCATAGTGCTTTAAAAGAAAAAATAGTGATATTTAAATTATTACAACACCTCCTCAGGGGTAGTATGCGCTATATAAATGCTATTTATTTTGTGCAAATACTGGGAAAGATCAACACATCTGACATTCTTACAGTGCATGCATATCTGCTAAACAGAGCCTGAACAAAGTGAAAAGCTCCCTCTCAAGTATGTGTGAAGTGCTAACAAGGTGTGAGCCTTTGTTTCCCCTCTGCTGCATCTGCATCTAGGTGTGAGGCTCCCGACTGCTGCCAGCCAGGAGACTCGAACAAAAGGAGGCCTGATGGCCCCTCAGATTCGGCCTTTGTTATGGGCCCAGCAGGAGTCTGCAATAAGAAAGCCCCATCCCTTCCCTGCCTGCTAGTTGTTGCGGATCCAAAGCAGACAACGTGCAGGCGCTGCTGAAAGTGTCCCGGTGTTTGGAAATTACACCGGGACGAATTCAACATCCTTTTCAGTGGGGCCATCTTCTTGGCAGGGTGGACGGTGTCCACCCTGTGAAAAAAGTGGGTGGACGCCGTCCACCCGCGTGTACCCCCGACTCGTGCCCTGATGTTGGGTTTCCCCCCGCTTCCAATGTGCAGTGCGTTCAAGGTTGGGCAGGATGTCCTTTTTAAGGAACCAGTCTTTCCTGTAGTGCAGGGACGTAAACTTAAGTGGACTAAGGTGGTCCCAGCAGATTTTCTTAACTCCCTGCTTTCTTCCTGCTCCCTGGATTTTGGCAGTTTTTTGGATGAGGGGGCCCCGATTTCTAACATTTTGAATGCCTTTGATAACATAGCTGATCACATTAAGTCTGCACTTACCATGCCAGCAAGAACCTAGCCAGTGCCACTGACTAAATGGTTTGATGAGGCTTGCTCTAAGGCCCTTAGCATTCTCATGGCCTCCCGGCATAGGCAGCCACGGGACGGGGAGGAAATTAGGAGAGCCAGGGCCAGCTATCATGCGGCTCGTTGTGAGAACAAGAAGTCTCTAAAGAGGGAGCTTTGGGATAAGCTGTTGGAGGCCTTTGCCTTGCGCAAATGTGATGAGTTCTGGAGGGTAGTGACCCATCCCATCCTTTCCTCCGATCCAATTAGTGTACAGGTCTTGACCGTCCCCCTCACGTATGGTGGGATCATTTCAGGTCGATTTACGATCTTGAAACGGGCGATCTGCCCGCCCCCGTGTCTGGGGAGTGGACAACCTCTGGCCTTTGGCTGCAATGGGAGGGAGTCAGGAAAGCCATAATAATAATAAGCTCTTTTCCTCTTGTGATACCCTCTCGGTGGGGGGTTCTGTTGCCTTTACACGCTTTTCTTAACCAGTGTATTCAGTGCAGTTTGTTTTCTCTTCTTGAGCGGACTACGTATTTATTATGAGTGCTTCAATTCTTTGAAGAGATTGAGCAAGTTGGAGTGTTGCTCTACTTCAGAGTATATACTTTGCATTCTTTTGGTTGCTATTTGCTTGGGAGTTCTTCCTTTAGGGTAAAGGAAGGGTCTAGTTTAGACATGAATATTTCCTCAAATGCAGGCAATCCCTATCCCTGCTCCACTTTGTGGTACAGTAAATTGGCAGCCAAAGGTTTGTGATGCACAAGTTGGTCCAACATGTCTCAAGACCAATGTATATTTGATTGGCAATCATCCATTAAAGTCTTGGAGACTATTTTATAATAGGCTTTTCTTTTTTCTATGTTGCTCTTGGTGTATGTGGTTCTGTCTGATCCACATTTCCTGTCTTCTGGAGAGGATGTACTTGTTACTTTCAGCATTTCTCATCTCGTGAGGAATCATGCCTGTCTTTTTCTTGTGGTATTAGTTCTTCATGCCATCATTTTACAGACAGCATTTTCTTATGGCAAGTCACCAACAGTTTGTATTGGTGACGTAGTACCCCTTTTCTCTGTGGGTTGTGTATTTTTGCCGAACCTCTCATTTCAGAGTGTTTTTTTGGTATACGGTGTATACATGATATAATGTGCTGCTGTGTGTCATATATTGTCTTGTATCACAGATGGCGTATGGGCCTGTTGTTGACAAGAATTTATTTTATAGGATATTTTGGAACTGCCCTTTTAGATGTGTTACCTTTTCCAATATTATTAAAAGCGCTTTTTGGAACTGGTTTCTCAGTTCTAGTTAGTTCTTATGTATACAGTGTATACATGACTGTATTATTTGTGTTAAACATATATATATTTCTTTTTTTTAAAAAGGAGAAATGAAAAAGATTTTAATCAAAGATGCAGTTGATTCTTTTTTCTCGCTTGTCTTGGTGTTTTACCTTATTCAGAGCTCAAAATTGTGTTCAGTCTGTCGGACTATGGCACTGAAGGCTGTACGGAGGCAAGCTTTATACGCTCTTGCATACTGGCAGTGGTTATTAGCCAGTGAAATCCTATGAATTGCCGAGTCAATCGGAGTATCTGGTGACTCAATTATGTTGGTATATATATATATATATATATGAATCTTTGAGGCAGGATGTTATACAATTGGTGCATATGATGAATATGAAAATACATTTTCTCCAAACTAAATTATTTATGCCAAGGAGGTGTTGTTGTTCATCTTTCCCTTGGGGGAATGAGTTCTGAAAGTCCTGTTTTGGGATTTTATCAGGGCAGTTCTTTTTCTGATTCTTTATTGTCATGAACAATGCAGATTTTATGACTTTTCTTACGCATTTGACCCTTTTTGGTCATCAAGTTTTCTTACCCCTTTGGGGGACAGGGGTTAATGTTTGTCATCCGACAGATGGTTCTTCAGGGGTTTTCAACCCTTTTTTCCTTCAAGGGCCGATTCTCTCGGACCTGTATGGTTGTTTTTTTATTTTATAAGTTCTGTGACAGTGATCATGGATTCTATTAACAGCCTAGCTCTTGTTCTGCTATTTCTACATACATTTGTTAGTTTTGACCGGCTAGTTCTCTCTGAGAACTTTTGTAGGATTAGTTCGCAGACCCTCCTCCAGTGGGGTATAGCTATGGTATTTAATTAAAAGTTAAGGAATCTGTGGCTAGATGTCTCTATCAGATGTAAAAGTTACTTACCTTCGGTAACGCTATATCTGGTAGAGACACAGTATAGCTGCAGATTCCTCAACGCCCTTCCCATCCTCCCCGCTCTGCGAATGACCTCTGACGTAAGGGTTATACCCTTTCAGTACTGGGTTTATATACCAGGGATCACTATCTCAATCTATGTTGGTACTAAACAAATCGCTTGACCTGGCCACTTAATTTTGTTTAGATGTTGCAATAACATCCATTTTCAAATGTGTGTGGTTGGTAGAGTGGGGGTGTGCTTTCTCTTTCACTCTGGATGACACGCCATTGAGCAATATTTATTTGTTCTTTCTATGAAAGTCTTTTTGGTATCATACCTTGACATTGGTATATCACGTAATGGTGTGATTTAACAAACAACCTGGTGTTGTTGTAATAGGTTCTGTTTGGCTATTGCCATGCCATTCATTTCCATTGATGAAAGGTTTCCAGAGTGTATGGTCTTCCTTCATATGGGGGTTATTCACCAGGGTGTGGAGATTTTCCTGTAGCCTTGTGCTTCGTTGATTTAATTGGGGATTTTCTTTAAAATCCATGTCTGGTATTAATATACCATTTGATGTTTCTTCTTTATTAATGTTTCAAAGATTTTTGATCATTTTTGTCACGCTGTTTCCACAACCAGTTTCTGTAGTGGTTGCGCGTTCTGGCGCAGAAGGTTTTACAGAAGAAACTGACATCCGCGCGCCGTAGGGGAATTATATGGCTCCACTGACGTCATATCCGGAGGCGATGTCACTGCGGAGCCACACGACGCCGTCCCCCTGGTACTGCTGAAAAATTTCTGGATCCAGGCTGGTGCCTGGGGAGAATTCAAAGTTAAGGAATCTGCGGCTAGACTGTGTCTCTACCAGATATAGCGTTACCGAAGGTAAGTAACTTTTAAGTTATGTAGATTTGTAGAGAGCACTATCACCGGGTACAGTATCTTGGTGCAGAGCAGGTGTGAGTCTAGCGAAACCTGTGGCCCAGTGGGGGATACTAAAAAGGCCAGGTCTTCCCCTTCTTGCGGATTTCAAGTAATGACGAGGAGGCTTTTATGTGTAGCGGCAGGTAGTTCCACGCTTTAGGAGCAATGTAGGAGAAGGCTCGACTGCCAGATCTGATTTTCCATATGCGTGGGATGTGTGCAAGAGGACTCCAGATGAGCTGAGCTGTCTGGAAGGTTTGTGAAAGTAGATGCAATTGTTGAGGTATGCTGGGCCAGTGTTATGTAGCCCCTTGAAATTGTGGGTGAGGGGTTTAAATTGTGCTCCCTTATGTATTCAGGTGTGGTGTGGTGTGGTGTGATGCAAGTGTGGCGTGGGAGGTTTACAGTGATTCTGGCCACTAAGTTCTGAATGGTCTATAGCCTTCAGGTGAATTTCTGTTGACATAGACGGTGTTCCCAAAGACCCGCTCGCTTGTGACAAGGTGACAGTTTTCTGGGTGCTGATTGGGCCAATTGAAAATCTTCCTCAGGATCTTCAGGGTATGGAAGCATGAAGTAGTGACACCGTTGTCTTGGGCGGTCATGTTGAGTTGGCAGTTGATGATGATCCTGATTTCCTTGGCGTGGGGGTGGGGGTCGGTCCTACCTCTGTTGACCACCAGGTGGAGTCACACAGTGAAGTGCTGTTCCCAAAGATCACTAGTTCAGTCTTGTGAGTGTTTAGTTTCAGACAGTTGGTCTTCATCCAGCGGGCAATTTAATTCATGCAGGCATTGGACTTGATGCGGGTAGTAGGCATCTTGTCCATGAGTGAGAGAATGAGCTGTGCGCTGTCGGCATAGGAGAGGAAGTTGATGTCTTGAGAGCGGATGATGCAGGCTAGAGGGATCATGTATGTGTTAAAGAGGGTCAGGCTCGGGGAGGATCCTTGCGGAACTCCGCAGATGATGTCGTGGTTGTCCAGGGTGCATGGTGCCAGGCTAACTGACTAAGTCCTTCCAACAAGAAGAAGCAGATCCACTGGAGTACGTGTCCTTGGATTCCAATGTTGTGTAGGCTTTGGATGAGGATGGGTGGGGAAGCTGTGTTAAATGATGCCGCAAGATCCAAGAGGAAGAGAGCCACCGTGTGTCCTCCACCCAGAGTCCTGCAGATATCATCTGTGGCGGCGATGAGGGCAGTTACTGCGCTGTGGTTTAGACTGCAACCAGACTGAGTGGTGTCAAGGAATTGGTGGTCATTGAGGTATTCAGTGAGGCATCTGTTGATTATTTGTTCTAAGATCTTGGCAGGGAATGGTAGCATGGAGCTAGGTCTGCAGTTAGCGAGCGTTGAAGGGTCCGCGGAGGGTTTCTTCAGCAATGAGAGGACAGTTGTGTGTTTCTAAGTGTCTGGGAAGGTCGTGGAAGAGGTGGAGGCATTCAGTATTGTGTGAGCAAGGCGCTGATGGTTTGAGGTCCTCTGGAGTAGGTGTGTGCGCAGTGGTCCGATGGGGCCCCTGAGTGGATTGACTTCATGGTGGCAGCGGTTTCTTCTGGGGTGATGAGGGGCAATGTGGTTAGCATTGTTTTTTGGGTCAGATGAGAGGCGGTTGGCAAGGTCTGCCGGGACCAATTGCAGGTTGAAGTTGCTGTAAATTACAGTGATTTTTTTGCTGAAGAATTGAGAGAGATTGTTGCAGAGATCCTGCAAGGGGATGATCAAGTTGGAGACTGCAGCTGGTGAGGTGAAATCCTTCACACTAGTGAAGATTTCTTTGCCTCTCTTGGTGCTGGTATCAATGAAGTCCACCAGAGCTGAGCTATTGGTGGTCCGGATCATTTGGTGATAGCGACTCAAGGCAGATTTGAAAGTGCTCCTGTCTATGTTGTCCTGGCTCATTCTCCATTTGTGCTCCAGTTGTTTGCAGTGGCGTTTTATCGGCCTGAGTTCCTGTACATGCCACCTGGTGTGAGGTCTATATTTTGTTGTATTGCTGTGTTTGAGGGAGGGGGCAAGCAGTCGCGCAGGAGGTGATCCCATTGTTGAAACTGTTAATGCTTTGGGGAGACTGTTGATGTGTTCGGGTCGGTGGATGTTGAGAGCTGTGTCCCAGTTCTTGTCTGTGATCCTCCTCCAGTTTCGTTGGGCTGGTCTGGCGGTGGTGCATGCGCATTAGACCTGAACGGGGAAGCTGAACTTGATGAGGGTGTGGTCTGTCCAGGAGACTGGTGTGGGCTGGTCTGGCGGTGGTGCATGCGCATTAGACCTGAACGGGGAAGCTGAACTTGGTGAGGGTGTGGTCTGCCCAGGAGACTGGTGTGGGCTCTTCGACTCTGATGTTGCCAAATATGGTGAATATAGGGTCGAGGAGGTGTCTGGTGACATGTGTAGGTCCCTTTACTCGTTGTGTGAGGTCACGGTTCCAAGGTCTTCAGTGAGTGCTTTTCAGTTGGGGTCGGTGTGGTCCTCCAGGTGAAAGTTCAGGTCTCCAAGTAGGATGTTATTGCTAGCGTGGAGGGTGAGTGGTGCGACAAAGTCCTTG
This sequence comes from Calotriton arnoldi, assembly GCA_963921515.1. Classification (NCBI taxonomy): domain Eukaryota; kingdom Metazoa; phylum Chordata; class Amphibia; order Caudata; family Salamandridae; genus Calotriton; species Calotriton arnoldi. The sequence goes on from CAWUFW010002480.1 coordinate 548,638, forward strand.
ACGGTGTCAGTGAAGTTGGTGTGTGGCCCAGGTCGTCTGTAGATGATAGTGCCAATTTGGGTGAAATTGGCTGTGATGTGGAGCTTTAACAGTAGGTGTTCTAATTTGGAGGATGATGTGTCCATGGAGATGGTGCACCTGATGGCGTTCCTGCGGATGATACCGATTCCGCCTCCTGACTTGTGAAGTCTGTCCTGCTTGGTGATCTTGTAGCCGGGGGTGGCTGTGGTGATGTCAGGTGTTGATGCAGGGTTCAGCCAGGTTTCCGTGAGAAAATGTATGTCCCGGGCATTGTTGTGCAACAGGTCGCAGCTCTCTGTAGTGTTTCTCGTGAGTGAGTGAATGTTGGTGAGCATGCATGTGAGTGTGGAGTTTTGTGTGGATATTTGCAGGATTGTGTGAGTGTGATAGAGTGGGGTGTTGGGTGGTGTGGATGCTGGTGGCGAGTGTTTGGTGATGGTAAGTGCATGAAAAGTTGCGGAAAGTGAAGGAGAAGGCTCCCTTTGTGTTATGTGGGGCTGCAAGGTAGCAGCTTAAGGAACAGCAGCTAGGGTTGAAGGGGCGGAGAGTCGTAGCGGCGCGGAGGACCAGGGTTCCTGGCGCAGTCCAGGTGCGGACAGGCAAAGACGGACTTGCTTCTGGCACACGTTAGGTGCACCAGTGGCGCGTCCACGCTGAGGCTGCCATTAAGTAGCTCCTCAGAGTGGGAAGGAGTGATGTCACTTCCTGTGGTGATGGATGATGGGAAATCCAGTGATGTCAGTTCCTTTGCAGATGGATGATGGAAATTAGTCCTCTTGCTTGGCTTCCATTCATCAGAAGAATAAGTTACTTACCTTTGGTAACACTTTCTCTAGTGGATATGGTAACTACATGCAGATTCCTTTCGACCCACCCAACTCTCTGTTGCATGGCTGTCTATATCAATAGTCCTGCTTTATGTACGCTTAACATTCCTGAAAACTGCATCTATCTTTTAGATATTGGTGTCATCCGTTAGCCTCAAAGGTACGCTACAAAATGGATGGTAGCTGATGCTAGCATACCTATGGGGGTGCTTTATGACTCTAATGATGTCAGGAGGTGCTGCGTGCGGCACCTAAATGGAGCCAGCATCACCTACCTGCATGGGAGAACTATTGAAAAGTTTCTGGATCCAGACTTGAGTCTGAGCTATTCATAAGGTGAGGAATCTGCAAGTAGATACTGTATCTACTAGAAAAAGCATTACTGAAGGTAAGTAACTTGTTCTTTGTACTTATCCTGAGTGCATGGTAATCTTAAAAGAAGCAAAATGGCCTTCAACTAGAGGCTGTTACTCCTTAAAATGGAAACGATTTTGCACATGGTGTCAGAAAAGAGGACAGCGCCCAATTGTGTGTCAAGAACATATTATACTACCATTCCTATTACATTTAGCTCAGTCTAAGCTTCAAATTTCAACTGTAAGAGTGCATCTCATCTCATGCCTATAATAGTGTACGGTAAATCATCTTCATCAGGCATCATTTTTCAAGATCCCGGTGACAGAAACATTTTAGAGGGACTTAAAAAAGTGTTTCCACCAGACAAAATACCGTCTCCCCAAAGAGAGCTACAGCTAGTGTTAATGAAACTGATAGACTTGAGCCTATACATAATAAGGATATATTGCAGTATTTCTCATGGAAAATGGCTATTTTAATTGCTTTTCAAACAAAAAGGGGAGAAAGAGGAGACCGAATCGGAGGGGCTTGTCCTCTTACCAAATGTATCAAAACCAAAGAGCCCAACTGTTAGTATGGACTAACCCTCCATGAGAATAAAAAAAAACACTAGGTTTTCTTATATAATCCTCACCTACCAGGGTTACCCCTTGGTGGCATGCTTCATCATCGGGTCCATCCCGTTCCTTTGCAAAATGGGGCGTGCTGTAACCTACGTGTTACATGAGAGCACTTATTGGTGTATATTAAATGATGAAAAAAATAGAAGTGGGGAGGCAGAGGGTGACGTTTGACTCAGTGTCAATGTTGTCCACCAGTTGTGACATCAAAGGAGTCCATATAACCCCCTTGCAGACGCGCCGAGGTCAGTTCCTTCTTTTCTGCGCTTGCACTGCGGATACGGAGCGGATAAGGGCTGTTTCTTTAGGCCCATCTCGACGTCTTGTCGAGAGAACAGTGTGCTATTTTCAGAAGATGTCATCTGGGTTTAAACCCTGCAGAACTTGTGATAGACAGATGTTAATCACGAATCCGCATAACGTATGTTTATGGTGCCTTGGAGAACACCACGACTCCAAGGAATGCGGCTCCTGCCAGCGTCTTTGTCCGAAGGCATTGAAATAGCGCCATATGAAACTCCTGGTGACGCGCTTTTCTGAGAAACGGCATCGTCGTCACTACAATCCGTAGTCCAGGGACCGGTCCAGGAGTCATTTGGGTGAGGGGTCGCCTCCGTCGACGTTCGGGAAGGCACCGAGAACCCAACGGTAAACATAAGTCTGACGCCGTCTCCCAACCGTCAGTTGTAGAGCACTTGCAAGAATCTTACCCACACCTCCCTAAATATCCTGGAGCCGGGGTGACTCTAGACCAAATGAGGGAATGTTATTTTTCCATACAAAAGGTTTTTGGGCATCTGTCTCCCTCTGGGACGCCCTCTGGCCCCAAGGAGTCAGGAGGTACCCTGGCTGGGTCTTCACAGGCAGATTCGCCTTCGATGACAGTTGGGGGCTCTGAATCCGTTGTCGGATTCGAGACGGAGCCGGTGCACAGGACTTTGGACTTCACACCTTCGGCGTCCATTCAGCTGCAGAAGTCGGTGACGTCGGTCAACGCAGACCCTGGAGCTTCAGTGCCCAGTCGGCCGGTGATATCAGCAGCACCGGTAGACGTCAATCCTATTCCTATTTCTGATGTCAAGACGGCGCTGTAATGGCGTCGGGCAAGGTGTCGACAGTGCCCGCTTCTTTAGGCTCTTATTCTGGTGTTTTCAGCCCTTGTCTGTTTTTTCTATTGGAGTACAGTTTGGAAACTGAAGGGGAGAATATTGGGGGTGAAAATCCTTTACGTGATGTTTTCCAGCCTCCTGTGGTTGGGAATTGGCTGACTGAACTGAGGGAGGTTAGCACATTAGAGGACTCCCCAGTTTCAGATTTACTTTCTCCACCTGGTATGGCAATGGAGGAAAGTGCCTTGTTGCCTTAAGTATTAAAAAGGGCATCTGTGGTGTTGGATTGCCAATTTCCCTTGGTGGAATTATCCACGGATCCCTTGGTGAATATTCTTCATCAAGGCGAGGCGGGGTGGAACCCGTGCTCCCTTTTAATGAGTCTCTGATCTTCTTTTGGGAGCCTGGGCAAAGCCTGTGTCAGGAGCTCCAGTAGACTGAGCTATGGGCCATAGGCATCGTCCTGCTCCGGGGGACACTCATTGTCTCCTGCGACATCCCACTACAAAAGGACTGGTGGTTCAAGCTGCTACAGCTTCCTCAGACCCTAATGCCCTTCCTTTAGTTTCATCCCGCAAGGAATCCAGATAGTTGGAAAGTTGTGGGAGGATATATGTTCTTCTGTGAGCTCTGCTTTGAAATCTCTTAACACTACATATGTTATCGGTAGGTTTTTGCATGCCGTATGGGATTCTGTGGCACAGAGGCTGCCTTCTCTATCAGAGAAAGCCAGGAATGAGTTATTGCAGTTAGTGCAAGATGGCCGGGAGGCAGCAAAATTCACTATCAAATGTAAAATGGACACCAAGGATTCCGTGGGTAGAGCCATAGCTCAGTCGATTGCTCTACGCAGGCATGCGTGGCTGCGTCAGTCTGGGTTTTCAGAGCTTGTACAGGAGAGCCTTAAAGATATGCCATTTTATGATATCCATTTATTTGGTGAACAGGCTGATTCGGCCTAAAAGCAATTCAGAGCTGGCTGTTCTGACAAGTCCACTTGAGCTATTCTGTAAGGTTGAGTTAAGTGTATCATCACGACTGAGTTATGATTTATTTCAACTGGTACGTCCGGGGTAGTGTTTTGTTTGATACAAAAGTTATTGACACCTGGTGCTTTTTAATCCCGGGCATTTGGGATTACAGAAGTTATATCCAGAATAAGTGGTTTTCATGGTTATTCTGCTAGCTGCAGAAGTACTGGATTCTGTCGATTTAGTTTTTCAGTGTTTAATTTTTGCTATATTGTTTATATGAGCACTGTTATACAGGTCTTACAATTTGAATTACCTGGAGAACAGTTTAGGCTCGAGTGATACCCTTATGGTATATACTATACCCTATGTGGGGTATTGTTTGCATGCTGTTGTGAGCATTTTTAAATGTGCATTTATGGATATATATTATTTTATTATAGGTTTATACATTATTTGTCTCACAATTAAGTGGATTGAGTTCTACTCTATGTGTAGGATTAGTTCTCTGTGGTACTTTTGAATTTGTACCCCATTGGAGCCTTGGGGTATATGATTTGCCTTTTAATGAGAGGCTTGTAAAGACCTCTTAATAGGCATCTTAAATGTCTATTATGTTTTTGTAGGGTATGGCACTAGGGTGTCTATCCCAAAGTTTTTTCTATCTGCTTTTGTCTGGTACTTGCCTTCCGTTTACGTGATAGATTAAGTTCTCTAGTCTGCTGATGTATAACATTATTAGGCAAATGTGTGTCATTTGAACCTTTATGACAATATTTTGCTATTCAGGTTCTGTCTTGTGGCCAGATCCACGCCAACTCCAGCAACTTGAAGGAACTCTTCAGCATCATCCAGGAATTCACCAAACCCTCCAGCAAAACCACAGACATCACCCCTTCCCAGGACCTTTGCAACAAGCTTGGATCCTACTTCCATCTGAAAATAAAGGACCTCTACGACAACTTCAACGACAAGACGCCTGACCCCGAAACCACATCCTCCTCCAGCAACACTAGCCAGCCCACCATTTCCTCCTGGGCCCCAGTCACCACCTAAGACACCACCTCAACCATGAAAGGCATCCACTCAGGAGCCCCCACGGACCCCTGCCCGCTGCACATCGTCCCCACAGCCGCCACCGCCATCGCCCCAGCACTTCGACACACAATCAACACCACCTTCAAGACCGGCATCTATCCCGACAACTAGAAACGCGCAGAAGTCAGACCCCTGCTCAAGAAGCCCTCAGCAGATCCCACAGACCTCAAGAACTACCGACCCATCTCCCCCCTCCCTTTCGCGGCCAAAGTCACTGAGAAGACGGTCAATGCCCAGCTGACAAGATTCATCGAAGAAAACTCCACCCTCGACCCCTCCCAATCCGGATTCCGCAGCAACCACAGCACCGAGACCGCTCTACTCGCCGCCACAGACGACATCCGCACGCTCCTCGACCAAGGACACACCGCGGCCCTGATACTACTCGACCTCTCTGCAGCATTCGACACAGTCTCCCACCGCACACACCGCCAGACTCCTTGACGCCGGAATACAGGGAACCGCCCTCGACTGGATCTGCTCCTTCCTCACCGGCAGAACCCAAAGAATCAGACTGCCTCCCTTCCTCTCCGAACCAACGGAAATCAACTACGGAGTACCCCAAGGATCGTCGCTCAGCCCCACGCTCTTCAACATCTACATGGCCCCCCTCGCCGCCATCGTCAGCACGACTCAGCATAGTAGCCTACGCCGACGACACCCAGCTCATCCTCTCCCTCACCAAGGACCCCATCACCACCAGGCTCAACTTCCAGGAAGGGACGAAGGACATCGCATCCTGGATGAGCAGCAGCTGCCTGAAGCTCAACTCGGAGAAGACAGAGGTCCTTGTGCTCGGACCCTCCCCCTCTGCATGGGACACCTGGTGGCCCACCGCACTCGGCAGCCCTCCCACGGACCATGCCCGTAACCTCGGCATCGTACTCGACTCCTCCCTCTCCATGACCCGACAGGCCAACGCCGTCGCCTCCAGCTGCTTCAACACTCTCCGCATCCTCCGAAAGTCCTTCAAATGGATCCCCCCGAATCAAGGAAGACCGTCACCCACGCACTCATAATCAGCAGACTAGACTACGGAAACGCCTTCTACGCCGGGATCAACAAGTCCCTGCTCCACAAACTCCAGACCATACAGAACACCGCAGCCAGACTCGTCCTCGGCATCCCTCGACACGAACGCATCACCCAACACCTGCGGAACCTCCACTGGTTTCCCATAGAAAAGAAAATCACCTTCAGGATACTCACCCATGCCTACAAATGCCTTCACAACACCGGACCCAAATACCTCAACGAGAGAATCTCCTTCCACGCACCCAAACGAAACCTCCGATCCGCCAACCTCGCCCTCGCCGAAATTCTGCAGAGTCCGAACAGGGGGAAGAGCTTTCTCCTGCATCGCGGCCAAGACCGGGAACAAGTTCCCGATCGACATCAGACGCGCCCCCTCCCTGAACATCTTCAGGAAGACACTCAAGACCTGGCTCTTCGACTAAACGGAGCTGCTTACCCCCCCCCCGCGCTCACGGGTGAGTAGTGCGCTTACAATTCCCCTGATTGATTGATGTACATGTTTTCTCACCATTAGTGACTGCTGACTTTCCTGGTATTATATCATGCTGTTATAGATCTTCAGGCAGATATAGTATCTTAAGTGATTCTAATCTTTCTATTGGAAAAGGTTATTTAATATTTGCTCTTTTCAGGATTGTCATAACCATGGATGGCTCCTCCGCTATGGCGGAGGAACGTCGCCCCACTGCTTTTAAGCAGTGCGAAGTAGAAACATAAAATGATAATACCTTTGAGTTATTATCATTTTATGCTTCCGTGCTGCTTTGCGGGCGGGTGGGGCTCCTTTGCTCTCGGAGCATGGCGGGGGAGGAGTGGTTTGCCCACTCCTAAGTGCATATGACTGTTTGGCCGGCCCTCTCGGGCCACCCAAAACAGTCATGCGCACTTTCCCTGTTCTCCATGCAGGCTGCATTACAGCCTGCATTGAGAACATGACCAGGCCCCCATTCCCTGGCTGAACATCGAACCAGGATGCTCAGACCAATCACAACGCTGCATTGCAGCATTGTGATTGGTCAGGGGAGCCTGGTTGTGCTTCCTGTTCCTCGAGTTCGAGGAGAGCAGGAGCAAAGACGTGGGACTCGGCCGCAAGGTAAGTTTATTAATTTTTTTATATTGCGCACCCCCGCGCCTCTCCGCACCCACGAGCCATGCCGGCCGCCACTGGTCATAACGCTGTGCGTTATTACTGAATATTGTTTCTTTCTTCTTGAAGAAAATTTCCATCTAATGCTGTACCATTTCTTCTCTGTAAAGAATTAATATAGATTGATCCTTGAGAGGGAGAGGCATGGACCTCGAGGTTTGTACCCTTGTAGAGGACTTTTATTCCTGACTTCAGGATCTTTGCTCTCATAAGGGTCCATTCATTTTACTATGTATCTGTCTATAGTTGCTGGTAGGCAACTATTTTCCTTATTTCCTACCTCCTAGGGGCGGTAAGTTCGGTCACACATTGTAAAGTGTGGTTCCTAGAGGGTTAAACAAATTAATGTTCGACTTTCTCAGTGGTCGGATTCTTTTATTTTAGAATCCCTTTTTAAGGTTTTAGATTTTGTATTTTTTACCAGACTGTGGGTAGCTGGTCTCTATTTATAAAGCAAGGTCTTGTTCAGACCTTTGATTTAGTTAGGTTATCAAGATTTCTTTTTATTCCTGATATTCGATGTCATGCTACCATTGTTCAATGGTGGTTTTAGGCAACTTGCATTACCCTGATGGGTTCAATGCCATTGTTTTTCTATGGATATGATTCCGCTATAGTCACATACTGTTTTGCCACTGCTATCTGCGGATTATTGTCTATATTTACTATCTTTTGATATTAAAAATGTCTTGGTGTATACATGGACGTTGATCATGTTACTGCTATGTCTTCATATATGTATATGTTCTTTTGTGTATATGGGATATTCTAGAGGTCCTTGTACATCTCTCGTTCTTTCTTCTATATTCTGAAGGTCCTTATACATCATTAGTTCTTTTTCATTGGAAGGGCTGCTTCTATGTCAACAGGGGCTAAGGTTGCCTTTGACATCAGTTTTTATATAAACATTTGTTTTCTCCATGGAGGATGGATTTTGTCTGTGTAGTTTACAGAGCAGTCATGACCTTCTATGGTTTACAGGTGTTGTTCAGTGGCATCGCCACTCTTCTGGGTTCACAGATTTGAAACTGCTGTTCGGACTTGAGTATATATCCAGAGGGTTGTGGTTGAAGTCTTATTGCCATGGGTAGTACCTTTCCCATGATTTTATTGTTTTATCTTACCGTGGTTATATTCACAGTTATAGTGAGGTGAGAGCTTCTAAAGCTGTTTTGTCTTACTGACATGGGTAGTTTATTCCCATGGTTTACATGTCTTGCGACTTTATTTACCTATGACCCCTTCTAGGGGACTTCATATGGTTAGGTATGTTTCTCCTCACCTACATTATCATAGATTTCTGGTCCATTCTCTTCTTCTGGACCGGGTTAGTCTTAGTAAGAGAATTACAGTTTGCAGACCCTCCTCCGGGGATGGTATGGCTTTGGCATTTGATTCTACAGTAAGGAATCTGCTGCTAGATGTCTCTATCAGATGAACAAGTTACCTACCTTCGGTAACCCATTATCTGGTAGTGACAGGATCTAGACGCAGATTCCTTAACGATCCTCCCCGCTCTGCGCACTTAGTCCATTTGGTCTCAATTGTTGTGCCTTCATCTTTTTAAAAAAAAAAAAAGAGAGAGAAGAAAGGGAGAATCCAATGATATTGGACGTAGGAATTCTCTTGCGTCTCAAGATTTTAATTGAGATATTCATATACTGAATTTTTTGGTTAGCAATTAGGTATTTATTTGACACATGAGTGTCTTTTGTGAAGCACACTGTCCAATATGCAGTTTCAGTTTGTGGCTCCACGTTTCGAGCGCAGAAAATAGTCACGGAAGGGTTATATGGACTCCATTGACGTCACATCCGGTGGACGACGTAGATATAGAGTAGTGCGACGCCCTCTGCCAGCGCGCGGATGTGCTATGGGAAAATAATTCCTCGTGCCTGGAGAGAAATCTAAAGTAATCTGCGGCTAGATCCTGTCTCTACCAGATAATGTGTTACCAAAGGTAAGTAACTTGTTCATACAGCACCTCATTGGTGTTACTGCTTGTAAATATAAACAGTGCAGAAATCTTGCATAATGGGTCCTCCGCTTGAGAAGGAAGCCTCTTGTCACACTTATTCCAAGGCTACTCCTCTGTACAATGACCTAGGATTTCCACCCGGGGCCCATCATTTTTACATCATTTAATACACACCAATAGGTGCTCCCACGTAGGTCGCAGCATGCCCCGTTCTGAAGCAGAACGGGATGGACCCAATGATGCATGCCACCAAGGCATGCTTTACCAACCCTGGTGGGTGAGGGTTGTATCAAGGAATTGCACTGGTTGCCGGTGGCTAAAAGAATCAAATTCAAGGCCTTAACCCTAGCCTTCCGGTCTATCCATGGTATTTGCCCTAGCTACCTGAAACAACGGCTTTGCGCCTACAAGCAGACCCGTGCATTGAGGTCGAATGCTCTGAACCTGCTCTGCACCCCACGAGTTAGGAAAGCTCGGATGGGTGGCAGATCTTTCACGGTCGGGGCGTCCATGTTATGGAACTCCCTGCCTAATGTTTTGCGTCAGATTGTTTCTGAACCTCAATTCAGGAAAGCAGCAAAAACATGGCTTTTTAGCCTAAATTAGCCCTTTATGGGCTATTGGCTTTTCTGCTTGACCCTTGCCTACCACCTTTTGCTATAGCGCCGGGACACCTCTGCTGGAGGTAGCTGTTTGCGCTCTATAAATGGCTGTATTATTATTATTATTGTATAAGAAAACCTAGTGTTTTCTTTATTCTTATGGAGGGTTAGTCCATATTAACAGTTGGGCTCTTTTTGGTTTTGTTTTAATTGCTGTCACTTCAACAAGAAGAGTGCGCAAGATACAGTGTCAGCAATAGAACCATTTTCTATTTTCCACTCTCATACAGTGGTCATGAGGAGATAGCTCTCCTTTTTCACAAATTAGTTCCTGATTTCCATTAATCAGACAGTTTTACTGCCTTCCTTTTATCCTAATCCATCTACTCCATCAAAAATGTCACTTCAATCTTTAGACGTCCGACGAGTGTTACATTTTCTCTAGACAAATTGAAGGAGCTAAGAAGATAGGGTTATGTACCAGTATTCCTAGTTTTTCATCGTAGGCATTGTAGTCCTAAACGGCCAGACTGCAAGTGTCTACTAGGTTGACATGGGCAGTATAAAGTAATCTACATAATGATCACCCCCATAAAAAAAAAAAAAACTAGCTTTGGGAGGCAACTGGCAGTACAGCACTATGGGTTGGAGAACCTCCCATACTCTTTAAGAGACTAGACTCTTATTTTCACTTTTCTCAATGTAAGCTTATCAAGCTAAATTTTTACCTTCAAGTAGACACAGTTTTGCACTTCGGATTCTACAAAGCAATGACAAAATAGGCATTTTGAAGGCTTACAGTTCACATTCAGGAAAAATGCTGTCATGGATAGGATCCATTGATTGATATGTTATATTCACGAGTGGATAAAGGCAATTTGTTGCTTGAATTCCATAGACACATTTTGTTTATAAGAAAGTGTTTTGAGGTCCAGGCATGCAGCGAGGAATTCTGTTTATTTCAATTTAGCAGCAATGTTAGTGGTTTGGATTTCAGCACCAAGATATCCTATTGTGGATACCCACTGCATTTTATAAATTTCAAATATGAACAACTTCAATGAAGATTCCTATGATGGTGGACCAGGATGACAGGTAGGTAACCTTTTCTTTCTTCAAATCCCAATAAAAACCAAAGAAAAGATGCTACCATCAGCAACACCAGTATCAACAGGAGCACCAGTTTTATTGACAAAGGAGACTACCTGATAGCAGAGAAAACCAGCAAACATTGGCTTTCGCCGAGAGGTCCCTTGCCACAACATTGGCTTCCCAGCATCCCTTCTACAGTACACCATTGGGGTGAGGAGGAAGCATCACACTTCTAGAAGAATGGCCAAGCACACAAAGGAAGCCCAAAGTCACAGTGGGCCAGCAGAGATAAAAACACGTGCGTAAACAAGCCATGGAACCGGTGTCTCCCTCCGAAACACAAGACTACAGGAAATTTACTATAGGTACTTTTGAGTGAGAAAGGAAACAAAACAAGACAGATCCCAGACTTAGAGAATGAAAATAACGGATCGGGGAAAAGTAGTTCTTTTCGACTTTACACCAAATGTATGCTCCACCTCATCTGGAGTACTGGATGTGTCATTGAGCTTCAGAAAGCATATTTCCATGACGAAGAACCACAGGAAAACCAGAGGTTTTAGTTGGAAAAATTTCTTTTTCATTACAAGGTCCTTGTTTTCGGCCTTAAGTGACTTTTTCCATGTATATGTCAGTGGTGGCAGCTGACTGAGATATCTGAAAGGGACACGTTAGTGACAGATTCCTTACCTTAGAATATCCCCAGGCGTCAGGCTGGATCCGGAAAGTTTTTTGCGTAGCAGTACCCTTGCGCGTCGGTAGGCGGCGTCATGCGGCTCCGCGTCCGTCGTCGGCGTCGTGGTCGCCGGGATGACTTCGCGGGCAGTACTTAGACGCCGCCCCTGCGAGCTGACGTCAGTTCTTCTTTTTCCGCGCCAGTAAGCGCAGATCCGGGAAGAGCAGTGCCCTAGTCACTTTTTGACTATCCTTTTTGTGAATTTTTTCACTGTTTCTTCAACGAGTCTTCACGACTCCTAAGGTGTCGTAGGGATGCCCGGCTTTAAGCCCTGCGAGGCCTGTGCTCGCATGATGTCGATCACGGACCCGCATCTCGAGTGTCTCTTCTGTCTCGGCCGAGACCACGACACGAAGTCGTGCCCTGACTGCCGGAAACTTCATCCGAAGGCTTTGCGAGAGCGGTCTCGAAAGCTGCTCTAGGTCCGGCAGTCGGCTCCGCGCCGCACCAAGCCCCGGTCCCGGGAGAGGTCGAGGGGCCGGTCGCGGAGTCCCCACCGTTCGTCGGAATCCAAGTCTTCGCGCTCCTCCGGTAAGTCGAAGCACAAGAAGTCTAAGCGGCGTCATCGCTCTAAGACTTCGCCTCGCTGGTCTCGCGACTCGGCTGAGGCCCCAGTCGGCACCGTCCCCGCGGCCCCGACATGCCTGTAGAGCCGCCCCCGAATTACCCGTTCTTTCCGGGGTCGGGGGCGACTCAGGCCAAAATACAGGAATTCCTGTCGGCCATGGCTCGCCTCTTCGGGCCTTCAGGTCCCTCCGGTGCGCCTTCGGGCCCCGCGGGCCCTGATGGGGTTGCCCCGGCGCCGCCGTCGACTCCGGTCCCAGCGCCGCCTGTCCCACCAGCCTTCATCCCGGCCTCGGCTCCGGCCCCGGCCTTGATCCCGGCTCCGGTGGTGCCGCAACCCACATCGGCGCCGGTTGACCTAACCACGCCGACGCCGATGTCCCCGGTGCCGTTCCTGACGCCGTCCGGGGCTCCGGACGGCGTCGTTCCCCGGTTCTCTCCGGCTCCGGACATGGAGCCGGACCGACATCGCCCGACGCCGGTTCCGGCGCCGATGAGACCTTGGGTCCCAAATGTCCCTCCTCCTCCATATTTTGAACAAGAGGAGGACCAGGAGAGCTGGGAGGGGTCTGAGGACCCTCTCACACAACAGTGTGAGTTTGACCCGGACTGGGTTGAGGAACTTGGGGATGCCAGTGGTCTAGACACCTCCCCTGACACTGGCATGCTGTCTCCTCCCGTGGCTACGGAGGAGGGGCTAATTTTGCAACGGTGTTGCAGTAGAGCTGCTGGAGACTTACATCTCCAGTTGCCTACTGTGGCCGTCAGGACTAACCTCCTGACAGAAGTGCTTCAGCCGGCGGCTTCCTCTTCGGAGACTGTGCTGCCGTTTAATGATGCACTCACTGACGTTCTTTTGGGTACCTGGTCCAAACCCACCACAGGGGCTCCTGTGGATAGGAACGTGGCCCGACGCCATCGCCCTGCTCCGGGCGACCCCCTGTTTCTCTCCCAACATCCCACCCCTGAGAGCTTGGTTGTCCAAGCCTCTGCCTCCCAAACCGCCTTCCCTACCGCCCTCCGGATAGGGAATCCAAACGCCTGGACCAATTTGGGAAGAAGGCTTTTTCTTCCTCCAGTGCTGGCTTGCGGTCCGTCAACACCGCTTGCCTTTTGGGCCGATATACCCACTCCCTGTGGGATTCGGTGGCGGCTGTTTTGCCGCAGTGTTCTGAGGAGGTCCAGACACTGCTTACCCGCGCCATTGCGGAAGGGCGAGATGCGGCTAAATACACCATCCGTTGTGGCCTTGATACCGCCGACTCGCTGGGCAGATCGCTTGCTACGACGGTGGCGCTACGTCGCCACGCCTGGCTGAGGACAACTGGTTTCTCAGGCGATGTCCAGAATACACTCATGGACATGCCCTTTGATGGAGTCGGTCTTTTTGGTTCAAAGGCAGACCATGCGCTGGAGCGGTTTAAGGACTCACGGGCTACGGCCAAGTCCCTGGGCCTTTCTGTGGTACGCCCTCCGCTCAGCTCTGCTTTTCGCCCCTTTCGTGGCCACGGAAGGGGCGCCCAGTCACGTCAGCTGCCCAGCCACCGGCCCGCACAGCAAGCGTCTACGCGTGGCCGAGGACGTGGATACCGCCGTGGCGGTTCGGGCAACCAGCGTGCGGGTCAGGCCACCACCTCCAACCCGTCCGCGGCCTCCAAGCCCTCCTAGTCCCTCCTTTCCGGTGCATGGCACGCCAGTAGGGGCAGGGTCCGCCATCACCTTCACCACTGGCGTCCCATCACCTCGGACAGGTGGGTCTTGGACATTGTCCGAAGGGGCTACTCCCTCCCCTTCGAGACCACCCCCAGCCATGCCACCTCAATTCCACCGCATGTCAGGGGATCACTTGGTACTTCTGCAGAAGGAAGTCACTGCCCTCTTGGCCAAGAGGGCCATCGAGCATGTTCCGACCCCAGAAGTAGGACGTGGTTGCTACTCCCACTACTTCCTGGTGCCCAAAAGGGACAAGGAGGACATGCGTCCTATCTTGGACCTCCGGAACGTCAATCGCTTCCTCCGGAAGGAGAAGTTCAAGATGCTCACCCTAGCTCAGGTCTTGACTGCCCTCGACCCTGGAGACTGGTTGGTAGCATTGGACTTGCAGGACGCTTATTTTCACATCCTCGTCCTGCCGGCCCACCGGCGTTACCTGCGGTTCACGGTAGGCCTCGAGCATTTTCAGTTCACCGTGCTCCCCTTTGGCCTTACAAGTGCCCCTCGGGTGTTCACGAAAGTGATGGCGGTGGTCGCAGCTCATTTGCGCCGGGCAGGGGTTCCAGTCTTCCCCTACCTCGACGACTGGTTGCTGAAGGCGGGCTCGTCCCAGGCAGTCGTCTCCCACCTCCAAACTACGGCCGAACTCCTGCACTCGCTGGGGTTCTCCATCAATGTGCCGAAGTCGCATATGATTCCTTCTCCACAGCTCCTTTTCATCGGAGCAGTTCTGGACACGACGCAGTTTCGGGCCTATCCTCCCGAACGGCGAGTCTGGGATATTCGGGCTATGATTCCGATCTTTCAGCCTTTATCCTGGGTTTCGGTACGGATGACCCTGAGGCTGCTGGGCCTCATGGCCTCCTGCATCCTGCTGGTCAATCATGCCAGATGGCATATGCGGGCTCTGCAGTGGGACCTGAAGTTCCAGTGGGCGCAGCACCAGGGCAACCTGTCTGAGAACGTCCAGATCTCGGAGGGGACTGCAAAACAATTGCAGTGGTGGCTCTTGAACCGGCAATGGGTCATGGGCAGATCCCTCTCCCTTCCCCAGCCAGAGCACACAGTTGTGACGGACGCGTCCCTTCTGGGATGGGGCGGTCACATGGGAGAGGCGGAGATCAGAGGCCTCTGGTCTCCGGCGGAGTCCCGGCTCCATATCAACCTTCTGGAGCTCCGGGCGATACGACTTGCACTCAAGGCATTCCTTCCCTCTGTCAAAGGGAAGGTAGTGCAGGTGTTCACAGACAACACCACCGCCATGTGGTACTGCAACAAACAAGGCGGGTGGGGTCGTGGACCCTTTGTCAGGAGGCTCTGCGCCTCTGGACATGGCTGGAACATCAGGGCATGTTCCTGATGGTTCAACACCTGGCAGGTTCCCTGAACGCCAGGGCGGACGAACTCAGCCGCAGGTGCATAATGGATCACGAATGGCGTCTTCACTCGGAAATGGCGCAAGGACTCTTTCTACAGTGGGGAGAGCCTTGGTTAGATCTATTCGCCACCGAAGAGAACGCGCAATGTCATCAGTTCTGCGCGTTGGAATTTCCAAGGCGGCACTCGCTCGGCGACGCTTTTCGTCACGAGTGGAGTTGCGGTCTATTGTACGCCTTTCCGCCTATACCACTTCTACCCAGAGTGTTGAAGAAGATTCGGCACGACCGGGCCCAAGTCATTCTTGTGGCTCCGGACTGGGCTCGAAGAGTTTGGTATCCCGAGCTACTCAGTATGAGCGTAGATCCCCCGATCCGTCTGCCTCTTCGGGAGGATCTTCTGTCGCAGCAGCAGGGGACGGTCCTCCACCCGAACCTGTCCAGCCTCCACCTGCTTGCGTGGAGATTGAGCGGCGGCAGTTGATTCCTTTCGACTTGCCTCCTGAAGTTTGTGATGGGATTCTGGCAGCCAGGCGTCCCTCCACTAAGGTGGTATACGCCTGCAGGTGGAACAAGTTTGTGGCATGGTGCACAGCAAAGGCTGTGCATCCCCTTTCTGCCCCTCTCTCTGAGGTTCTCCTGTTCCTTCTTTCCCTGGCCCAACAGGGTTCTGCCCTGGGTACCATCAAGGGCTATCTTTGTGCCATCTCGGCCTTCCTCAGGCTTCCTGATCAGCCCTCCCTTTTCAAGTCCCCTGTTGTTAACAGGTTTCTTAAAGGCATTACACACCTCTTCCCTCCTGTTCCGTTTGTGATGCCTCAGTGGGACTTGAACTTGGTTCTTACCTTTCTTATGTGCGCTCCCTTTGAGCCTCTACATAACTGTCCTCTTCGTCTTCTGACTCTGAAGACTGCCTTTCTGGTGGCCGTCACCTCCGCTCGGCGGGTGAGTGAGCTCCAGGCTCTATCATGTAAACCTCCCTTTCTGTCTGTCCATCCAGACAAGGTTGTTCTTAGGACGCGTCCGTCCTTCTTGCCAAAGGTGGTTACTGCCTTCCACATTGGGCAGACCATCACTTTGCCCACCTTCTTTCCGCCTCCGCATCCTTCCAGAGAGGAAGAGAGTCTCCACCGTCTGGACCCAAAACGTGCGCTTTCCTTTTACATCGACCGCACACGCCATTTCCGGGTGGATGACCAGCTCTTTGTTGGCTACGTGGGTGCCAAAAAAGGTCGGGCGGTGCACAAGAGAACCATCTCCCGCTGGGTAACCTTGTGTATCAAAGCCTGCTATTCTTTGGCTAAGAAGGAGCCTCCTGTTGGGCTGCGTGCCCATTCCACCAGCGCAACGGCTGCTACCACGGCTTTGGGCCGCGGTGTTCCGCTGCAGGATATCTGTCAGGCAGCTACGTGGGCCTCGCTGCACACGTTTACAAAGCATTACTGCCTTGACAGTCAGGTCCGGAGGGACGGCTTCTTTGGCCGTTCTGTCCTCCAGGACTTCCTTGTCTGATCTTTGTTCGCAGACCCACCACCGGGGTTGGTATTGCTGGGGTATCTATTCTAAGGTAAGGAATCTGTCACTAACATGTCTCTTTCAGATGCTTGTGTAACGATATATCTGTAAGAGACAGTAGTTAGTGACAGATTCCTTACCGCCCCACCCATCCTCCCCGTTCTGCGAACTGATTTCTAGGGTTAAGGACATCCCTTTCAGTGCCCTAGTATTTTTCAGACACCTATGTCAGCTTCTTGCATGGCTCTGCGTTCCTGGCGCGGAAAGTCGTGTACAGAACTGACGTCAGCGCGCAGGGGCGGCGTCTAAGTACTGCCCGCGACGTCATCCCGGCGACCACAACGCCGACGACGGACGCGGAGCCGCACGACGCTGCCTACCGACGCGCAAGGGTACTGCTACGCAAAAAACTTTCCGGATCCAGCCTGACGCCTGGGGATATTCTAAGGTAAGGAATCTGTCACTAACTACTGTCTCTTACAGATATATCGTTACACAAGTTAGTAACTTGTGCATTTAGGTGAACTAAACCAGCTCACCACAGAAAGCCTCACAAGACTTCCAGACAACTCTTTCTCTACCGGACTCATGTGGGTCAAGGTAAAATCATCACCATCCCCATAGGAGACCCTTTCCGTGGATTGCCCAAAGAGATGGCCAGGCTCAGGAGCCTGAGCTCCCCCTGGACCAATCAAACCGGCGACAATACACCCCACTGGGGAGACAAACTCTTCAAAGACAGAAAGGTACTGTGACATTGCATCCGCAGAAGGGAGAGAAGAGCACATTGTGCATCTATCTGGTGACTGAAACGCTAACCTCAGAATTAGCTGGACCACAAGAGCTTCCTCCTCTAGTCCCACTATGGTTTCTCATGCACGGCCCAGGGCCAATGCACTTTACTGCTACGGATTGTCCCCCGATTACTGGTCATACTGTCTCCCATGACTGTTCCATGGCACACACAAGCCTGGGGTTCTCAATGCTCTTTGAAATGCTGTGGTTGGAATTGCACTGTTGAGAGTTTCAGGCAGTTATGAGCCGACCTTCTGCCTGTGCACACAAGGCTGGCTTTTGTGGTAATGACTCCTTCAGCTACCTCTGCCTCCTGTGAAGGCCTCCACGTGAAGAATGAGGCGATGAGCGTACTAAAGACACCCGGAGAACCCAAGAAATCACCCGCTGCTCCGGTGTTTAACTCCCCCAGAGTTCTTCCATCATGTGGCCTGTCCAAATACATCCTCGTTGCACTGGTGGATTAATGTTCAGGTCAAGTGCCGCTCACCTACAACTGCAGTATTTCAGCATGATCGCAGACGCTGCGAGTTTGTCTCACAAACTAGAGGTGGCCGAGCCACTGACGGCTCAAGCCTGGTTCTGGTTCAGCTCGAGGTCCTGTTGGAACTTCGAGCCCATAACGAGACGAGCTTTCATGTGCCTAATTCTCTCCACCTAGGATGTGGCCTAAGGCCAGAGCTGCCGACTTTGGAACTGGGGAGCCAGGTTTGACTCTCAGCGTTGAATCAACATCCTGTGATTCTCGGCAAGTTACTTAATCTCCCCATGCCTATAAAAAAATGAAAATAACTGGTGCTTCTGTAAAGCACTCTAAGTTCGCGCTATATAAGAAATGCAGAGAGGTAAAAACAAAGCCTTGACATAACAAAAGATAAATATATACCCATCGGAAAAATTGCGGCTTCCCCGCTTAAACTGTTTGATCTTGGGCATGTACATTATTTCACCGAAATCAACGCACTTTGAAATATGTGAGCTTAGTATACCAGCTACACAAAAATCTATTTTGTTTGCTTTAATAGACTATAATGTTGCTCTGTAATAATCTGGGCCACGTAAAGGGTCTACCTAACAACTGTCTTGCCTCATAGTTCACTGATGGTCCATGTTAAAAACCTATCACTTTAAAATAAGTACTGCTCAGTGCAGTGCAATAATGAGACTTATTAATGTGAGTTTCGACAAGTTAAAGAAATGCACTTTCTTGAATTTTGAAGAGAATTTATCATATTTTATGTGATGTTTGTTGTATGATTTACATAGCAAACATTTTCAGGGCTCGGCTCGAGCATGGGCTCTAAGATCTGAGCCAGACCCTTCGCTCGGCTCTCACTGTTAATTTGTCGGCTCGCCCACCTCTATTACAAACTGTGCTGCGACTGGACATGGCCACTTGGAAAGCATAGTGTGAGTCAGAGGACTGCGCACCTTCGATGCAGTCTTCTTTTAAAGCTTATAAGTGATTGTTAAAGGACTTCGACGTTTCAGTGCAGTGGAAAGCATGATCCACTGAAGATCGACCGGATGTCCGTTTCACCAAGAGGTTAACACATGGCATGCTGGTGTGAATAAAGTTGTGTACGTTTTCACATGTTTTTAGCAAACTTGCCCACACAAAAGAAAAACTGTAATATGTAATGTGATAAGCTGTCGTAACCCCTTTCAGAGGGCCACGCAGGGGTTACTGAGCCCAACCTTGGTAATTCAGCCCTATCTGATAGAGACATCTAGCCACAGATTCCTTAACTTTTGAATTCTCCCCAGGCGCCAGTCTGGATCTCTAAATTTTCTCAGCAGTACCTCTGCGCGCCGGGGCACGGCATGGTACGGCTCCGTGATGACGTCGGCTCCTAATATGACGTCAGTAGAGCCATATAAGTTCCCTCCGGCTCGCGGACGTCCGTTTCTTCTTTTCCGCGCTGTAACGCGGATCCAGAGTAGTGCATCTCTGGCCGTTTTTTGGCCTGCTGTGACAAACTTTTTACGGCTGAAACAGTGTGCTCTATGCCCTCTGAGTTTAAGTCTTGTGCTCGCAAGATGTCGGGTACAGACCCACACTCTATCTGTATGTGGTGCCTGGGCGAGCACCACGATGCCGACAAGTATGATGCCTGTCAGCAGTTGAAGCCAAAGGCGTTGCTGGTGTGGCACAAGAAGCTTCTGACAGCGTGGTTGTCACGGACTTCCAGCTCACGTCGTGGGTCTTCCTCCCGGGCCAGAGGTCGTTCCCGGAAGCGCCGCTCTTCACCCCATGGTCAACGTTCCCAGTCTCCGTTGGCATCTCACGGTAAGCGGCGTCGCAAGAGATCAAAGACCCCGCCCTCTGTGGCTTCTTGGACTTGCGACGTGGATCGCAGAGATGTCTCATGCCCTAGTGCTGAGACCTCTGTTCCGGCGTCGCTCCCTCACCTTCCAGTTTTCCCTGGAACTGGGGCGACCTAGAAGCAGATGCAGGAGTACTACGAAGCTCTCCATCTCGTCTTTGGGCCCTCGTCTCCCTCTGGAGCACCTGCGGGCCCCAAGGAGGTCGTAGGCACCCTAACTGCTCCTTCGCCAGCAAGTTTGGCCTCAGCGGCAGTTCCAACCTCGGACTCTGAGGCGCTGGTGCACGGTCCTTCAGGGCCACCGATGGCAGTCTGCTCTGGCGCAATGTCGGTCGCCATTACGGTGCCTGTCAATGCAGCGCCGGTAGACTCTGAGCTGGAGTTGGTGTGCGCTGTAGAGCCAGCTTCGACACGACTCAAGATATCAGCGCAGATACCGGCAGACGTCTCTCCTCTTTCCCAGGTGGACGTCGGCACGGCGTCACCTCGACGCCGTTCGCCGTCGTTTATGAAGCTGTATGCAGCGCCGGTCAATTCTGTGGAGGATCCACACGATCTGTTAGGGGAAGGTTATGAGGAGATGTCCCCCTTGGACAGTTGGATTGCAGAGCTGGATGAAGCGAGCAGGCTAGATTTGTCCCCTGCTTCCTCCCTTTTGTCACCTCGTGGCTTTGCCTCTGAAGCCAGTTCCTCTTTGGCAGAGGTTTTGAGGAGAGTGGCTGATGTCTTGCAAATTACTCTGCCTACGGTGGAAAAGGCTACAGACCCTCTTATTGAGGTGCTTCATCCTGGCCAATCAGGGGTTGAGCCGGTGCTCCCTTTTAGTGAGGCCCTTACTGACAATTTGTTGGGGGCATGGGTAAAACCTGAGTTGGGTGTGCCAGTGGACCGCATCATTGCCCACACATACCGCCCTGCCCCTGGTGACCCAGATTGCCTTGTTAGACAGCGGACCACCACAGCTTCGTGGTCCAGGCCATTACGGCGAACCCTGAGATGGGAAAACCTCCCTCATTCCTTCCTTGATAAAGAGTCCAGGGAACAGGATTCTTGAGGGAAGTGGATTTTTTCCTAAAGTAGTGCAGCTTTACGCTCCACTAATACGGTCTGCGTCCTCATACGTTTTCTCCATACTTTGTGGGAGTCTTTGAGCCAACGTTTACCCTTGTTCCCTGAGGCTAACAGGGGCGAGTTGCACCAGTTGATTTCATATGGCCGTCAGGCAGCCAGACTGCTCATCAAGTGTGGAATGGATTCCACTGACTCCATTGGGCGGGCCATGGCGTTTGCTGTGGCAGTGTGCCGGCACGCATGGCTTTGGGCGTCTGGATTTTCGGAAGCTGTCCAGTCGGTCTTCATTGACATGTCATTTGATGTGGCTCATCTTTTTGGAGCCCAAGCGGATGCGCCCCAGCGCAGGTTTCAGGCTAGATGTGGAGGGTCAGACCCATAGCCTCTCTCCTCCTTCCCTTTTCAATTTGCGTGGGTGGGGGTACCCTGTTCTGCAGGCTTCCCTTTTTGCCTGAGTTGACTCAGTCTGTATGATTTAACACCATAGATTCTATTGGTGGTGCTATGGCTTGTTCTGCTGCTCTTTGCAGACACGCTTTATTGCGGGAGTTGAGGTTCCTCGAGTCTGTTCGGGTCGGTATGACCTTTGATGCTCTTGTAGTATGGCCTTTTCAGGTCTTTTGCTTCCCTTTTATACAGCCACGGTTGTGTATCTTTAAGTTGGGTAAAGGTTTATTTCGTGCCTCTGCGGTTGTGCTTGTGGTGTTGAAATATTAAGCACTACTTCTTTCTTATTGAGAGAGTGTTTGCCTCCGGTTTTGACTATCTCCGGATGGTCTATTCAGCTGCATAGCGGTTTTGGTCTTTTATTTTACTCTGATGAGGAGCTTATTCTCAGGAGTTCATATCTTTTATGGTATACGTCTTACTCTGTGTGGAGTATTGTTTGGCTAATGTATTGCTTGTATGTGTACTACTTACATAGTCTATTTGTTTGCTATTGGATTGGTCCTTCTTGGACTATGTTATATGCCCTTCGGGCCATTATGGTGGGCTCATAGCCATTATTTTTCTTCGGTGCTACCTTTCACTCTCATCTGATTTTTCTTAACCAGGATATTTTGTGCACTTCGTTTTCTTTACTTGATCGGACTGCATATATATTATGGGTGTTTCGATTTTTGAACACCATGATTGAATTCTTTAGAATACACACGTTCATGGCTCCCTCCTTTCTTGGAAGGCATAGGTCATTCCTTTGTTCAATCTTGGAACACAGCAGTGTAAGCTCAATGCCTTAGACTGTCTGAGAGGTAGTGCCTGAAATGGTTAAGGCTGTTTTCAATCATGTGCTACTTAGTAGGAGACCTTTTTGGGATAAGAAGGTGTAGGAAAGTAGGATCTGCTCTCATGGTTACCCCCACTTTTTGCTGGTGTTATGCTATTTCGGACTAGTCTGACTGGGTTCCTGCTAATCAGGACCCCAGTCTCTGTGCTTTCTTCCCTAAATTGGTTATGGTAAGTACTTGGGTACATCCCAGATTGGATACTGGTGTACCCTTATAAGTCCCTAGTATATGTACTGAGGTACCCAGGGCATAGGTACACCAGGGGTCCCCATGGGCTGAAGCATGTATTATGCCAGCCATGGGAGACCACTCAAACTGTAACTACAGGCCTGCTAGCACCACTTACGACAGATATAGGTTTCCCTATATCTAAGGTCACTGCACTTAAAACCTATAAATCACCCCTAAAGCAGGCCTTTCAATCCTGAAGGCAGGGTGCTCGGTTCTAAGTGTGAGGGTGCCCCTGCATGAGTGGGACAGCCCTACAACCCTCAGAGTCCATTCTCCCGGGTTGTAAGTGCATCAGGCATTACGATCTATAGAGTGGCCATGCGTCATTATACAACGGCTAACTCTAAACTAGCTGTAATGAACCCTGTCATGTTTGGTATCAAACTTGTTGAAATCATACCCTCAATGGTGTGGGAGGTATGATTCCATGCACTGTAAAGCTCCTCCAGGAGGCCCTCAGTGCTCCCGGTACCAGTCTTCCAGAACCAGAGACATGTTTCTGCCCTCCTCCTGCTGCTGAGCCAAGCTCGGGCAGGGGAAGGCAGAACAAAAGATATCCTGTCACAGGGAGGAGTGACCACCTCCCAGACAGGGTTTAGTGTATTGGGGCAGGGTGGGAGCGCTTGCCAGCGCCTCTAAGTCTGCTTGAGGGGCACATTTGGTGCCCTCCTTGCATAGTCCAGTTCAAACCAGCTCAGGGAGCTGTTGGCTCCCGCTCTGGCGCGAAACTGGACAAAGGACATGGGAGTATCCTCCCCAGTGTCCAGCCCCTCTGGGAGGGAACCCTGAATCGTCCCAACCCTTTCCTTAGGGTACTTAAGGGCTTACTTGAGGGTGGGTCCCTCGATTCATCGTTGGACAAGATTCATATCAAGACACCACTTCTTCGATCGTCTGGGCACTCTGGACTTCGCTCTGGGCACCGAGGCTACAACTGGGAAGATTCCTGCTGCTTCTGGTCTCGTCGACCTGCTTGTCTTCTGCAACGTCCGTGTCTGTGCTCCATACAGGAACCTTCCAAGACCTGTGGGCATCCAAGACACCTGAAGGAATCTCTCTTGAAGTAAAGGAGTCATTTCCCTGCATCTGCAGGCACCACAGCGAAGTTGACCAGTCTGCTGAACCTGGGCTCCCACGGATTCTGAAAGGCTCAGCAACACAGGTGGTGATTCTTCACATCCCTCGAGGCCTGACCGGCCCTCTCTCCAAGTCTGAGGCCAGTATCTCTTGTCGGAGCCGCAGAAACCGAACCCCTGTGCACTGCGTTGACTTGCCGTTGCAAAGGCTTGTTGGCTCCCTTCCTCTAAGATCTTTGGGCTCCAAGTAGCCCCAACCTCCAGCATCTCCGGTGACCAAGAGCTTCGTCCTCACCACATCGCTTGCACCATAGGCCTGCATCTTTGGTGAGCGGCCCAAGGTCCAAGTCCCCCCTTGGATTCTGATAGTGCCCAACGGCGGTGTGAAGAAATAGCGAATTTCTTTTCTACCAAGGTCCATAATATCTACAGGACCTTTTTGAAAACTAATTCAGTTACTGACCCTCCCCCTTTAAACAGCAAGCCGTGTTGGAAGAGTTCCCCCCTTGACTCTACCCCTCTGCAGGGACTTCTCAGACAACTTAAATCAGGCTCCCCTGCTGATCCTGCCCCCCGGCCGTTCTAAATCTGGTTTCAGAAATAGTTTCTCCAGTTATTCAGGACGTGATTAACACTTCCCTTCTTATGGGGCAGGCTCCCCTCTATGGAAACAGTCAAGAGTTAAAGCTCTTCTGAAAAAGACAAATCTTGACCCTGAGGAATGGGCTAATTACCGGCCCATTTCCTTGCTGCCTGGAATAAGCAAACTTGCTGAAAAATATATCTGAAAGAGACACGTTAGTGACAGATTCCTTACCTTAGAATATCCCCAGGCGTCAGGCTGGATCCGGAAAGTTTTTTGCGTAGCAGTACCCTTGCGCGTCGGTAGGCGGCGTCGTGCGGCTCCGCGTCCGTCGTCGGCGTCGTGGTCGCCGGGATGACGTTGCGGGCAGTACTTAGACGCCTCCCCTGCGCGCTGACGTCAGTTCTTCTTTTTCCGCGCCAGTAAGCGCAGATCCGGGAAGAGCAGTGCCCTAGTCACTTTTTGACTATCCTTTTTTGTGAATTTTTTTACTGTTTCTTCAACGAGTCTTCACGACTCCTAAGGTGTCGTAGGGATGCCCGGCTTTAAGCCCTGCGAGGCCTGTGGTCGCATGATGTCGATCACGGACCCGCATCTCCAGTGTCTCGGCCGCGACCACGACACGAAGTCGTGCCCTGACTGCCGGAAACTTCATCCGAAGGCTTTGCGAGAGCGGTCTCGAAAGCTGCTCGAGGTCCGGCAGTCGGCTCCGCGCCGCACCAAGCCCTGGTCCCGGGAGAGGTCGAGGGGCCGGTCGCGGAGTCCCCGCCGTTCGTCGGAATCCAAGTCTTCGCGCTCCTCCGGTAAGTCGAAGCACAAGAAGTCTAAGCGGCGTCATCGCTCTAAGACTTCGCCTCGCCGGTCTCGCGACTCGGCTGAGGCCCCAGTCGGCACCATCCCCGCGGCCCCGGACATGCCTGTAGAGCCGCCCCCGAATTACCCGTTCTTTCCGGGGTCGGGGGCGACTCAGGCCGAAATACAGGAATTCCTGTCGGCCATGGCCCGCCTCTTCGGGCCTTCAGGTCCCTCCGGTGCGCCTTCGGGCCCTGATGGGGTTGCCCCGGCGCCGCCGTCGACTCCGGTCCCGGCGCCGCCTGTCCCACCAGCCTTCATCCCGGCCTCGGCTCCGGCCTCGATCCCGGCTCCGGTGGTACCGCAACCCACATCGGCGCCGGATGACCTAACCACGCCTCCGCCGACGCCGATGTCCCCGGTGCCGTTCCTGACGCCGTCCGGGGCTCCGATCGGCGTCGTTCCCCGGTTCTCTCCGGCTCCGGACATGGAGCCGGACCGACGTCGCCCGACGCCGGTTCCGGCGCCGATGAGACCTTGGGTCCCAAATGTCCCTCCTCCTCCATATTTTGAACAAGAGGAGGACCAGGAGAGCTGGGAGGGGTCTGAGGACCCTCTCACACAACAGTGTGAGTTTGACCCGGACTGGGTTGAGGAACTTGGGGATGCCAGTGGTCTAGACACCTCCCCTGACACTGGCATGCTGTCTCCTCCCGTGGCTACGGAGGAGGGGCTAATTTTGCAACGGTGTTGCGTAGAGTAGCTGGAGCCTTACATCTCCAGTTGCCTACTGTGGCCGTCAGGACTAACCTCCTGACAGAAGTGCTTCAGCCGGCGGCTTCCTCTTCAGAGACTGTGCTGCCGTTTAATGATGCACTCACTGACGTTCTTTTGGGTACCTGGTCCAAACCCACCACAGGGGCTCCTGTGGATAGGAACGTGGCCCGACGCCATCGCCTGCTCCGGGCGACCCCCTGTTTCTCTCCCAACATCCCACCCCTGAGAGCTTGGTTGTCCAAGCCTCTGCCTCCCAAACCGCCTTCCCTACCGCCCCTCCGGATAGGGAATCCAAACGCCTGGACCAATTTGGGAAGAAGGCTTTTTCTTCCTCCAGTGCTGGCTTGCGGTCCATCAACACCGCTTGCCTTTTGGGCCGATATACCCACTCCCTGTGGGATTCGGTGGCGGCTGTTTTGCCGCAGTGTTCTGAGGAGGTCCAGACACTGCTTACCCGCGCCATTGCGGAAGGGCGAGATGCGGCTAAATACACCATCCGTTGTGGCCTTGATACCGCCGACTCGCTGGGCAGATCGCTTGCTACGACGGTGGCGCTACGTCGCCACGCCTGGCTGAGGACTACGGGTGATGTCCAGAATACACTCATGGACATGCCCTTTGATGGAGTCGGTCTTTTTGGTTCAAAGGCAGACCATGCGCTGGAGCGGTTTAAGGACTCACGGGCTACGGCCAAGTCCCTGGGCCTTTCTGTTGTACGCCCTCCGCTCAGCTCTGCTTTTCGCCCCTTTCGTGGCCACGGAAGGGGCGCCCAGTCACGTCAGCTGCCCAGCCACCGGCCCGCACAGCAAGCGTCTACGCGTGGCCGAGGACGTGGATACCGCCGTGGCGGTTCGGGCAACCAGCGTGCGGGTCAGGCCACCACCTCCAACCCGTCCGCGGCCTCTAAGCCCTCCTAGTCCCTCCTTTCCGGTGCACGGCACGCCAGTAGGGGCAGGGTCCGCCATCACCTTCACCACTGGCGTCCCATCACCTCGGACAGGTGGGTCTTGGACATTGTCCGAAGGGGCTACTCCCTCCCCTTAGAGACCACCCCCCCAGCCATGCCACCTCAATTCCACCGCATATCAGGGGATCACTTGGTACTTCTGCAGAAGGAAGTCACGGCCCTCTTGGCCAAGAGGGCCATCGAGCATGTTCTGACCCCAGAAGTAGGGCGTGGTTGCTACTCCCACTACTTCCTGGTGCCCAAAAGGGACAAGGAGGACATGCGTCCTATCTTGGACCTCCGGAACGTCAATCGCTTCCTCCGGAAGGAGAAGTTCAAGATGCTCACCCTAGCTCAGGTCTTGACTGCCCTCGACCCTGGAGACTGGTTGGTAGCGTTGGACTTGCAGGACGCTTATTTTCACATCCCCGTCCTGCCGGCCCACCGGCGTTACCTGCGGTTCACGGTAGGCCTCGAGCATTTTTAGTTCACCGTGCTCCCCTTTGGCCTTACAAGTGCCCCTCGGGTGTTCACCAAAGTGATGGCGGTGGTCGCAGCTCATCTGCGCCGGGCAGGGGTTCCAGTCTTCCCCTACCTCGACGACTGGTTGCTGAAGGCGGGCTCGTATCAGGCAGTCGTCTCCCACCTCCAGACTACGGCCGAACTCCTGCACTCGCTGGGGTTCTCCATCAATGTGCCGAAGTCGCATCTGATTCCTTCTCCACAGCTCCTTTTCATCGGAGCAGTTCTGGACACGAAGCAGTTTCGGGCCTATCCTCCCGAACGGCGAGTCCGGGATATTCGGGCTATGATTCCGATCTTTCAGCCTTTATCCTGGGTTTCAGTACGGATGACCCTGAGGCTGCTGGGCCTCATGGCCTCCTGCATCCTGCTGGTCAATCATGCCAGATGGCATATGCGGGCTCTGCAGTGGGACCTGAAGTTCCAGTGGGTGCAGCACCAGGGCAACCTGTCCGATCACGTCCAGATCTCGGAGGGGACTGCAAAACAATTGCAGTGGTGGCTCTCGAACCGGCAATGGGTCATGGGCAGATCCCTCTCCCTTCCCCAGCCAGAGCACACAGTTGTGACGGACGCGTCCCTTCTGGGATGGGGCGGTCACATGGGAGAGGCGGAGATCAGAGGCCTCTGGTCTCCGGCGGAGTCCCGACTCCATATCAACCTTCTGGAGCTCCGGGCGATCCGACTTGCACTCAAGGCATTCCTTCCCTCTGTCAAAGGGAAGGTAGTGCAGGTGTTCACAGACAACACCACCGCCATGTGGTACTGCAACAAACAAGGCGGGGTGGGGTCGTGGACCCTTTGTCAGGAGGCTCTGCGCCTCTGGACATGGCTGGAACATCAGGGCATGTTCCTGATGGTTCAACACCTGGCAGGTTCCCTGAACGCCAGGGCGGACGAACTCAGCCGCAGGTGCATGATGGATCACGAATGGCGTCTTCACTCGGAAGTGGCGCAAGGACTCTTTCTGCAGTGGGGAGAGCCTTGGTTAGATCTATTTGCCACCGAAGAGAACGCGCAATGTCATCAGTTCTGCGTGCTGGAATTTCCAAGGCGGCACTCGCTCGGCGACGCTTTTCGTCACGAGTGGAGTTGCGGTCTATTGTACGCCTTTCCGCCTATACCACTTCTACCCAGAGTGTTGAAGAAGATTCGGCACGACCGGGCCCAAGTCATTCTTGTGGCTCCGGACTGGGCTCGAAGAGTTTGGTATCCCGAGCTACTCAGTATGAGCTTAGATCCCCCGATCCGTCTGCCTCTTCGGGAGGATCTTCTGTCGCAGCATCAGGGGACGGTCCTCCACCCGAACCTGTCCAGCCTCCACCTGCTTGCATGGAGATTGAGCGGCGGCAGTTGATTCCTTTCGACTTGCCTCCCGAAGTTTGTGATGTGATTCTGGCAGCCAGGCGTCCCTCCACTAAGGTGGTATACGCCTGCAGGTGGAACAAGTTTGTGGCATGGTGCACAGCAAAGGCTGTGAATCCCCTTTCTGCCCCTCTCTCTGAGGTTCTCCTGTTCCTTCTTTCCCTGGCCCAACAGGGTTCTGCCCTGGGTACCATCAAGGGCTATCTTTGTGCCATCTCGGCCTTCCTCAGGCTTCCTGATCAGCCCTCCCTTTTCAAGTCCCCTGTTGTTAACAGGTTTCTTAAAGGCATTACACACCTCTTCCCTCCTGTTCCGTTTGTGATGCCTCAGTGGGACTTGAACTTGGTTCTTACCTTTCTTATGTGCGCTCCCTTTGAGCCTCTACATAACTGTCCTCTTCGTCTTCTGACTCTGAAGACTGCCTTTCTGGTGGCCGTCACCTCCGCTCGGCGGGTGAGTGAGCTCCAGGCTCTATCATGTAAACCTCCCTTTCTGTCTGTCCATCCAGACAAGGTTGTTCTTAGGACGCGTCCGTCCTTCTTGCCAAAGGTGGTTACTGCCTTCCACATTGGGCAGACCATCACTTTGCCCACCTTCTTTCCGCCTCCGCATCCTTCCAGGGAGGAAGAGAGGCTCCACCGTCTGGACCCAAAACGAGCGCTTTCCTTTTACATCGACCGCACACGCCATTTCCGGGTGGATGACCAGCTCTTTGTTGGCTACGTGGGCGCCAAAAAGGTCGGGCGGTGCACAAGAGAACCATCTCCCGCTGGGTAACCTTGTGTATCAAAGCCTGCTATTCTTTGGCTAAGAAGGAGCCTCCTGTTGGGCTGCGTGCCCATTCCACCAGGGCAACGGCTGCTACCACGGCTTTGGGCCGCGGTGTTCCGCTGCAGGATATCTGTCAGGCAGCTACGTGGGCCTCGCTGCACACGTTTACAAAGCATTACTGCCTTGACAGTCAGGTCCGGAGGGACGGCTTCTTTGGCCGTTCTGTCCTCCAGGACTTCTTTGTCTGATCTTTGTTCGCAGACCCACCACCGGGGTTGGTATTGCTGGGGTATCTATTCTAAGGTAAGGAATCTGTCACTAACGTGTCTCTTTCAGATGCACAAGTTACTAACTTGTGTAACGATATATCTGTAAGAGACAGTAGTTAGTGACAGATTCCTTACCGCCCCACCCATCCTCCCCGTTCTGCGAACTGATTTCTAGGGTTAAGGACATCCCTTTCAGGGCCCTAGTATTTTTCAGACACCTATGTCAGCTTCTTGCATGGCTCTGCGTTCCTGGCGCGGAAAGTCGTGTACAGAACTGACGTCAGCGCGCAGGGGCGGCATCTAGCACTGCCCGCGACGTCATCCCGGCGACCACGACGCCGACGACGGACGCGGAGCCGCACGACGACGCCTACCGACTCGCAAGGGTACTGCTACGCAAAAACTTTTCCGGATCCAGCCTGACGCCTGGGGATATTCTAAGGTAAGGAATCTGTCACTAACTACTGTCTCTTACAGATATATCGTTACACAAGTTAGTAACTTGTGCGTTAACTCCATATTGGCAGCTTTTCTGGAGGAAAACAATTGTCTTTATCCTACTCAGACAGGTTTCAGGTGCCAACAGGGTACGGAGACGGCTATACTTGCCGTGATAGAAGAGTCTAGAAAAATCTTGGACAATGGAGGCTGCGCTGCTCTTATCTTGTTAGATGTCAGCGCAGCCTTTGACACCGTCAACCACCAACTTATGGTCCAAAGACTCAGTGAGGTGGGGGTGACTGGAATCGCCCTGAAATGGCTGCAGTCCTTTCTTGAAGACAGATTTTTTGCTCTCTACGAGGAGGATGCTATCCAACATAGGGATTCTACCATGTATTATGTGAATATTATGCACCCATGTGTTTGCTGCTATTTTTATTTTTATTTGAAGTGTCTAGTCATACGTGAAAAATGGTGCAAAAGGATCAGAGCTCCTCTCAATTTGTGGGAAGGGCAATGTTTCAAAAAATTGTAAAATACCCCATACACACTGAAACCTGATTCAGTGTCATGCTTCATCATTGGAGTCTTCCCGCCCCTCTACGGGACGGGGCGTGCTACGACTTACGTAGACACAGGAGCACTTTATTCAGTGATTGGTGAGTATGTGTAGTGCGTGGGATCGTGAAAAGAAAATGTGAGATGGTTAAAAATTCTCTGGCTAGTGGAACGAAAATACTTTATTGTCTTCCCTGGCTGAGAATAGTAAAAGTGGGGAGGTGTAGATGGTGTACTATAATGAGTCACCTCCTACAAGGTCGACATGTTTCAGAAGCCATCCCCTTGGCTTTCTTCCTCAGGACCAAAAACCGATCCCTGTTACACCTCAATGGGTGATAGAATAAATGTACATATGCCTGATAGTCACAAACACTGTCCTTTGTTCCCTGTTATGGGAGTAGAAAAATATACCACTTGTATATCTTAAGAACCTGAAAAGAAAAATATTTTGGATAAATCATGGCTTTCATCATTTATCTTTATCTATTCACATCACCATCACGTTGAAAGTTTTAAGCTTTTTTGTGATATATTTCTCTTGTGCAACCCTTTTGTAGGTAATGGTACCATTTGGTAAGTATCCTCTACTCATAAATCATCTGAAAGAACACTCCTTGTGATTTCTAGTGCCCAGTATCACATTTATTCAACATTCTTTCATACATATGTATCTCCTAGCAAGATACATTTTATGTTACAATACATTCATACATAAAGGAAGTATTTGTACACTCCTATTGTGCCCCTAAAAGGTTACAGATTGATGTTCTCAGCAACTGAGCACTCGCATTCATACTCCCATGATGATCCTTGGAATAAATGGGAGATGTTTGGCAAAAGTCTGTGCACTCGTCCTTTTTAACTGTGATCTCATGGTGTGTCTTTTAATATAAAAAATTGGATTCATTCTCTCAAAAGGACGTGCCATAATAATACATACTTTAGAATTTAATCGTTATCGCTCCATGAGCTCACACGAGCGGTGTTGGGCGCCTTCAAATAGACACTGTAGGTATTTTAAAAGAACAGAAGAAAAAACAAGGTTTTAACGCCAGGGTCGTTTTTAAACAAACAAGCGTGGTCTCTTTGGCCTTTTTAAGGACATGCCATTGTCATACTTACATGCTGGAAGGAGCGCGATCACCAAAGAAAGTACCTTCTCGTGGCTCGTCGGAACCTAACTGAGGTTTGCAAGAGCCCGGTGTTTTAAAGTGTAAGGAGGCATGCTTGATAGGAAACAGGTGTGGCTGGAAACACTAGACCTTGAAATTTTGAAGATGGCCACCGGTAAATGGACCCAAAACAGAGTTCATTTTGATCCACTTCCTGTTGGAACGATTAACACTGAGTCGGTTGGAAAAAACACTAGACCTTGGAATTTTTAAAGATAGCCGCCGGTGAATGGACCCAAAACAGGGTTCATTTTGATCCACTTCCTGTTGGAACGATTAACACTGAATCAGTTGAAAAAGCAAGCATATATTTGTTTGTTTTGAGGCTTATTTTGGAGGAGTTTCAAAAGGCAGCCAAATGGAGGTTGAATTTAAAGGAATTATTAAACAAAAAGAAAAACAAATTGTTGCGCTAGAGATGCCCGGATGGAGTCATCGCAGACGTGCATTTATGTATGTGGGTTTTATGAAAAAACACGGAGGGGGCAAATTAGAAAACCTAATGGAAAAAAGGTAAAGAATAAATCCCAGCAATAAAACGCTAGAGGCTGGAAAAATATTAACTGGGAAAAAAAATAAAAAATTCTATCAGAGGATAAGGATTGAAAAGCAAAAACCATGTATATTTAAAAATAGAGTGTGTGTACACTCAGATTTCCAAAATTATAGTTTCTCTAAAAAGAGGGAAAAAAGGAGGAAAAAAGGAAGAAAACCAGTTTCCAAAGGTATAAACCTCCTCTTTGTTCAGTATTAGTTACGGGGGTGATTGTAGTACTGTATACTCCTTATGAGTCTGGCAACTTTTTGGTTGATCATTAATTGCCAGGGGATTCCTGTGTTAGATTTTGTATACATCAGAGCTGGTTCCAAGGAATCTCATCGTTCAGGCCTTTCTCATGAGTCCTCAAACGGAACACCCACCGTTGTTCTTTTTTGAACAAATACCTTTCGTTTTGGATTTGTTCGATTACTGTCCACGAAAGATCTTCCCACTTATGATCTTTTTCCAGAAAATGGGCTGCCATTTTGGTGGTACTCTTTTTGCATTTAATGTTACTTTTGTGTTCCCCTATCCTTACCTTGACAGGGCGTGTGGTCATTCCTACGTATTCCAAAAGACACAGGCACATGATCAGATAAACTACATTTTTGAATTGCATGTTGTGAATCTTCTTTGGACCCATTTGGTTCCATCATGGAACAAGATTTCTTTGCTTTTTTAGTTAGTTTGCACACATTGCACATTCCACAGGGATGATGCCCAGAGATTGGGGGCATTAAAGTGGTTTGCATTGTCTATTCTTCTCTTCTTTCTTTTGGTCTGGTGTGTACCACTAAATCACGGATACTCTTACCTCTTCTATGAGAGAAGATAGGTTTTGGTAGATTGATGCTTCCACTGTTGAGGATTCGCCAGTGTTTGTTTACTATTTTTGTGATTCCATTGGAGTTTGTGTTGAAAGTTGTTATACATACTGGGCGGTTCTCTTCCTCCTTATGGATTTTGGTTTCCAAAAGGCTGTCTCTGCAATTGTTGCGTGCCCTTTTGTATGCATTATCAATCACCTTTTTAGGATATTGGCGTTTTTCCAATTTCTTTTTCAGATCGTTTGATTGTTTTTTGAAATCTTCGATTTCCGTGCAGTTCCTTCGTAGGCGTAGGAATTGCCCATAAGGGAGGTTATCGCGGAGATGTCGAGGGTGGAAGCTGTTATACAATAGTAGGCAGTTTTTGGAGGTTTCTTTGAAATGAGTGGTAGTTGTTAGTTTTCCCTCTTTTGCATATATGTTTAGATCAAGGAAGACAAGTTTTTCATTTGAGATAGTGCTTGTGAATCTCAAAAATTGGTCTTGGCAGTTCAACCATGATAGGAAACGTCTGGCGGTGGTTTCATCTCCTTCCCAGATAATCAATATATCATCTATATATCGTTTCCATATATGTATATGGTTACGAAATGGATTGTTGGGAGTGAGGATCTTCTGTTTTTCAAGTTGATGTACATAGAGACCAGCTATGCTAGGAGCAAAAGTGCTCCCCATGCTGGTCCCATGTTTTTGCAAATAGAGAGTGTTCCGGTATTCAAAGAAATTTTCTTTGAGTGCCAATTGGCAGCACTCCATAATCATGTTTCTCGGTGTCTGGTAGTCCCAATCGGTGTCGAACAGGACATCTTCAATGATGTTGAGGGTCTCGTTGTGGGAAGGCTCGTATATAAGCTCTCCACATCACAACTTATCAATAATTCTCCTTCTGGGTCAAATGTTTGCCCTTCTAACAATTGCAGGACGTCTTTGGTGTCTTTCAGGTACGTAGAAGTTTGTTGTACAAGTGGTCTTAAGAAAGCGTCCGCAAATTTGGAGACTGGTTCCAAAATGGATCCAATTCCAGACACTATTGGACGTCCCGGTGGGGAGACCAGATTTTTGTGGATTTTTGGTATAGTATACAGGTAAGGTGTTCTTGGCAAAGTCGTGGTTAGAAAATCCCCTTCCTTTTTAGATATCCACCCATGTGATCGTGCCTCTTCCACCATACTTGCTATTTTCACTCGTATTTGCTCCGTGGGGTCATGGTTGAGGACCTCATAGTTCCTTTCATCGTTGAGGAGGCGTAGGCACTCTTGGTCATACTTCTCAGCTGATTACAATCGCCCCACCTTTATCGGCTGGTTTTATTACCAATTCTGGGTTGTTTGCTAGTTCTCTGAGTGCCTCATTTTCCTCTCTGGTGATATTGTGAAAGACCCTGTTGGTTGCTGGATCTATTTCTTCCAGATCTTTCATGACAGCTTTTTCGAAGGCGATCAGTTCTACTGGTAGATTGGCTTCCGGTGGAGTGAAAGTAGATTTTGGTCTCAAACCAGTGTCTCCATCCTGCTGGTCATTTTGTTTATCTTTGAAAAAGATTTGTAACTTAAGTCTCCTCATGAATTCTTTCATCTCTTTGCATAATTGGAATTTATCCAATTTTGCCGTTGGTACAAAGCCTAGTCCTTTTTCTAGGACTTTGATCTGTGCCGGTGTTAGAATGTGGTTTGTAAGGTTGACTACCAGATTCATTTCTTGCTGGTTGAGGCCCCTGTCATGCTCCTTGTTGCCATCCGGATTTGTTCTTCGTTTTGAGGAGCCCAGTGAACATTGTTCCCTCTCCGGTTCCTCCCTCTGTTTCTCCCTTGGCGTAGCCCTAAAAAATGGGGCTGTTCATAGAAGGGGTAATCCTGCGGAGGGTAGTTCCATTGAGGGTAGGCTCCTTGTTGATGTGGGTATATCGGAGGTCCTAAGGGATGCATGGGGTATGGAGGTGGGCCCTGGTACTGGCCCCATCCTCTTTGGCCGTGGAACCAAGGACGTCTGTTGTTGCTCCTCCCACCTCGGTATTGTTGGTATTTCCCTTTGCTTGAGTCAGATCCACTGGATCCTGAATCGGATGAATCATCATCAGTTGTCATTTCGTGATGGTTCTCCTGAGGTTTGTAATCATCTCTTATGTATGGATAGATCCTCTCATGGCTGAAACGGGTAACATCTTTTTTTAGTTTCTGGTACTTGCTCTGTTTCAACGTTACTTCAAAGTCATTGAGAGTTTTGTTTAACTCTTCTAGATGTTTTTTGAGGGCACTCGGTGTTTCATAGCTCTTTAAACGAACTTCTATTTCTTGAATTTCAATTTTCAATTCTTGTGCCAGTCTGCCAGCTGTCTTAATTATTAGCACAAGCCAATCTCGTGTGCAATGCCAACTTATTAATGACCAGTCTTTTTTAAAAATCTTGTCATGTTGAAAAATGTATGGTTCATTTCTTACTATTAGCCCATTAGGTGCCGCGTTGCTTTTAAGATATTCAGTCATGAGGAGACCGTGGAGGGCTGTTTTTATCTGGGTGCGCCTTAGTTGTTCTATTTCGTCCCAGTCATTGTTCGTAGGTATTGGATCTGGTGTATTTAGCCCCTCGAAGTTGTTCAGTGAGGCTATGATGCTGTCTATCTCTTCTTCCGAGAAGGTTAGGCCTGTGTTTTCTGCCATTCTTGTGGTTGGTCTGTTGTAACCTGGTGTGTATGTTCTGTTTGTGTGATCTGGGTTAAGGGTGTTCTATCAAAGATGAGAGGAGGATGTTTTATCTCTCTAGAAAGATGAAGTTTAGATTCAGCGGTGAACCAAACTCCCACAGCTGTACGCTGTCAAGAATAATCAAAAAATCAAAGGAGGGAGTGAAGAGGAAAAAGGTAGAATCGTCCTCCTCTTGATACTGTTATCCAACATAGGGATTCTACCATGTATTATGTGAAGATATATGCACCCATGTGTGTGCTGCTATTTTTATTTTTATTTGAAGTGTCTAGTCATACGTGAAAAATGGTGCAAAAGGATCAGAGCTCCTTCTCTCAATTTGTGGGAAGGGCAATGTTTCAAAAAATTGTAAAATACCCCTCACACACTGAAACCTGATTCAGTGTCATGCTTCATCATTGGGGTCTTCCCGCCCCTCTACGGGACGGGGCGAGCTACGACTTACGTAGACGCAGGAGCACTTTATTCAGTGATTGGTGAGTATGTGTAGTGCGTGGGATCGTGAAAAAAAAATGTGAGATGGTTAAAAATTCTCTGGCCAGTGGAACGAAAATTCTTTGTCTTCCCTGGCTGAGAATAGTAAAAGTGGGGAGGTGTAGATGGTGTACTATAATGAGTCACCTCCTACAAGGTCGACATGTTTCAGAAGCCATCCCCTTCGCTTTCTTCCTCAGGACCAAAAAAACGATCCCTGTTACACCTCAATGGGTGATATAATAAATGTACATATGCCTGATAGTCACAAACACTGTCCTTTGTTCCCTGTTATGGGAGTAGAAAAATATACCACTTGTATATCTTAAGAACCTGAAAAGAAAAATATTTTGGATAAATCATGGCTTTCATCATTTATCTTTATCTATTCACATCACCATCACGTTGAAAGTTTTAAGCTTTTTTGTGATATATTTCTCTTGTGCAACCCTTTTGTAGGTAATGGTACCATTTGGTAAGTATCCTCTACTCATAAATCATCTGAAAGAACACTCCTTGTGATTTCTAGTGCCCAGTATCACATTTATTCATATACGAGGAGGATGCTTCATCAGAGCAGATCCCGCTGCAGTGTGGAGTCCCCCAGGGATCCTCTAAGTCCCACCATGTTTAACATCTACATGAGATCTCTTGCAGACGTGGTGCTTCCTTGGGGGATCCACATTGTCACCTATGCAGACGATACCCAGTTGGTGGTCTCCCTTAGTCAGCAGGACAAATCTGTGCCTGGTTTAACTTCATGCCTTGTCAAGGTATCTGAGTGGATGGACAAGTCATTCCTAAAACTCAATGGAGCAAAGACAGAACTTATGCTCCTGGGCCATTCTGCCCCCATGAATATAGATCTTTTTTGGCCCACCTGCTTAGGTCCGCCTCCTGCTCCGAAAAAACAAATTAAGAGTTTGGGATTTTGGTTCGACTGCAATTTGGATTTCAAAATACAGGCTCGTAAAGTCGCAGCAAATTGCTATGGACTTCTTAGGATGTTAAGGAAGATCCTCCCCCTTCTTCCTTTTGATGCCAGACGTATTTTAGTCCAGGCACTTATACTGTCTCGCCTCGACTATGCGAATGCAGTCTACTTGGGTGCTCCACAAGGAACTACTAAGATACTGCAGGTTGTTCATAATTGTGCAGCCCATCTTCTAATGAACATTCCCAAACGTGTCTCAGCCAGACCTGCCCTTGGTTTATTGCACTGGCTCCCTATCCAGGAAAGAACTAGGTTTAAGGCTATGTGTATTGTTCATAAATCTATTTCTGGGAAGGGTCCTCCGCTGTTCCAATCAATGGTGCAATTATATCGCCCCAATAGAACCCTGAGATCCAATAACAAACGACTACTTACAGTTCCTAGGATCAAGCGGTCACGAACTGGAGGTCGGCGGTTTTCCCTTAATGCAGCTAAATTCTGGAACCAGCTTCCAGATGATCTACGACTGGAATCTAGCTACCTTAAATTTAGGAAGCGGTTAAAAACCTTCCTCTTTCCGTGATCAGTCCATGTCTGCAAAGTGTCACAATAAGCGCTGGGATGCCCATGGGTAGCCATGCGCTATATAAGTGTGTAGTCAATTCAAGGTCCTCTTGCGACTCCAGTGCCTCCGGCCTGTGGGTCCTCTTGAGGGTCTTCTTTGATGTCAGCGGGCTCCCCCGATTGCTCGGGGCCTGCTCTGACTCCCCTGTTTGTGGCGAGTCACCTGGACCTTGCTGGTCCCGACAATGCACCTTGTTCGCCTTCCACGTTGGTTGCAGTTGCCAAGGCTTGTTGGTGTTCCCGATTGACACTGATCCCTCAACTCTCGACATCCGATGTGGGACAGCTCGTGAATGGCTCCTTGTCTTCCACAGTGTCGCGTGGTCCGCACAGCTGCAGCTCCAAGGTCACTGTCAGCTCTCCTGCAACACCAGACATCGGTGGGCATTCGTCTTCCATGCCTCCTGGTCACTCCTGAGTGGCATAGACTCTGTCCCCTCTGCTTGCAGGTCCTTCTCATCGTGAATCCACCTTTGGGTTCCACTGGACACTTTCACCTTCTCCAGCAGTGGCATCTTCCTGAAGTCCTCTATTGAGTTTGACAGCGGTTTCCGATGCCACTTCTCACCTATGCACCCAGCTTCCCTGGTGTAGGTATCCGGGTTCCTAGGGTATCCACGGGTGGGGTGGCTCTTCAACCTTCTGTCTTCCACGGGATTTCTTTAGGGTCCACTAGGAAGGGTCCTTCTTCTTTAAAATTGCAACCGCGACTTACTCATTGATTTGAATTGAGTGCACAGTCTTGTTCCCACTCTGCACATGGCCTCCGTGGGATTCCTGGGTCCTTACCTCGGGTGGTTCCTTGGGTCCCCGGCACTTCTACATTGTGTGGGTATAGTCTTGACTTGAGTCGTGGTCCGCATACCACTATTTTAGTATATGGTTTGGTGTCCCCCTGGCGACCACTGTGTATTTGTGCTCCTTACCTGTTTTTATTGCAAAGTATTGTATGCATTGTGTATATCTCTGGATAGGAGATATTTGGATGTTAGTTATTGTCTTCTAATAAATACATATTGTTATAAATACTCTGTGTGGTTCTTTTTCACTTAATCTATACCAATAAGATTACATTCTGGTAAAACAAGCTGCTTTACACTCCTTCTGGACTAAGCCTGAAGGCTGCACTCCACAGCTACCCCTTAGATAGCTTTCTAAGGTTGTCTAAGACCACTAAAATCACCATAAGGCTTGTCTGGATTAGTGCAGGGTGCCCACTTACATAAGTGTGCGCCATATACTAATCCAGCTTCTCACATTGGTGTGCAGCGGTTGGGATTCAAGCCTGCATTGTTTTACCAGCTAATCTTGGTGTGGATTAATTGAAAAACCATCACTAATATTCGGCACATATAATACAGCTTAGAATAAGTATGTTCTACTGAACTTAGGGTTGGGTAGTTAAGGGTCTTGCACAACCCTTTCTCCAACCTTAGAGAGTTTAGGTTACACTAGGTTAGGTAGGTGCAATACCTCACTACACCTAGTAACCATGTCTTTAGTTTGGGATGCTAGTGCACCCCAGGCCTCTAGATACAGTGGTCTTATGTTCCAGGAACTAAGAACCCTGTGTACCTCTAGGAAATAAAAGACGGGCAGTAATCCAACCACTAAGCATCTCTTAGAGTTGCTTATCCTGGATGATCTTCAGCACCCTGACAGGTTGGAGGATCAGGACAAAGTGGGTAGGGATGCTTCAGAGGATCAGACAGGCGGGGTAACCCCCACGGGCTCTGATTCTGAGCATGATTTAGAGGAGTCTAAAGACTCCACCTTGATAAATTCTGATCCAGGGAATAGTGCAGATGGCACAGAGGGTGTCCCTAGAAGTAGGTCCCCCTTTATTCCTCCTGGGAGGGTTCAGAGCAGACAGAGGAGGTCTGGATCTCCCTCTGCTGAGTCCAATGCTTCAGGACAGTCCATAGGGACCTCAATCTCTAGTAATGGAGAGGTCTACTTGGATAGGGAATACCTGCTGATCAAGCTTGAGAAGGTGAGAGACTCCAACTCAGGCGAGAACAGTCGGCCCTTGACAGAGAGGCAAAAAGCTAGGAAAAAGCTGGGACTAAGGTCCCATGGTGGCAGCCCTAGTGTCCCTAGAGTCAGGGAAAACTCTTTTGATACTAGGAACTTGAACAGGATAGTCCCTCCTTACCAGGAGGGGGATGACATCCAGACATGGATCACTGCATTAGAGAGGGCCTGTAAGGTTCAGAAGGTCCCTCAAGGGCAGTGGGCAGCTATCCTGTGGCCCCCCTTTGCTAACAAAGGTAGAGATAAGCTCCTCACTGTTAAAGAAGAACATGCTGACAAATATTCAGTTCTGAAGAGTGCACTCATTGATGGGTTTGGCTTAACCACTGAACAGTATATGTTTAAGTTCAGAGACACCCAGAAGGCACACACACAGGACTGGGTAGATTTCACTGATGGTGCTATTAAGGCTTTGGATGGCTGGCTTCATGGAAGCAAGGTACAGGACTATGAAGGATTGTACAATTTGATAATGTGGGAGCACATCCTTAATAACTGTCAGAATCAACTTTTGTACCAGTACCTGGTGGACCCCAAGCTGACCTCTCCCCAAGAATTGGGAAAGAAGGCAGACAAATGGGTCCGCACCAGGGTAAAGCAGAAAAACCATGGTAATGGAGGTGACCAGAAGAAGCAAGATTCTTCCAAATATCAGGATAAGGGAGGGGGGACAAAGGTAAAGATAAAAAAAGAGTCTTCACAAGGGCCCCAAAAACCTGCATCTTGGGGTGTCCCAAAAGTCCAA
Organism: Calotriton arnoldi; assembly: GCA_963921515.1. Taxonomy (NCBI): domain Eukaryota; kingdom Metazoa; phylum Chordata; class Amphibia; order Caudata; family Salamandridae; genus Calotriton; species Calotriton arnoldi. The sequence goes on from CAWUFW010002480.1 coordinate 589,268, forward strand.
GAAAGGAAAAAAGAAACTTTGGTGCTACTTTTGTAAGGTAAATACCCATTGGGCAAGTAATGCTGATTGTCCAAAGGCCAAGGAAACTCCTACTACCACTGCCCCTAAGGCACCTGCTCCCCCTAGCACACGTACAAGTGGTAGTACAGCAACCAAGGGATTAGTGGGGTTAACCTTGGGTTCTGAGTTGGGTTCTGGCCTAGTCAGAACTCCAGCTCGGGTTGTGTTAGTCTGTGATGGTGGCATTGATCCTGTCACCCTACTGGTAAGTCCCACTAACTTGGGCAAGTACAGACAACAACCTTTGATCAATGGAAAAGAAGCAATGGCTTATAGGGACACAGGGGCCAGTGTCACTATGGTGACAGAGAAACTTGTATCCCCTGAATAGATCATACTTGGACAAATGTACCACGTTACCAACGCTAACAATGTCAGGACTGATCATTCCTTGGCAGTTGTGAATCTCAGCTGGGGAGGGGTAACTGGCCCTAAAAGAGTTGTAGTATCTCCAGACCTACTTGTGGATTGTTTGTTGGGCAATGATTTGGAAACTTCAGCCTGGGCTGAAGTAGAGTTCAGGACTCATGCAGAACTGATGAGCATTTCTGCCAGTGTCTTTGCTGTCACTAGGGCTCAGGCCAAACAGCTCAGCACTGAAGGAGCGCTGGATCCTGGAAGAATGGATCAGGTGCCTCCTAAGAGAAGGAGCAGGAAGGGTAAGGAATTGCCCTCCTCTCAAACTCCCAGTGAAGATCAACCTCCTGAGGGAGATGATCTCAGTCCCTGTGAAGGAACTGTTCCAGAGGAACTTGGGCCTGGCCAGGCAGAGTTCTTAGGGGCAGGGGGCCCTTCCAGGGCAGACTTGAGTTTGGATCAGCAGACCTGTCCCTCTCTTGAACCTCTCAGACAGCAAGCTGCTGCTGAGGAAGCAGAGAATATCAGTGGGTCTCATAGGATCTATTGGGAAGAGGGACTCCTGTATTCTGAAGGTAGAGACCCCAAGCCTGGCACCACCAGGAGGTTGGTAATACCCCAGAAGTTCAGAGGGTTCCTCCTCTCCCTAGCACATGATATTACTCTTTCAGGACACTTAGGGCAAAGCAAGACTTGGGACAGGCTTGTCCCTCACTTTCACTGGCCCCATATATCTGAAGACACCAAGGAGTTTTGTCACTCCTGTGCCACTTGCTAAGCCAGTGGTAAGTCAGGTGGCACCACAAATGCCCCCTTAATTCCACTGCCAGTGGTTGGGGTCCCCTTTAAAAGGGTAGGGATTGACATTGTTGGTCCCTTGAACCCTCCAACTGCATCTGGGCACAGCTACATCCTAGTGGTGGTGGACCATGCTACTAGGTACCCAGAAGCTATTCCCCCTTAGAACCACTTCAGCTCCTGTAGTGGCCAGGGCCCTCCTGGGAATCTTTTCCAGGGTGGGCTTCTCTAAGGAGGTCTTAACAGACAAGGGTACAAACTTCATGTCTAGTTACATCACTGCAATGTGGAAAGAGAGAGGAGCAAACTGCAAGTTTACCACACCCTACCATCCACAGTGCAATGGGCTTGTTTAAAGATTCAACAAGACCCTAAAGGGTATGATTATGGGACTCCCAGAAAAGCTTAGGCGAAAATGGGATGCCTTCCTACCCTGCCTTTTCTTTGCCTACAGAGAGGTTCCTCAGAAGGGGGTTGGCTACGGCCCATTTGAACTTCTGTTTGGACATCCAGTTAGGGGTCCATTGTGTCTAGTTAAGGAGGGCTGGGAGCAACCTCTCAAACCTCTTAAACAGGACATTGTGGACTATGTCCTTGGCCTGCGTTCCCTCATGGCTGAGTACATGAAGAAGGCCAGCAAAGACCTGGAGGCCAGCCAAGAACTCCAAAAAGCTTGGCATGACCAAAAGGCTGTCTTGACAGTTTACCAGCCAGGCCAGAAAGTGTGGGTGTTCCAGCCTGTGGCCCCAGCAGCCATCCAAGACAAGTGGAGTGGCCCCCACACTACCATTGAACAAAAAGGTGAGGTCACCTACTTGGTGGACCTAGGTACTCCAAGAAGTCCCCATAGGGTACTTCATGTGAACCGCCTGAAACCTTCTGTGGACAGGGCTGACATGGGCTTGCTCATGGCAACTGATGAGGGACAGGAGAAAGAGAGTGATCCTTTCCCTGATCTCCTCTCTCAGAACCCTGATGATGGGTCAGTAGATGGAGTAGCTTTGGCAGGAAGCCTCACTGACCAACCGCAAGCTGATTTTAGGCAAGTCCTCAATCAGTACAGACACATGTTGTCCCTGACACCCAGTCAGACCACCTGGTGTACCCATGAAGTGGACCCAGGTTACAGCCTGCCTGTGAAGAGTAAAATCTACAGACAGCCTGACCATGTCAGAGATTGCTTCAGGACAGAGGTCCAAAAGATGCTGGAATTGGGGATCACTGAGCCTTCCGATAGCCCCTGGGGTAGTCCAGTAGTCTGTGTACCAAAACCTCATACCAAGGGTGGAAAAAGAGAGATGAGGTTTTGTATGGACTACAGAGGCCTCAATGCAGTCGCTAGGACTGATGCCCATCTTATTCCAAGGGCAGGTGTACTTATAGATACTTTGGCCTAGCCAAGGTTCTGAGTACATTTGACCTGACTACTGGCAAATCAGACTAGCTGAGGATGCCAAGCCAAGAACAGCATTTTCAATCCCAGTGTACATTATCAATGTATTGCGATGCCCTTTGGTCTGAAGAATGCACCTGCCACATTTCGAAGGTTGGTGAACAAAGTCCTAACAGGTCTGGAAGCCTATAGTGCCGCATATCTAGATGATCTTGCTGTTTTTAGCTCCACCTGGGAGGATCACCTGGTCTACTTCAGGAATGTTCTGGAGGCTCTGCAGAAGGCAGGCCTCACTATCAAGGCCACCAAGTGCCAGATAGGGCAGAGTAAGGTTGTGTACTTGATCCACCTGGTAGGTGCAGGCCAGGTTCAACCATTGGAGAGCAAAGTGCAGACCATTATGGACTGTATTGCTCTACCTACCCAGACTCAGTTCAGAGCCATCTTGGGCCTGACGGGGTACTGCAGAAGATTTGTCAAGGGATATGGGTCCATTGTGACTCCCCTGAATGATCTTACATCTAAGAAAATGCAAAAGAAAGTTCAGTGGACAGTAAGCCGTCAAAAGGCATTTGATGACCTGACGCAGGCCATGTGCACTGCTCCCATTCTGCAAAGTCCTGACAACTCTAAAACTTTCATTGTCCAGACAGATGCATCTGAGATAGGGGTATGGGCTGTGTTATCACAACTAAATGCAGAGGGCCAAGATCAACCAGTAGCTTTTATCAGCAAAAGGTTGACCCCCAGGGAGAAACGTTGGTCAGCCATTGAGAGGGAGGACTTTGCTATGGTCTGGGCCTTGAAGAAGCTGAGGCCATACCTGTGGGGCACTCACTTCATTGTTAAGACAGAACACAAGCCCTTCTTATGGCTTAAACAGATAAAGGGTGAAAACCCCAAACTATTGAGTTGGTCCATTTCCCTACAGTGGATGGACTATCCAGTGGAACATAGACCTGGAAGTAACCATGCCAATGCAGATGGACTCTCCAGATATTTCCACTTAGAAAATTAAGACACAACTGGGCAAGGTTAGTCTCATCTCCTTACGTTGGGGGGGTTGTGTAGGAAAGTAGGATCTGCTTTCATGGTTACCCCCACTTTTTGCCTGGTGTTATGCTGGATCTGACTGGGATCCTGCTAATCAGGACCCCAGTCTCTGTGCTTTCTCCCCTAAATTGGTTATGGTAAGTACTTAGGTACATCCCAGATTGGATACTGGTGTACCCTTATAAGTCCCTAGTATATGGTACTGAGGTACCCAGGGCATAGGTACACCAGGGGTTCCCCATCGGCTGAAGCATGTATAATGCCACCCATGGGAGACCACTCAAACTGTAACTTACAGGCCTTCCATTGCAGCCTGTGTAAGCTGGTGCTAGCACCACTTATGACAGATATAGGTTTCCCTATATCTAAGGTCACTGCACTTAAAACCTATAAGTCACCCCTAAAACAGGCCTTTCAATCCTGAAGGCAGGGTGCTCGGTTCTGAGTGTGAGGGTGCCCCTGCATGAGCGGGACAGCCCTACAACCTTCGAAGTTCATTCTCCCGGGTTGTGAGTGCATCAGCGATTACTGGCTGTAACAAACCCTGTCATGTTTGGTATCAAACATGTTGGAATCATACCTCCCACACCGTGAACGGTATGATTCCATGCACTGTAAACCTCCACTGGGAGGCCCTTAGTGCTCCCGGTACCAGTCTTCCAGAACCGGACAGCAAGCTAGAGCTGCTGCTGACCAGAGACATGTTTGTGCCCTCCTGCTGCTGAGCCAAGCTCGAGCAGGGGAAGGCAGAACAAAAGAGATCCTGTCAACGAATATGTGACGTTACAACGCGATGATTTACATCGCGGTACGTTACATCGCAGTTATTACAACGCAAGTCGTTACAACGACTTGCGCTGGAGGGCGCTGGACTTAGGAATGGTATGATTTACTATTCCAACTCCAGCCTACGTAACAGTAGGGAAGGTGTTGGAATAGTAAATCATACTATTCCTTAGTGTATAGCGCCATCCAGCGCAAGTCGTTGTAACGACTTGCGTTGTAATGACCGCGATGTAAATGTATTGCGGTGTAACGACCGCGTTGTAAAGGTCGTTCGCCCCTGTCAACGGGCGGTGTGACCACCTCCCAGACAGGGTTTAGTGTATTGGGGCAGGGTGGGAGCGCTTGCCAGTGCCTCTAAGTCTGCTTGAGGGGCCCATTTTGTGCCCTACTTGCATAGTCCAGTTCAAACCAGCTCAGGGAGCCGTTACCTCCCGCTCTGCCGTGAAACTGGACAAAGGCCATGGGAGTTTCCTCCCCACTGTCCAGCCCCTCCTCTGGGAGGGAACCCAGAATTGTCCCAACTCTTTACTTAGGGTACTTAAGGGCTTACCTGTGGATGGGTCCCTAGATTCGCCGTGGGACGAGATTCATATCAAGACACCACTTCTTCGACCGTCTGGGCACTCTGGACTTCGCTCTGGGCACCGAGACTGCAACTGGGAAGACTCCTGCTGCTCCTGGTCTCGTCGCCCTGCTCGTCTGCTGCAACGTCCGTGCCTGTGCTCCATACAGGAATCTTCCAAGACCTGTGGGCATCCAAGACATCTGAAGGAATCTCCCTTAAAGTGAAGGAGTCAAGTCCCTGCATCTGCAGGCACCGCAACGAAGCTGACCGGTCTGCTGATCCTGGGCTCCCACGGACTCCAAAAGGCTCAGCAACACAGGTGGTGGTTCTTCACATCCCTCAAGACCTGCCCTGTCCTATCACTAAGTCTTAGGCAAGTATCCCTCGCCGGAGCCACAGGAACCGAACCCCTGTGCACCACGTCGACTTGCTGTTGCAAAGGCTTGTTGGCTTCCTTCCTCCAAGATCTTTGGGCTCCAAGTAGCCCCAACCTCAAGCATCTCCTGTGACCAAGATCTTTGTCGTCACCTCATCGCTTGCACCGTGGGCCTGCATCTTTGGTGAGCTGCTTGAGGTCCTCTAGCGACTCCAGTGCCTCCGGCCTGAGGGTCTTCTTTGATTTCAGTGGGCTCCCACGATTGCTCGGGCCTGCTCTGACTTCCCCGTTTGTGAAGAGTCACCTGGACCTTGCTGGTCCCCATACTGCACCGTGTTCACTTTCCACGTTGGTTGCAGTTGCCAAGGCTTGTTGGTGCTCCCGACGGACACTTACCCCTAAACTCTCGACATCTGACGTGTGACAGCTCGTGAACGGCTCCTGGTCTTCCACAGCGTCGCCTGGTCCGCACAGCTGCAGCTCCAAGGTCACCGTCAGCTCTCCTGCAACATCTGACATCGGTGGGCATTCGTCTTCCGTGCCTCCTGGTCATTCCTGAGTGGCATAGACTCCGTCCCCTCTGCTTGCAGGTACTTCTCATCGTGAATCCACCTTTGAGTTCCACTGGACACTTTCACCTTCTCCAGCAGCGGCATCTTCCTGAAGTCCTCCATTGAGTTTGACGGCGGTTTCCGACGCCACTTCACACCTATGCACCCGGCTTCCCTGGTGTAGGTATCCTGGTTCCTAGGGTATCCACCGGTGGGGTGGCTCTTCAACCTTCTGTCTTCCACGGGATTTCTTCAGGGTCCACTGGGAAAGGTCCTTCTTCTTTAAAATTGCAACCGCGACTTACCCATTGACTTGAATTGAGTGGACAGTCGTGTTCCCACTCTGCACAAGGCCTCCGTGGTGTTCCTGGGTACTTACCTCAGGTGGTTCCTTCGGTCCCTGGCACTTCTACATCGTCTGGATATAGTCTTAACTTGAGTCGTGGTTCGCATACCACTATTTTAGTATATGGGTTGGTCTCCCTCTGGCGACCACTGTGTATTTGTGCTATTTACCTGTTTTTATTGCAAAATATTGTATTCATTGTGTATATCTCCGGATAGGAGATATTTATATGTGTTAGTGAGTGTCTTATAATAAATACATATTTTCTTTCACTTAATCTATACCAATAAGATTACGTTCTGGTAAAACAAGCTGCTTTACACTCCTTCTGGACTAAGCCTGAAGGCTGCTCTCCACAGCTAACACTTAGAGAGCTTTCTAGGGTTGTCTAAGACCTCCTAAATCACCATAAGGGTCGTCTGGATTGGTGCAGGGTGCCCACTTACATAAGTGTACACCATATACTAAGTCAGCTTCTCACAGGTCTTCCTATTATTCTCCTACAATGTTCCTGCATATGTTTTGTTGTCTAAGGTTAGATATTACCAGTCATTTTGAGGTATGCATCTAATTTTCTTTTGGGTACTTAACAGTCCTGGAGAATTCATGGCTGTTGCTTCTTGAAGAAGGGTAAATAATATATATATATATATATATATATATATATATATATATATATATATATATATATATCCTTTCAAAATTGGCCCACATCTCGACATCCAGGTGCTCTTGGCGGTGCATACCGCGGTACGGCAGAGCCAAGCCGTTACAATTTACATCCAGCGTCTCCCAATTGAGACAATTCCGCTCGCACTCACAAAATCGAAGCAACTGCAGCTTAATAATTTATAAAGCTGTGATTTATTCAGCATTCCAGCAATCCTCTACGCGTTTCGATCTTAACAAAGATCTTGTTCACGAGGTTAGTAAATCAACATATGCCACATTTTTTTCTCTTTTTTAAAAAAACTATTCATGACAAACTATGACATCACTTCCTGCAGTGTATTGCTAGGCATTCTGGTTACTGTAGTTCTCTGTACTAAGCCAGTGTTTACAATCAAAATTACTTTACCCAAAACTAGTGAAAAATAAAAATTAAACATAAAAATGACAATCTAATTGTGAACTCATTAATTCTGAAGTCTACTCCAAATATCCATTTCTAATTAGTCCAGCAAAATTTACGAATGTATTATCATAATTATCAATCTATCCACACTGCTTATTTTGTAACTGTGTGTTTTAATGACCATCTCTTGTAGATCCTATTCTACGTGTTGAATTCCCGCACATGCTTATTTATAATTTCAACACGTGACTATACTAAACCGGTCATTTACCAGTATAATCACTATTCCTCCTATATTACCACCACTCTTGCCCTCCAGTGGGCGATAACTCTTGTTCCTACCCTCCAGTGGGTGAAAACTGTGATTATACTCTATTTACACTTATTCTTTATTTTAATTTAAAGTTCGCATTACTATGTTTATTATTCCAGCTAGACTACTCTCAGTTGTATCTTTTTGTCATTCACGCAGGTACATTTAAATTGTCAACAACTTATAACCTCTCCAATAAAATACTGACTGAAATGGAAGTGAAAATATTGAAACGAGGTCTCACTTTTTGTCCAACTAACAATATTGATCTAGCCCAAATACGAATAGATCTCTATAAGTATGTACGAAAAATAAAATTGGCGAAAGTTTTTGCTGAGAACCCGAAGTTATCAGAACACACGAAAAAGATTATGGGACCAAGCATGGACCTTACAGCAAAAGAATCAGATAGCTTCGTGACATTAATGGAACTAGATGAAGATCCAAATTTCACAACAAGAGAATTGAATGTATACTGCCCACAATTAGGAGCAGGAACCAGTGGTAAGAAGGCTCAATCTAAATTTTATCCACAATTACCACAAGGTAACAAGGTCGATATTTTCCATGAGTCTGTCATAAAAGATCTCTACCAACTGAACTATGAAAAAAGAAAAGACAACCTTACATTCAAGGAGAGAGAAGCATTGCAAAGCCTGAAAAAAGATGACACGATTGAAATAAAAAGAGCGGACAAGGGCGGCAACGTCATCATCATGGAGAAAGATGCATACATGAGAGAAGCATACTCCCAATTGAGAAACAGGGAGTATTATGAAAAACTGAAAGAAAATCCAATTATGAGGTGGAAACAGGAACTCGATGTAAAATTGGCAATGTGGAGGAAGAATAACCTCCTGGATGAAGATGAAGTAAAATATCTGAGAATAGACCACCCCAAGATGGCTACAATATACTTTCTCCCCAAAATTCACAAACATCCAACTAGACCACCAGGCAGACCGATAATATCAGCCAAGGGAGCATTACTGGAGAATATGGCAAACTATCTGGATGTGTACCTGTTACCTTATGTAAAGAAACTAACATCGTATTTACAGGATACTGGAGATTTATTAAGACACATACAAGAAATCCCGTGGTTAGACACATACAATTTGGTCACTATGGTCGTGATATCACTATATACAAATATAAGAAATGATATTGGGCTAAAAGCATGCAAATACTTCCTGCAGGAAAGAAACATTCAATTTGCAGACCACAATAGTATGTTGTTAGAGATGATCACTATCTGCGTGGAACAAAATGCATTTATGTTTGGGGAAGAAACATTTCGCCAAGTGAAAGGAACCGCGATGGGCTTTTCATTTAGCCCTAGTTATGCCTGTCTCACCATGGGGTGGTGGGAAAACACTGTGGCCTGGACATTGGAAAATGAACATCATGTAGAGAAGACCGTAATGTGGCTACGGTATATAGATGATTTGCTGATAATTTGGGATGGAACCAATGAGGAATTCCGGGAATACTTTAAGATCTTGAATAACACAGAAACAGGTTTGAAATTTACATATAATATCAGTAAAGAACGTGTTGTATTTCTGGACACCGAGATTTATATCAATAACCACAAAGTTGAAACCACATTACACCGCAAAAGTACAGCGACAAACGCTGTCCTCCATGCTGAGAGTTTCCACCAATCCAGTCTGATTAACAACATCCCTTATGGGGAATTCCTCAGAATAAAAAGAATCTGTTCACAGGAAGAGGAATGGAAAGTGAACTGTCAATTGGCAACTGAAAGATTCAAAACAAGGAAGTACAACCAGAAAATTATTGCATCATCCCTACAAAGAACAACGCAACTATCTAGAACTGATTTGTTGAAAGAAAAAATACCCCTACCTAAAGGAAAAAAATGAACAAAAAATACGTCTAATCACTACTCACTCCACCGAGAATAAACAAATCACAAAAATCGTGCGAAAAAATTGGCATATATTGCATCTTGATCCAACAGTTGCTAAGATAATAGGAGATTGCCCCAACATTACCTATCGCAGGACAATGAACTTAAAAGATCAGCTGACCCACAGTCATTTTTTATCTAAAAAAAGCAGGAGACATGGCTAAAACCACAAGGGTTTTATAAATGTACCAATTGTAAAGTTTGTGCAATTGCGAGGAACACCAAAGAAATTCAGATGGCCAACAAACGAATATGGAAAATCCAACAGCTTATTAATTGCAAAAGCCAATACGTGATTTATATCATTGAATGTCCTTGCTCATTAAAATATGTGGGCAGCACTAAATGTGAACTGAAAAAACGTATTCTTGAGCATGTGCGAGCTACAATTAATAATGATAGGAGCAACGCAGTTGCCAAGCATATGGAAAAAGAGCATGGGGGCAACTGGAAAGAACTGATTTTTATGCGGTGGAAGCAGTAGCAAAACATATAAGAGGTGGAGACAGAGAAAAGATTCTCAGACAGAAAGAATCAAGACATATCCTCAACTTTCGTACTCTCACTCCTAATGGACTGAATCAAGATGAGGAATTATACTCGCACTTGTAAATAGAATAGCTGAACAATTTTGGACTTGATGAACAATTTTGGACTTGTTGAATAACTGTCTCTCTCAAATTTTAGTAACCTTTTATGAACTTTTTTCTAATGGGTGGAGGGATAAAATAGTTGTATTCAAATTTAATTTCAATTTCTATTGGTTTGGGTTTTCCAATCACTATTTATTGAATTTGCACTGATTTATAATTTGTTTATAAGTTGTTGACAATTTAAATGTACCTGCGTGAATGACAAAAAGATACAACTGAGAGTAGTCTAGCTGGAATAATAAACATAGTAATGCGAACTTTAAATTAAAATAAAGAATAAGTGTAAATAGAGTATAATCACAGTTTTCACCCACTGGAGGGTAGGAACAAGAGTTATCGCCCACTGGAGGGCAAGAGTGGTGGTAATAAAGGAGGAATAGTGATTATACTGGTAAATGACCGGTTTAGTATAGTCACGTGTTGAAATTATAAATAAGCATGTGCGGGAATTCAACTCGTAGAATAGGATCTACAAGAGACGGTCATTAAAACACACAGTTACAAAATAAGCAGTGTGGATAGATTGATAATTATGATAATACATTCGTAAATTTTGCTGGACTAATTAGAAATGGATATTTGGAGTAGACTTCAGAATTAATGAGTTCACAATTAGATTGTCATTTTTATGTTTAATTTTTATTTTTCACTAGTTTTGGGTAAAGTAATTTTGATTGTAAACACTGGCTTAGTACAGAGAACTACAGTAACCAGAATGCCTAGCAATACACTGCAGGAAGTGATGTCATAGTTTGTCATGAATAGTTTTTTTAAAAAGAGAAAAAATGTGGCATATGTTGATTTACTAACCTCGTGAACAAGATCTTTGTTAAGATCGAAACGCGTAGAGGATTGCTGGAATGCTGAATAAATCACAGCTTTATAAATTATTAAGCTGCAGTTGCTTCTATTTTGTGAGTGCGAGCGGAATTGTCTCAATTGGGAGACGCTGGATGTGTATATATATATATATATATATATATATATATATATATATATATATTTGTTTATATATATATATTTGTTTATATATATAAGTACCGGTGGACTAACAATCAAATTTCCTTTTGGATCACAAGTGTGATCGCATGTGTTTTCTGCTGGCATGGGTTCAGTTTTACAGGAGGCATTATCTTAATGCCAGGTGACCTGTGGTGGTACATGTCACCTAAGGTGGTTTGTTGGTAGGTGCGGTATCTTTTTCAATAATAGTACAAGGTATTTTGAACTGGTTTTTCAGTTCTGTTTCGCCATTATGTATACATGGCTGAGTGCATGTGTTACACGTTTGGGTTTCTGAAGAAAAACAAGCATTGGCATAGCCAATAGGTCTCGCTTTTGGGACCTTATAAGTATTTAGTTATGCAGCACAATATCCTTGGTGCAACAACATCAACTGTTGCATGGCTAAACACTTATAAGGTCCCAAAGGCGAGACCTATTGGCTATGCCAATGCTTGTTTTAAGTATGCTGTGGATAGTTGTGCTCAGGTCCTCCCTTCTGCGCTTCGAGCATGCTGTATTAGCGCAAGCATTGTTTCAACTTCCCACACAGAGCGCTTCCTCTTAAAGGGGCCATCCAGCGAAAAATATCATAATATGTCTCAAAGCCCAAGGAGACCTCATCAAACAAAAGAAACATTCTGGAAGGCCTACTGTTGGTGATTGTTAAGGTTTCAGGTTTGGGAATAATTAACTTTTTTTTTTTCTCTAGGCTGAATGGCCCCTGTAAAGTGAGAAAATAGGATCGAACGTTTCCCTGCATGTTATACTATTTTTATAGTATTTCTATCGGTCCATCAGCTCTTCGTGTCATAAGTTGAGGAGGTATACCAGTCCTGTTTGTTGTTACAACGCAGTGACTCAAAGAGTTGTGTTTGGTGGATTCCAGTATTCAAACCATAGTCTCAGACTTCATAGTAAAACAAGTATTGGCATGGTCAGAATGTCTCGGCTTAGGGACTTATTGGCTTTGCCATTGCCTTTTGGAGATTCTGTGCAACCAGGCCAGAAGGGAAATAAAGTTTTTTTTTAAAAAGGGTGAGGGATAAATGGTTTGGGCATTAGTTTCCAATCTTCCTAGCACATTTACATCGCCAGTGCAATTTTGTGTTGTGAGCTAACCAAGAATGTAAAGGGGTTAGAGCCTGCCCATTACTTACCTTTGGTTAGCTTTACTTTTGCCCTCATTTGCTTGCTTCTTAGTCAATGATTTTCCTGTTCCCAGCTAGTCTGTCTTGTGTTTATCCCTCGTCCTTTTTTCCCTTTATTTACCATTGAGACATTTTTCAAGGCATGAAATATTAGTGACATGCATTGCACAATACTGATGTACGCGGTTTGTTGGAACTTGGGTGTGTTCCCTTAAATTAGACAGGGAACATATGTTTCAGTAAATGCAGCTTCATATGCAGTCAGGGTAGTGAGTGTATGGTCTCCAACATTGACAACCTGGAGGTAAAACGCAGGTGGCTCAAAGTATTTTTAATAGTTTGTTTACATGTGTTGTAGTAAGCCTGGTCAATAGCCTAAAGTGAGTTCCAGGTCAGTACACTTGATTCTCTTTTAAAGGGGGCATCCGCTGTAGAGGAAAAAACAGCAGATCTATTTTTCCACATCAATAACAATCGCCAACAATGGGCATTCCAGGATGTTGCTTTCTTTGATGACGTCTTCTTGTGTTCTACAATGTACTGAGACATCACTTACTGGATGACTCTTTTAATGGTAATGGGGATGTCTGTCCCGCTACATTAAAGGTGAGAGATTCCGGATGGTGATATGCTTAAGTTGTTTTCTCCGCCTCTCGGGTAAGCATTTCAAGGCTAGCCAAATGTGTGAGCAATGTGTAAAATGTTTATCACTTGCATGAACAAGGTGTCATACACCAAGAAGCACTGAGGTTTCTGTCTCCTCCATCAAGGAGCAAGGTAGGTGTTATTATGGCTTGGTCACACAGTGGGTACACGTTTTCTATTACAATTTTGAGTAGTAATGACTTAACCTATGATATCTATATGTTTGTGAATGTATCATTTTGCATTTAGACATTAAGGTGGGTTTACTTTTCCTTTGTAGTTCTCAATACCTCAGTACTTTTGTTGTAATTTGGATATCTTAACTGATAGTGTAAAGTTACTTTTAACAAAACCACTTAGTCCCGTCCGTTGATGGGCAAAACGAAATTACATGCTAACTTGACTGATTCTTTTGTTTTTTTAGTATCCCATCTTTCAGGCATTCCAACACCACAACCCAAGGATGTAATGAAATTGATAAAAATACTCTGTAACACCAGCTCTAAGCTGGGGACAGAGGTAGGCAGCTACTGGCCTCTGTGCTTTGTTCTGAGTTATTCTAGACAGGGGTCCAACTAGGCCTGGTCGAATGACTTGAAGTGAAACTGGGCCGAGTTGGACAGTGTTGTTCCGGGTTTGCTTGTAGACTGGTCTCTCTACGAGTTGGATATCAGACTGGTCTGGTCTCTAGTTCTGTCAAACCATGTTTGAGGATAAAATGTTTAATTATATTCAAAACTATAAAGAGAATAAGATATCTCAATGAGCTTGGTGGCTGTCCATGGTATTGGGCTTAAGCCTGGTCTCCCTGTTGATTCTTTCAGCATTCCATGGTGAATAAAGTGAGTATTTTTATTTTTTATTTTACGGAGTTTTATATAGCGCGAACTTGACCCGTATGGGGTATCAGAGCGCTTTACATAGCACCAGTTGCGTTACATGAGGACACATTCATTTTTGTTAGGCATGGGGAGATTAAGTGATTTGCCCAGAATCACAAGATGTTCAGCATCATTGCCGAGACTCTCACCCAGTTCCCCAGATTCGAGGTCGACCGCCCTAGCCATTAGGCCAACTCCTCTCCCCAAGTATGATTGAGTTGGTCAATAACTGCACTTAATCTTTTACCACTTGGAGGCATTTCAGTTTGTGATGTGTGGTTTTTAAAAAGAAATTATTTGTTTAAATAAAACGACCAGTCAACTGCTAACTAACTCGAACATAATGGGAGAGATCATCTTTTACCAGCATAGCTTAGTTACGCTTGACCATACTTTTCAGCAACAGGCCTGTGCCTAACAATGTACAAATGGAACGCTGTCTATGACTAACGTGGCCTTTGTGGACACTTTGAGGTGCCATGCCTGTGAGGACAGTGCCAGAGGGCACTGGACTGCCTGTTCAGTTGTGAAGCCTTTGCCAGTGGTATAAGAGGCCTTCTGGGAAGATATGATGTCTCTCTCGCCCCATCTAGCTTTTGTCTACTCCGTTGTGTTCCCCAAGAACATGACTGGTCTAATGAAGGCCCATGTGGTTCAGGGGGGCACTCTTTCAGAAGGGTCCCATTAAACATAATTATATGTGCAAAAAATATCGAGGGCCCCATGACACAATTTGCTTGATGGGGGTCATAATTGTGTGTTGCATCTCTGCCAGACAACTTTTTGAGGGCCCAGCCTCGAAAGTCTCTTGAGCCCTCTGTAGCCCTGTCCACCTCTCTCTCCCTGAGGGCAGAGTGCCCTTAATTAATAGTAACCAGGGATCTAGAGCCTATTAATTAAAACTGTGACAATGGAAGCCATAGAGTCTCCCGACTCGTAAGTATAGGATATTCGCTCTAGCAGCGGCTTGTTGTTGTGTTGTCTGCTGCGTCAACCGTCTGAAGTCCGAGCACCTGTGTTTTTCCCCTGAAGCATCATTCTAGGTAGCACGCCACGCACGACCTGTGTTCACTTCTAAAGGACACGATTCTGGTGTGAATCACCGTAGGTTCTCAGAAGCGAACTGAGCTTGCGGTGGAGGCGCGCGCGGGGATTTGCCAGTCAGTGAGGGGGCGGACGTTCCAACGATGCGATCAGGAGGGACCTAATGAGTTTATCTAGTCGGCAAAAAAGCACGAGGTGAGTGAGCGCTCGTTCGTTCACCTGAGGCCCATAGTTCCTCGGCAGCATAGATTCCCAAAGTAACTGTTGTTTTTGTGTCACAGTCAAGTTTGAAGAAGCTTGTGTATGACACTGCTGTTTGTGCAGACAGGACAATAAACTCGTTTTCGAATGAAATTCACCTTCAGGTTGTTAGTTAAGTGTGTGCCTTCCGTCCGAAATTAACAGCAGGTATTTTCATTATGGTTACTTGTGGTTAAGACTGACATGTTTTTTTTTTACTGTCTTTTTTTTGTACGCATAATGGGAGACGGGAAATACAACTTGTCTATTTATTTTTAAGAACAGAAAAAATGGAAATCAAGTCTTCTTATGAGCGACTCAACGGAGTGTCAGCTGTGCTAGTTGACCGCATTGGGAGTTTTAAAAGGTTGTCCTATAAGTAGCTGTAGATGAATACGCTTGCCTGTAATATACATTCTTTAACATTTCCATCACGCAGTGGTGTTCATTTGGAATCGGTTCTAAAGCGCCTATTTCTTTACTTTTGCTATAATCGCGGCACCCGCGCTTTACTTTTAATGTTAAAAGTAAGCGCCGGTGCCGCGATTAGCAAAAGTAAAGAAATAGATTATTTTTCTATTTCTTTACTTTTGCTACAATCGTGCACCCGCGCTTTACTTTAACATTAAAAGTAAGCGCTGGTGCCACGACTATAGCAAAAGTAAAGAAATAGAAAAATAATCTATTTCTTTACTTTTGCTACAATCGCGGCACCGGCGCTTTACTTTTAACATTAAAAGTAAGCGCGTGGTGCCGCGATTATAGCAAAAGTAAAGAAATAGATTATTTTCAATTTCTTTACTTTTGCTACAATCGCGGCACCCGCGCTTTACTTTAATGTTAAAAGTAAAGCGCGGGTGCCGTGACTAGCAAAAGTAAAGAAATAGAAAAATAATCTATTTATTTACTTAAAAGTCGCGAAAGTGAAAGTGATCGCGATCGCGATGCACTTAATGACCCGTGACGCGCGTGCACGCTCACGTGAACGCAAGCTGGTCGCCAGCAAAAGCCACTGCTGTTTGCACTTCCAAAACCCGCTTACTAAAACTCTCGCCCAGAGCAGCGCAAAGCGCTGGCTCAGGCGAGACCTAAAAAAAAGGAAGAAAATAGAAAGAGGTTTTACTGTGAGATGCGGTTGCTTCTCTTTCCTCGTTTCCCTTTGGTGCCTCGAGGTGACGTTGACTCGAGGTCATGTTCAGGCTGCCGGACCATGGCTCTTAAGGCTATGCGGGGACAAGCTTATGTAGATCTTTGCGGTTCGGCATGGGACATTGGGCGGCGAAATTTAGTGAGTTGTCGGGCCACTCGGGGTGTCTTGTGGATGATACCTGCCACCTATTCTTTATATATATATATATATATATATATATATATATATATATATATATATTCCTCATATTGGTTCCGTGTTGCCGGTTAGTTTCAGCGCTCCTTATGGGTGCGTCGCCCCGCGGCTGAACCACGCCGCTTTCAATCATACACACTCCTCCTCTGGTTGAGGATGGAAAAACGGGCCGCACTCCTGTCAAGTTTTTTCGCACTTGGATTTATTTCCTCCCTTGCATCAATGGGAACAAAGGCATCAAATTAGATCAACGCGTTTCGGTATTACACAATACCTTGTTCACGATCACGTGGGCGGCCTTGTGACAGTTGTTTAAATACTTTTGAACTTCTATTACATCATTTCCTGTGAAGGATTACAAGGGCCCCTAAGATTTCTGGGAGTTGTAGTTTATCTAATATTTTGTAATTTTTACTGTGTTTTCCGTGATAAATATGAACCAAACTTATGTGAATACAAAAAAAAAAAAGGAAAAAACAAAACTGTGTATAATTAAAACCAATTAAAAAACCGTGCATTATTCAGTTCATTTAGTGTCCTCTTTTATGTATCTTTTTTTCCTCTTTTTTCATACATTCGGATGGCAAAACCCGTATCTCCCTATTTTATTCGGATTCGGGGACTCGTCCGTTTCATTTTATTCATTTTTACTTTCAACTTTCTTAACCCTCTGGTGGGTATTGTTAGTATTTCATTTTCTTATGACTTTTTGTTCTTATCCTTTTCACTTTATTTTTCGGGGTTTATTTGACATCTGATTCTATGTGCATGTATCTTGACTTTAGTGATAAACTAATGAAATTCTGTTAAAATTCTTATTCGAGGGTCAGTCAATTTTATTTCATAAATGAATGTAGAGTTCTTCCGATTGGTTGAGGCCATACGGGTTCATTGTTCGTAAGTTGAGAATGTGGCGTGATTCTTTCTGGCGTAGGAATTTGCCAACAACAGAATCTGGGAGATAAGGGAACTGATAACATGCAAGACGCAATTCACTGTATATGTAATAGAATGCTCCTGCCCACTCCAGTACGTCGGAAGTACAATTTGTGCACTGAAAAAATGCATAATGGAACATGTAAGAGCAACGTCCAACAAAGATAGATCAAATGCAATTGCAAAACACATGGAACAATATCATCAAAGCGATTGGAAGATGTTAAAATTCTATGGAATCGAGACAGTCCCCCAAAAGGAACGGGGGGGGAAATCGAGAACGACTCCTACGCCAGAAAGAATCACGCCACATTCTCAACTTACGAACAATGAACCCGTATGGCCTCAACCAATCGGAAGAACTCTACATTCATTTATGAAATAAAATTGACTGACCCTCGAATAAGAATTTTAACAGAATTTCATTAGTTTATCACTAAAGTCAAGATACATGCACATAGAATCGGATGTCAAATAAACCCCGAAAAATAAAGTGAAAAGGATAAGAACAAAAAGTCATAAGAAAATGAAATACTAACAATACCCACCAGAGGGTTAAGAAAGTTGAAAGTAAAGATGAATAAAATGAAACGGACGAGTCCCCGAATCCGAATACAATAGGGAGATACGGGTTTTGCCATCCGAAAAGAGGAAAAAAAGAAAAAAAGATACATAAAAGAGGACACTAGATGAACTGAATAATGCACGGTTTTTTAATTGGTTTTAATTATACACAGTTTTGTTTTTTCCTTTTTTTTGTATTCACATAAGTTTGGTTCATATTTATCACGGAAAACACAGTAAAAACTACAAAATATTAGAAAAACTACAACTCCCAGAAATCTTAGGGGCCCTTGTAATCCTTCACAGGAAATGATGTAATAGAAGTTCAAAAGTATTTAAACAACTGTCACAAGGGCGCCCACGTGATCGTGAACAAGGTATTGTGTAATACCGAAACGCGTTGATCTAATTTGATGCCTTTGTTCCCATTGATGCAAGGGAGGAAATAAATCCAAGTGCAAAAAAACTTGACAGGAGTGCGCCCCGTTTTTCCATCCTCAACCAGAGGAGGAGTGTGTATGATATATATATATATATATATATATATATATATATATATATATATATATATATATATATATATATACTTACATACATACATACATACATCTTTGTGGCGAGATTTTATACATCTAGCATACTTGATGGGAGCCTATACCAGATTCAAAGCTGTTTGGTGTTTTTAACATCTTTACAATGTATGATGTAACCTTCGGGTGGTCATTTGGTTCAAGCAAATGTTCTTTATACCAGGGAGGTATTACTGTTCTCCCTTCATGGTGTACGGATTATGTCTACAGTTTTGTATTGAGGCTCATTCATCTTAGTATAATGGAGATGAGTCCTATGAGTCCTTCTTGCTGGATTTTATCAGACGGTTCTTCTCTGCTATTTCTTTATTGATGTGAAGAATACGGATTACAAAGCTTTTGTCTTGTTCTTGGCCCTTTTGGTCCACGAGTTCTCTTTCCCTTTGGAGGATAGATGATAGTATCTGATAACTCTCAGATGGTTATTTAGGGGTTTTCCCCCCTTTTCCCTCAGGACTCGATTTTTTCGGGTCTATAGGGTGGTTAATTATTTACATATTTTGTGATAGTGATCATAGGTACTATAGGAGCCAGGCACTTTTCCTACTATTCCTATGTACATTTAGTCGATTGTTGGTTCTGACCAGCTGGTTCTCTTTGAGAACTGTTGTAGGATTAGTTCAGAGACCCTCCTCCAGTGAGTACAGCTATTGTATTTAATTCCAATTTAAGCAATCTGCGGCCAGATGTCTCTATCAGATGTACAAGTGGATGAGCAGTCAAAGGCTCCCTTGGGGGAAGTGTGGATACTCCAACAACTCACAGCAGTATCAGTAAATCAATGTCCAGACAAATACTTATTTTTGTAATAAAAAGAAGTATTTTAGTTCTAACTCTAAGTTCAAGGGCAAGTTATGACATTTATAGACAGCAACATAATTCCCTCTTGAGGTCAGGCTCTAGCGTTCCTCTGGCAAATCCCTGTCCCACTCGCTCCTCACAGGGCACAATGGTCGTGGCAGGCAGGCACTAGTGCTCCAGAGCAGGTAGTCTTGGTTTCCATGGGTGGTGCCCTCTCACCCAGCAAGGAGACTAGCAGGCCTTGGCTCCCAGTCCTGGTCACAGGGACAAGTCTTGAAGAGCTTCTCCTCCTCACACATCTTGATTGGCTGCCTGGCAGATGACAGATTTTTGGGGTCCCAAACTCCCCTTGCAGTCTGTTTCCAGATACCAAATATGATTTAGGGTCTGGTATTTGATGTTTTATGTTGGAGTTCTGCTTCTTTTGAAGTGCACACTTTTCTTCTCCTTTCTCTTGAAAGGCTGTTTGGCACAGCAGGAATGACTCTTAAGCTGATAGTCCCACAATAGAGGCCAAAGGAGTGATTAGGGTTCACACCTGGATGTCAGCCACAGTGATATGTGCATTAAAATGTTAATCTCAGGCCCCCAAACCCACTCTATATGATTCCCTTAACATCCCCATCTCCTTCCTGAGATCTGTCCAAGCCCCTTATTGTGGCCTTTCATTGAATCAAACAGCAACCTTTGAAGTGTACAGGGGGTGTTTCTTCTCTCTCCCTCCTATCATCCATTGTGTCCCACCCAGCTAACAGGAATACAGCAATACACACATCTGTCTTGGGAGGATTCCTCTACTCCTCATGTCTTCATCAGGCAGGCCTGGGCTTCCCAAAGTGGAACCCAGGATCCTCCTTGGAATGTACCATTACAGGCACACTCACTCAATGTATGTACTTAGCACACACAATGTCCAGTACTGTTATCTCCATGTAGTGTGCTACCCCAGGGACATATACATTCAGCACACACAATCACTCTGTGCACACTACTCAATCCTGTATCCTTTATGTATTGTGCCATGGTGAGCTACATGCAAACACACCCACTGATAGTACACACATTGAACATGCGTGCACTGCACAACCCTTCTCCCTTCATGTAATGTGATCCTGTCTGGTCTACATACACACAGTGCACTCACTCACCATGCATGCATGCACTGCACAATTCCTATCGCTGTACTGTATCCTTCCCAGACACACATACTTCCAGTGCAGAGTCACCACTCCTGCACTGCAGAGCACTCTACAGCTAACTGATGTAGGCCAAGGGTGAGTTAAGCACACAGTAGCAGAAGTATAAAAAGTTGAGTGAGCCTGTAGACCTCATTCCAGTGCCACAGGTTAACAAGCATCTGCAATGCAATAGGCATTTACGCGAGTTTAGGCTACTGGCTTTGTAAATGACAATGCCTTTTATTTATGTTTTGGTTTTTAAAACATAAATAAAAGGCATTGTCATTTACAATGCCAATAGCTTATAAGACAGATCAAGCCTATTGCATTATAACGGACTTGCTACCATCACCAACTCAGTCCAAATGCTAGTGAACTTAAGCTTCCCCTTAAGGCAAAAAAGTGCAATACAAACTCTCTTTCAATGGAAGCACACAGCACCTGCCCCATTCAATTGCTGTACTTCAAAAACTCAGTTTGTGGGTGGAGCCTTAGCCCCTCTCTCAGTAATACTTCCGAAAGTTATTTTTCTGTGATCACATAAGGTAAAGCAACAGCCGCACTGTCTAGAAAGACCCAAAAACGTACAATATAGGATGGTTTCTCTGTGTTGCATTCTGGCTAAAAGGTGTAGAGCTATCCGCTGAATGTAGGCAGTAAGTTCAATGTTTCACCATTGGTGGAATCAGACTGTCAAAGGTCTTTATTGATCAGACAAAGATTTGGGACACTGGAGGGAAGTGAGCTGGAGACTAGACAATACTACAGAATCAGATTACTCCTCTAAAAGACAAGTTACATTTTTCCTCCCAGCCCGATAGTGAAACCCATAGGATAGTTAAATATGTACTCAAGCCACTGATGATATAGCAGTGTATGTAGTATTGCTATGCACTTGCTTTACGTTCTGTTGACATGTTTGATTACATTTAAAAGTATGCTAATAAACTGTTACATTTTGTTTAAAAAGGTGATGCTTTGAGCTCAGGCTTCATAGCAGGATAATGTGTGCTTAGAAGTTACTACCAGTTAATTCTTGCAGCCGTAATGAAATAAAGATTAAATTGCCCCCAAAAAAAGCTTCGGAGGGTAGTTTTTGGGGGGAACAGAACACGATTTCTCAGTTTTTGAGGCTGCGCTTTATGGTAGGGAATGGAATGTAAGTCAATCGTGTCAAGACCAAAAAAATGTGAAGACTGGTATTCGTTACCTTAAAATTGTGTGGGAGGAGCATGTAAAGCAGGAACATTCATGTGAGGTTTTGTCAACTTTTTTTTTGTTTTGTTTAAAAGCTTACAAATTCTTAAGAGAAACACATATTTGTCCTTAAGGCAAAAGTTGGCCGCTGCCTCTCCAGCGATTGAACGTGAGAAAGTGGTCTGAGTACTTTAGAAAATGCTATGAAAATCAGCCTGGGCGGGGCACGAGGTACAACAACATCTGAGGGGTTTTGTTGGGTGTGCATGTCAACCCAGGGTTTGGGGGAAGGTGACTGTATTAAGATCTCTTAGCTGCTGCTGCGTTGGAGACTGCTCTTGTGCATCGCTGCTGCCCCCCTCGCATGCCTGCCTGTCAGCGGGGGATGCAGTTCTAGCACGTGATTTATTTAGCAGGAAACAGCAAACATTTCGATCAGAAATGTTGAACGGTGATGTGCTTGACTGAAGGGCTTTGTTAACCAACTCTCTAGCGGAATTTACATCACGCACCTCTGACCTTCCTAAAGGCATTGCTGAATTGCCCCCTTCTGTCTCTCATGGCCCCTGAAGAGCTTCCCGTCTGCTACGAGTTAAACAAGCCGGTGGTCACAACTGCGCATGAGAGACCCTCCTGCAGTAAGAGGAACTCATTAAAGAAAATAGTGCTTACAGACTAAATAAGACATACCCTGTAACAACCGAAGTAAAAGGGCCAGTCCTCTTGGGAGGTTACAAAATGAAGACAAGGTGGTACTACCAAGCCTATTAATGAATCAGAAGCCAGCATTTACAAGAGACAATGACACAAGCCAATGACAAATATGGGCGGAGAGTGGGCGGGGCTTCAAATACATACTCCACTACAGCATGGCTTGCAGATCAGCTCATGCGCTGCCCAGGCTCAACCTAAAAAGGACCTGTCCACTCCTACTGAGCACTACATGGTATTCTGCCACCACCGCGCTCAAGCTGCTTAACTCTCGGTGAAAGCAGTAGCCTTCCACCACTATGGGGACTATTGCTTGGGTCGCCCCTCCCGGTCCAACAAGACCGCAATCCGTGAAACAGGTCTATGTCATTGTGTACATGCATGATCTGTGTTTGCCTATTACAACAAAATCAGCATTAGGGATCCAGACAACAGTACAGTTGGGCACTCGGGCAGGGGTACACGTCCATTACCATGCAGAGGACTTTTCCTTCGCAACAACCTGCTAAGAAAGTACTGAAAATGCAGTGATGGACATCAGAGAAAAAGCACTAACCTTTAGAGACCAAAATCACTGAGTGTCTCTCTTCCTACCTGACCTCTCAGCTGCATTCAACACTGTAGGTCTGGAAACACTAAGCTAAACCACCTGAAGCTTGTCTAACATTAGTGGAAAACCATGGTAGTGGTTTAAATCTTTCCAACAAGATGGAAAGCAGCATATTTTACTCAATTCTTTTTGTATCTGGATTTAAGAAAGCTGTTTTTACACAATTAATCTCAAACAACATGTTTTTGCGCTTTTGCACCAGATCTGTGTGTTCCAAAAAAGTTGGCGCCCATAGATTTTTAGAAGGTCAAATAGGATCAACTGTAGCGGTTGCCCGAGACTGTGAGAGTGTCTGAGACAACAATGCAATAATAATAATAGCAAAATTATTAAACTTGACTTATAAAGCATTTAATCTGTAATTATGTAACCATTTTATACTCTGTTTTGATTATATTTGTATCTAGATTTATGCAAACTGCTTTCATACACTAATTGTATTCTAAATGTCTCTGAACATCTGTTCGCTGCCCCCAATCATTTTGTATTTAAGAAAAGGTATCTGCCAGTGATTTTCGTTAAGGCAAAACAAGACCTTCTCTTTAAGCTGCTTGAAACTGTGATAGTGTCAAGGACAATAGTGGAATAACATGCCAATGAAATTTCAGACCAGGCTTACAAAACATCAACTTTGTGATTTAAATATATTGCCTATACTCTAAATTGTATCCATCTGTGTCCCGATACAAGTTAACTGTTTTTATGCCTTGATGTTTACTATTATCTTAGATTTTTTTTACTGATTGTGATGTTTTATACCTTTTATTGTAATCTTTTGATTAATACAGTAAACTTATATTACTACTATTCAATCTACATATCTCAGTCAGATGCCATGGTATATGGTGTCCCTTAATGATCAGCACTCTCTCCCTCCATTTCAAGTTATAGAGATGCCCTCTAGCCCACCTGATGAATATCAAAGGCTTTGAACGTCAATTATACACAACTTCTAGGGCAGCTAAGCAACAGCACTGAAGTACTCAACGAATGCCCTCTCTCTGGCAAACACTGAATAAACATCAGTGGCCTCTGCCTGATAAGATAAGACATAAATCTGAATACTGCATAATGGCAAGTAACCTCTTCTAAATATTGTGTGGCCTCCTGCACTTGACCAACCTCCCCCACCCTACCACAGAAGCCATGGTGTACAACTTTTGAGTGCTGTTTGATGCACAATTATCTTTAAACCGCCAAATTGAACTAACCATCAACCAACTACCACTTATCTAAAACGGTCTTCACTTCTCCATCCGACACTGAAAACTACTGGCTCAAGCAGTTGTCCTACCAAGACTATACTATTGCACTGCAAAATACCTAAACCTCCCAAAGACATTGCAAAACTACAATCTGTCCATAAAACAGGCTACAATGATCATCTTCGGACTGACAAAAACGACTCTCCTTACAGTGACCGCTAACTTGGCTAACCATTGAGCACCAAATACAACTTGGGGTCCTCTGTCTTATGTGGAAAACCTTCAATGCAAAAACTCCCAAACAACTATTAGATCGCTTCAAGTCCTGGCAAACATCTACTATGGTCCTCCTCAGAGCACAAACTGATCATCCCAAAATGGAGGCTCACAAGATTTGGAGGCAAAACCCTAAAAGTGGCTGGAAGAAAATACGGGAAGAAGTCAAGATACTGAGCAACTTCACTTCTTTCAAAAGCGCAATAGCCATCTGCCACTCTCAAGACAATAATTAGCCATCAGTGCTACCTCAGAAAGCCTAATAACTCTAACCAGACCTCCGCTCCTCTCGTGCCCATGAGATCTCTACTGCATGACTGTACAGCCCCTCCAACTTTCCACAAAGAAACATTCTCGAGAATATCTTGCACTTTCCTTCTACATCTGCTCTCCCCACTTACCTCCACATCCTCCCCTCTGTTAAACAGATTGCTAGGAAGATCTATCCGTGCTCTCCCCTCCTTTAAACAGACTGCTACTCTGATGCTTATATTCTTTGTTATTGTCAGTGTTCAACTTCCTAACACAGGAAATTGGCTTGTAAAGTTTCTTGCATTCTTTACTGTTGTCACTGTTCAACTTGCTATCATGAGAAACTGATGTGTCTGTCAAAACCCCGTGGAGCCCTGGCATCTGCAGAGCATTCAAAGTGTTACTAAATAAATACACATATTTATGGGGTAGTATTGTCTGTGGCAACCATGAAGCTTTGACTTCAGAGTACTGCATCTTCTCTATGGAAAAGATGCTCTTTTTGATTAAGGATAACAGCAATGGTTTAGAGGAGAAAATGTCTCCCCTCTTTAAAAATGTTCTCAGGGGAATTTCGGGACCATACTCTTCCCAGATACTGAGCTGTACAGGGGGGAATTCAGGCATTTAAGCGCAGAGTACTCCACAGTGTTATGTGAGATGGTGTGCTATCTCCTGTGCAGGGGCGCAACTAGACCCGAACTTCGGGTGGGGGGGGCTAGCACTGGTCGCACACAGTGCAACAGTTTTTTGGCGCCCCTCCCCCTGCACATGCTTTAACTGTGAGCTGGGGGACACGAGTGAATGAGCTGCTTATTTTTAAGTCTACTTTTAAAATTACAGCGTTTTTATCGTAAATGCGTTTTAACTGCCTATGCTGAATCTATCGTTTTAACTGCCTATGCTGAATCTGACTTATGATATAGAAATTGACTCTGTTATTGGACGCTTAATTCATTGTTTTAATCTTGCGTTTTTGCACATTGGGAAAGCGTGTTTCCTTACCTTCATTGCTTTCATTCTTCGGAGCCACGCACAGGTTACGGGGACCACAATTACTGTTGCACTTCCTACCAGCAGGAAGAGAAGGGGCGGGACATAGAACAGACGGGAATTCCGGTTGGGGGATAAAGGCATGGACGCTGAGCGACCGCGCAGCCTGCACATGCTTTAACTGTGAGGTGGGGGACACGAGTGAATGAGCTGCTTATTTTTAAGTCTACTTTTAAAATTACAGCGTTTTTATCGTAAATGCGTTTTAACTGCCTATGCTGAATCTATCGTTTTAACTGCCTATGCTGAATCTGACTTATGATATAGAAATTGACTCTGTTATTGGACGCTTAATTCATTGTTTTAATCTTGCGTTTTGCACATTGGGAAAGCGTGTTTCCTTACCTTCATTGCTTTCATTCTTCGGAGCCACGCACAGGTTACGGGGACCACAATTACTGTTGCACTTCCTACCAGCAGGAAGAGAAGGGGCGGGACATAGAACAGACAGGAATTCCGGTTGGGGGATAAAGGCATGGACGCTGAGCGACCGCGCAGCGGACGCGCGCAGCGGGCGCGCCGCTGGCACGCCGAAGGCGCGCCAAAGGCAAGCCCGTCTGCGCCCGTCCGCGCTCGCTCGGCGCCAGGGGCCAGGAATCCTGTTGGATCTGTTAATAAGAGTCTCTCCTACACGTCAGAACAACTAAAGGGTTGGATGGGCGCACCGCAAAGTAAGTGCCTACACCATATGTTGCCCGATAGTGAGACCAGCATCTGCCCACACTGTCTGTTCAGATTTTGTCCATGGAATAGGCCTCCCACAGTTACCAATCATAATTTGGGGCTCAAAATGTTCTTATTGAATTGTCGATCTATGTCAAAACATGCACTAGAAATTCATCTACTACTTGAGGAAGAGAGCCCAGAGGTGCTGTTTTTAACTGAAACATGGCTCAATGGTGAGGCTAATTTCTCTATTGTTCAAGCACTCCCGGCTGGTTACGCTATCCAAAGGCTGGATAGGGGTATAGGAAGGGGCGGTGGTCTTGCGATTATTCACAAAATGGAATTTGACTGTCGCACCACCGCAAGTCCGCTAACCGATTGCGAAAGCCTTGCCTTTGCAATTCGGATCTCTCATGTCTGCACATTCTCGGGGATCTTGATCTATAGACCTCCAGGACCCCTCAATCGATTTAATAATGAGCTCCTTGAGACAGCAGCTAAACTGGCCAACAGTAGTGCTAACCTCACGCTGTTAGGGGACCTTAATCTCCATTTCGAGAATAGCCTTCATTCAGATGTGCACGACTTAACTGAGGGGCTAGCTGTCTTCCAACTCTCACAAAAAGTAGCAGGTCCCACCCATATAAAAGGCCACTTATTGGACCCCATTTTTTCCAATTTGGAGAATCTTTTAGCTGGAGATCCTGTTAGGCTCCCATGGTCTGACCATTTTTTAATCCTTTTTACTTGGACTCCGCAAGTGACCTCCACAGCGACCATGGGGCATAGGAAATGCTCACGCACATGGTCCAAACTTCCAATTGACTCATGGGTAACAACGTTGGAATTGTCCAGGCCCACCTCCGATCCCGACCCTGTAACGGCCAATTATAAATTCAACTATTGGGTAGAATCGTCATTGAATTCTGTCCTTCCAAATAAAATAACATTTAATAAGGCAGAAACCAAGCGTAATCCGTGGTACTCCCCAAAACTTCGAGTACTTAAGAAAACTTGTAAAAGAGCTGAAAGGAAATGGAGGAAGGATTTTTCTGCCAACTGCAAACAAATTTATAGAGAGGCCATTAAAACTTATAAAATTGAAATTCAACGTGCCCAAACTCTATATTACGAAGAGAGAATTTTGGCAGCGGCTAATTCTCCTCGCGAAATTTTTCGCATCACTAAGGGTTTGATCACCATCCCTACCCCCTCATTGTATCTGAAGATACCTTAGCACGATGTAATGCTATGGCAGAGTTCTTCTCGAACAAAATCCAAGCTATTTACTCCTCCTTCCCTCAAAGAATACCTCAACAACTTATCGGAGATCAGGAAAATTTGGTCAATGGGAGAGGTAGTCTAATTGAGGAAATCCCCCACTTACCTCGTCCACGCTGCTTGATTTTTTGAGTAAATTAAAATCCGGTTCCCCCACAGATCCCGCCCCCAATATCTTAAACCAGGCTTCTGAAATCCTGGCCCCAGTAATCCTTAATCTGATAAATGCCTCTCTCTCCTCCGGCATAGTCCCTACACTGTGGAAACAGGCTATGGTTAAAGCCTTATTGAAAAAGCCTACCCTGGACTCAGAAGTCTGGAGTAACTATCGCCCCATCTCCCTGCTGCCGGCCATCAGCAAGATCACAGAGAAATATGTGAACTCTGTTCTATCTACCTTCCTGGAGAGTAATAACTGTCTCCATTCCTCCCAGATGGGTTTTAGACCTCAACATGGTACCGAGACGGCTCTTCTGGTGGTTGTGGAAGAGGCGAGAAAAATTCTAGACGCAGGAGGCTGCGCGGCTATCATTCTTCTAGACCTAAGCGCAGCCTTCGATACGGTCAACCACCAGCTGCTGATAGAAAGATTAGGTGAGGTAGGAATTGCGGGGACTATGCTCAATTGGTTCCAATCATTTTTAGAAAACCGATCTTTTAAAGTTTTTGAAGACGATATTTCTTCTAAACCTTTTCCGCTGGTTTGTGGGGTGCCTCAGGGCTCCTCCCTCAGCCCCACACTCTTTAACGTGTATCTGAGGCCCTTGGCTGAGATTGTGTTACCATTTGGGATTCAGATAATCACGTATGCTGACGACACCCAGTTGGTTGTTTCTGTCAACCAGCGGGATCCTTCCAGCCCAGGTCTTGCCCTTTGTCTGGAAAAAGTATCAAGGTGGATGGAAGAGTCATTCTTGAAACTTAATGGAACCAAAACAGAATTAATGCTCTTAGGGAACAAACAAAATCTAAACTTTGAGCTACTCTGGCCCAGCTCCTTTGGTCCTGCCCCTACTCCCAAATATCAAATCAAGAGTCTGGGTGTTTGGCTCGACCAGAACCTTGATTTTAAAGAACAAGGGCAAAAGGTAGCTGCAAGCTGCTACGGGATCCTCCGTATGATCCGTAAAGTGCTTCCACTACTTCCTTTCCCTGCAAGAAGAGTCCTAGTTCAGGCTCTCATTTTGTCACGACTTGACTATGCTAATGCTCTTTATCTTGGAGCCCCTGGATCATCGATACGGAAGCTACAGATTGTTCAAAACTGCGCTGCGCGCATGCTTATGAACATCCCAAAGCGGTCTTCCGCTAAACCTGCTTTGGCATCCTTACATTGGCTTCCTATCCGTGAGCGCATAGAGTTTAAGGCTCTATGTATAGCCCACAGGTCACTCTCAGGTAAGGGATCTCCGGTCATCCAGTCCCTTCTCCACCGATACCGTCCCAATAGAGCCCTCAGGTCAGAAACTAAATCTCTACTGTCAATCCCAAGAATAAAGAGAGCACGAAGTGGCGGCCGCCTCTTTTCGTATAATGTGGCCAAGATCTGGAATGGCCTGCCTCCGCAGATCCGTGACCAACCCAATTACCTCATCTTCCGGAAGCAGATTAAAACTTTACTCTTCCCTAAATGAATGGCTTTCAGTGTAAGTGTGTTAGCAGGCAATAGCGCGGGGATGCCCTTGGGTAACCAGGCGCTTTATAAATCTTGTTTTCATTTCATTTCATTTCATTTCATTTCTTTCTTCTCCATAAATTCCCTCACTACCACTCACCAACAATGCACCTCATCTTTCTATAGCACCTTTCTGACAAACATTTCATTTTTTTATAGCGCTACTCATAGTTTACTCACAGTCAGTTCTGTGATCTGCATGGTACACGTTCTTTGTAGCAGGCATATTAACCCTCTGTGGGTGGCAGGAGTGCCCATGTGAGTGCACGGTGAGCAATGCGACAGTGTGAGAGTAGGGTAAGAGGAGTGACTGCAGGCTGAGTGAGTTGGCCATATGAATTTGGGTGCGGATGTAAGTGCAGAGTGGGATGAATGAATGCATGGTTAGTGATGGGCTTGTCTGAGTGAGATTGCAGATTGAGCAGTGAGGGGGACAGGTGAGTGAAGTGTCACATGAGTGCAGGGTGAGGTACAGGGTGAACAGCACAAGTGCATTGTGAGTGCAGAGTGATCACTGTGAGTGCAGGGTGAGCGGGTGAATGGTGTGAGTGCATTGTGATCGCTGATTGCAGGGTGAGCATGAAAGTGAAGGGCGAGAATGAGGAGTGAGTTATCTGAATGCAGGGTGCATTCCCAGACACTTGAAGTAACTCAGAATGTTATTGACGGCAGCGTAGGGTTTCAGATGTAAGTTAAACTATTGCTATTATGGCATTAATCAGGGATCGAGGGTGGAGGAAGTAAATAACGTGCTGATCCTGCAACAAACTTCCAGTGTTAAGATTAGGGTTGCCAGCTCATTATTTTGATGTCCCAGATGGTACAAAAGTAAACAGTCACCTAAAGCCGTATTTTCAGCACTTATCTGTGCATACTTCGAACAGCACATATAAATAGAAAGCACTTTTAATTGTGTTCTAGGTCTGCCTGAATGATCCATGACTGATAATTAAAGGGAACAAAGACAGAAAAGTCACATTACAAATGAATACATACTTTTTTATTTATAACCCCATTTAGTGTCAAGACGAGGTCCTTGCAGGAGTCCTGTGTATACATTCCTGTGTCAAGCATGGGCACACTTATGATCTAATGGTGTTCCATTATTTCTCATCGGACACATATGCATTCCACTGAGAATATCCTTGGATAGGAAGCCAGGTCTCCCTTGTGCCGCTGTATTCTTTCTTGTTTCCTTAAACCATCAAATTATAAGTCAAAGGAGAGAGTTCATTCACATTTTGGAGACCAGCTGATTTGAAGGTATTTTTCCATTTTCAGGGTGTTAGTTCTCATGAAAAGTCAAGGTGCTGTTTTCCATTTTGACGGATTCAAGGCTATTTAATGATTCTCCTTCAGGAGTATTTCAGGAGCCAATGGTTTCTAACCACTGATTGGCTTTATCTTCTTTCACTATTAAAATGTATTTTGTCATTTTCCAAGCTGCACGTATTTGGGAGCTCGAGTGCCTTGAAGTTTCTGTTTGGCACAGGCGCTCTTCTGTGCTTCATCCTGACTGAAGGTTTGTTTTCTTGTGAGCCACTGACCGCCCTCTAGTTAACCATCTCGAGCCACAGACATTGCAGCTTTTACTTATCATCTGGTACACGCAGTGTTCCACAGTGTGAAAATCTCCTAAATGTGCCACGAAAGAGGACTCGCTCTGCTTCTTGTTGTGTGGTCCAGCGCCTCTGTCAACTTCCATATGGAACATGGCTGGATTTCACTGTTTGTCACTTCCGATTTTAAAGTCAGACAACACTGCCACCTGCTGGATGTGTACAGAATTATGCAAAAAGTCCTTTCATGGGGATTTACAGGTGTGTCAATAGCAATAGGCACACTTTACACTAAAAAGGAGGCATAAAACAAGCACTGGCAAAGGCAACAGTTCTCGGCTATCCGAGAGCTATAGACATTGTCAATGTGTCTGTGAACGGTGCTATAGTTAGGGTCAGTCCACAAAATAACAGAGTCAAGTCACAGAAATATCAGGGGCACGCTTTCTTTCTGTTTCACACAGATTCTGGGGAGGAATAAGACCCAGAGTCAATAATGCACGTGCAGTGCACTGAATTGTGGTTTATGTTTTTTTATGTTTGGCACTGTCGACAACGTTTATATTTTGAGCACCCACAAGATAGTGCGGGTTGCTCGTATCCTCCACATTTTCGAGCTGCTTGGTAGTTACTCGGGCTTCAGAATCAACTGGACTAAATCAGTGGTTTTCCCCTTGTCGGCTCCCCCCCCGGAGATTGCCGCCGCAGTGTGCAGCTCCAAACGAACTGTTGGGCTTCAGATACCTGGGCCTTTTTGTGACCAGAAATCAGCCGTTGTTTCTGAAACGTAATGTTGCACATCAATTAGAACGACTTAGGTCAGATGTGGCGCATTGGCGGACCCTTCCTCTAACCTTAATGGGTAGAGCTACCCTATAAAAGATGATGTCCCTCCCAAGACTCTTGTATGTGCTACAAAGCACGCCCTTCCCTGTTCCCTCGACCTTTTTTAGTCAAGTAGATCACGAGCCCCGGACGCTGCTATGGAGCGGAGGTACCCCGCGGATCGCCTTGAAGAAGCTACAGAGCGGAATCTATGACGGGGGTCTAGCAGTCCCAAAACATTAAACTATATTACTGGGCCTCACAGATGCTTGTGATTAATGAGTGGATGTTCGCTGACTAGGATGAACCTGCCTACAGGGTTGTTAGAGAGGCAATGCCAGGTAAAAACTATGACGCCATTTTGTACAGCCGGAAGACAAGTGGGACTCTCCCCGTTCACACGGACACTGTGGTCCAGTCCTGGACAGAAGCTGAGACCCATGTCGGAAGCCGGGGTATATTGACGGATATGACTCCCCTTTGGCACAGTGATAGATTGTCAGAAGTCTCAAAATTGACAGGCTTCTCTGGATGGGCAAAAATAGGCCTTGAGCATTTGGGGGATGTGTGGAGGAGTGAAGCCTTCATTTCCTTGAAGTCCCTAAGGCAAGAGTTTGATCTGGCGGCGTCTCAGACATTTAATTATTACAGGCTGGGTCACGCAGTCAGGGTGCACATCCAGGAGGGAAGCAGCCTCCCCGACTCCTCCCCACTGGAGGACCGTGTACTACTAGGCCCCATCCCAAAACAGGGGGTCTCGGTGATATACAATAAGTTGAAAAACAACTCACCGGATCCACTGGGACTTCTGAGAGCGAAGTAGACTGATGACTTAGGTGACATTACAGATGAGGAATGGACAGAAGCTCTTCAGGGTCCCAGAGAGATAACGATACGTGCACGATTTAGATTAGTACAACTTAAGATTCTCCACAGAACATATTATTCTCACAGTCTAATACACAAAATGGGAAGGGCGGGAGACCCTCTGTGCTTGAGGGGGTGTGGGCAGGAGGGCTCTTTTTTCCATACCCTCTGGGATTGTCCGCTGATTCGTGGATATTGGGAGGCAGTTACTGCTACCATGTCGCGGGTACTCTCAGTGGCGGTCCCGCTTGAGGCGAAGGGGTTGCTGCTGTTGATACATTGGGAGGAAGACTGGTCCAGACATGCTCGAATATGGTTGGCGCTGGCCGCGGGGGTATCTAAAAGGAATATTGCACGGAACTTGGGATCGGGCCTTCTACCATTGGTGGCTGACTGGAAGAAGGACCTAGACTGGTGCCAGAGGGCAGAAAAGATAATATATCGTAGTAGGGGGTGCATTAAAAAATGGGAAAAAATATGGAGCCCATGGCAAGTATACCGAGCATTAGACCTGGGGTAGGACAATTATAGGGAGGGGCAGGGCCCTTCAATGATCTATTGTAAATGTAAATGGTGACTACTATGATCATCGGCTATTTAAAGAGATACCTGTAAATGAACGACCCTACTGTGTTGCAAAACTGCAAATTGGTCAAGTGTAGACAATACAATGTGAATGTCTCTGTAACCGCTATAATCTGTTTAATTTGTGGATGTACAATGAGCTAGTTTAATAAAAAGAGTTAAAAAAAAAAAGATAGTGTGGGTTATACTAAACTGCTCCTGCGTTTGTTGATTTTTATTGGAGAGCTGTTGACAACAGTAGGCTAATGAAACCGTATTTAAGTACAAAATAATTATCCCTGTTCGATTTTGTAGTTTATTTTAGATAGAAATTCACATTTCACGACAAAACAAGATTGAAGGGATGTACAGTACAGACATGAAGTGCCGAGGTGAAAATCAGTCATTGGACAATAATATGATGCCATAGTGCACTACTGTCCCTTTACAATAGAAAAGGGGGGACTACGGGCTATATTTATCCAGGTCCAGCATACATGCCCATGTGTGAGACAAAAACAGAATGGTATGCAGTTCCTATTAAACACTAAGGGTTGATGTACAAATAATGAGTTCAGAAAAACACACTAAAGACAGGAGGAAATCTCCTCCTTTTGGAAAAAGGACCCTCACACACCCCCCATCAGTGGGGTGTCTTGCTTCATCATCGGGTCTGCTCCTTATCGGGTCGTCGCTGCAATAACCGATCGGCGCCCTTGTTGGGGCCTTTTAGCGGAGATCTTTTTTCCTTTTTTTTGCCGTAAGGTGCAGTGCGTGTGAGGGCCCTAGTAAGTGTAGATGTGGGAGATACAAAAGTGAAGTTAAAACAGGAGGTAGAGGTCCACCCAGAACTATTTTAATGAATGTGGCCACTCTCCTGATTAAAAACGTGAATATCACGCTCCCCTGTTATAGGGTTACAGGGGCATGCGCTGTCGGGGTCAACATGTTTCTTGCCATTATTTCTATTCGAAGGCAATTCTTCAGGACCAATACCAGATCTATCCACACTTTTTGGTTTTGGTCTCCAATTAACTAATTAAGTGACCACCATTACAGCACCCTAAAAGTGGTACCTGTAGATCTAGGACATCAACCTGTAGGAGACAAGATGCATAGAAATTTATCAGCACATAGCAGCAACCTACTATACTAGTACCGTGTTATATTAAAATATAAGTATTCAAAGGCATGCATCACTCTAGGTGGTTGTGATCATGCACAGGGCGAATCGAAACAGCATTAAAAAGGCAGCATTAACACCGGCAGCATTAACAAGTTTCTAAGTTAGTACAAATACTGCTCGTGTTATAGAACTCATCCCATTCGGGTCAGAATATTGCTTCATAGGTTTCACGGCAGGTGTTGACACTGAATAGTGCAGTGTCCTTTGGAAATATGAGAGATTAAAAGATTTATTATATCATGATTATATAGAGTTCTCACTAAGCTCAATGTTGTTGTGTTTGTTCATGGTCAAAGCACCCCAGAAATCAGAGTCGATGTTGGATAGGGGCGCTCATGTTTATTGTCACACTCACAGTGGCCGACACAGCACCCTAAGCCAAACCCCCTCGGCGCAACCAAGACGGTAGCGCTGCGGGACAGGACCAGGTGCCGTCGATCGCCACGTGAGTCAAATAACACTCTCCGCATGTAATAGTCAACATCGTCAGCCACTTAGGTAGGAAACATGGGGCCCATTAGATTCCCCTCCGGTGCAATCGAGCTAACCACACCAATCCCTTGTGCGGCCATATCCCTCAGCGGGCACCCGGTTGTAATTCAACACACGGGCGTTAAGGCCAGCGTCTCGGGGCACAGTAGCGCAGAGAAATAGGTGGGGGCTCCAAGGTCCTGCCTCACGTAGTCCCCATATACTAGGGGTGCAAGGGCACAGTCAAACCAACAGTGGTCTAGCCCATAGTCGAAATATCGATTGAACTTACTTGAATGATCCACGCAGTTGGCGGGAAGACCTACCCTCACACTGCCGGTCCCGGGAGGTACTGGTAGGCGCGAGCGCCGTTCAGTTAACCTTTCGGCGGCCAGCGTGGTGGGCGGGTCTTTACCCCTCTGCGTTAGAGCTGCTAGAACGTCAACTCAAACACCGTCTGACGCCATGATGGAAGTGGCGAGTGCGCATAAGGAGTCGGTGGCGCTCAACCGACGGAATATGCAGGTTTAATGTATTGGTGTGTTTTAAGTCACATTAATACTCTAATGTCGAAATTTAGGCATAAATTAGCACTGTCCGGCGTCATACTTAGAGTGATAAATACAGTGTTGTCACTCAGTGTGATGTGTGATACCGGTGGAGGATTGGTCTGGAAAGCAGTAGATATAATGGGGCTCCACCTAAGTAAAGGGTAGGGCAAAATAAATGATTAGATGCCTCATAACACATCACCATCAAATTCAATCCATAGTGATTGTGTAGTTACATGGTATTAATATCACGTGTAAAAGGCGTGACTAGGGAGGATAAATGCATGTTCATGTCAACTTAGAGAGCTCACGGTCAGATGGTATCACCCTGGGTCATCTAGGTTAGCCCAGGGTGTGTAACAGTCCTGTACTGTCGTGACACAACGGGGTTACTTTATGTCCGATATGTTAATGTCGGTCAGTGTCATATGAACATTTAGGTGACAGAGATCAATGTACTATAAAGACAAAGGTCTAGTCCAGATGTTATCTCATCAGGGCCCCCCAAGGAATATCCTCGTTAAGGCCCTCTCTGTCTGAGGCTAATCGTAACACCCACCTCTGTTCGATTCTGAAGAGGGCATCTTTAGTTACACAGGGATGTGCTTCTAAGACACACCAACTGATTGAGTCTGGTGAGTGACGCAGTTGGTCAAAATGTTTTGTCATTTTGGTGTTTGTCTTATGGCACCTGAAATTACTACGGTGTTCTGTGATCCGTGTTCTCACTGGTCTGGTGGTCATCCCTATATATAAGAGTTGACATGGGCATATTAACACATAAATACAATTAGTCGTGTTGCAATTTGTATGTTTATTGATCATCCACTTAAACCCATTTGCAAATGTGGTCTCTTTCGTCGTTTTTGTAAAGGGACACACCGTGCATGAACCACAGGGGAAATGCCCCCTCACTGGTGGTAGGTCCCACAGGGATCTCTGTATATTGGTATTATGGACCTTTGGTCTGGTATGTATGAGCATGTCTTTAAGATTGCTCGTCCGTTTAAAGGCAAATCTCGGGGCTGGGAGGTTAAGGCTCCCTGTGTTCAGAATGCCCCAATGTTTTTTGATGATGTTCTTTACTCGGTTGGAATCAGGTGTAAACGTAGTCACACACGTAAGAGAATCACCTTGTTCTTTTTGTTTAATCTCTAGTAAGCTTTCTCTGTTGTTATTTCTTGCTCTTTTGAGAGAGAAAGATATGTTACGTTGGGGGTATTCCCTTGTACGTAAGTGTGTGGCTAGAACTATGGACTCCTTTTGGAAGTCTGTTACTGAGCTACAATTCCTTCGGATGCGGAGGAACTGTCCGAACGGTAGATTTTGTTTGAGAGCTCTTGGATGGTGGCTACTAAAATGCAACAGACTATTCTTATCTGTAGGTTTACGGTAGAGAGTAGTCGTGATGCGCCCACCGTCTAATCTAATCAAAAGATCCAGGAACGGTATCTCACATTCAGAAATGGTACTGGTGAATTTTAAGTAAGGGTTAAGGGTATTAATCCACTCACAAAAGTCTTCGCATCTTGTCCGATCACCTTTCCAAAGGATCAAGATGTCATCTTTGAATCTTTTCCATAAGAGCACATTCGCCAAAAAGGGGTTGTTGATATTAAGAATCTCCCTCTCCTCGAACGCTGCCATGTACATACATGCCAGGCTCGGCGCGAAGGTACTCCCCATAGATGTGCCCTGTGTTTGGTGATACAATTGTTTGTTGTATTCGAAGTAGTTTTCCGTGAGGGCTAACATAGCACACTCAAGTATGAACGCCACTGGGGTAGAGGAACTCCACTCCATACGGCTCAATGCATCCTCAATCACATCCAATGTTGCCCTCTGGGGTATGTTGGTAAAGAGGTCCTCAACATCCAGGGTTACCAGTAGGCTTACCTCCTCCGGATGTTGGACCCCCTCAAGTAGACATAAGACGTCTGAGGTGTCTTTCAAAAAAGAGGGAGTAGCCCTGACCAGAGGTTGAAGAAAATAATCGCAAAACTTGGACAGTGGCTCTAAGATGGAGCCGATCCCTGAGACAATAGGTCTCCCAGGAATCGGGGAGACCCCCTTGTGTACTTTGGGCAGAGTGTAGAAGTATGGGATCTTTGGATTTTTCATTACAAGGAAAGATGCCTCTTTTGTTGGGTTTAAAAGTGGAGGGATTTCGCAGACCTGAGTCATCCTCGGATAATACCGGTTTGTCTTGGAAAAACGCCTTTAGGCGTATTTTACGAAAGAAGCCTTGGTTTTCACAGGCTACCAGATGCTGAGTTCCCATCAACGCCCAGTAGGGATGGGGTTCTGAGAATCTCGGCTGCTGCGTCATCGCCAAAACTCAGTCCCTGGTACTCTTCCATCTTGTGGTATGGAGGTATCAGCTGACAAGTACAAAAGAAAGAGACACAAGTAAAAGTTATCCCTTGTGTCTTGTATGGGCCAGGGGAACCATTAGTTTTTCCCTGGTAACCTGAGAAAAAGTCCCGCGGGGATCACCCGTACATAAACTCTTTACAATAGAAAAGGGGGGACTACGGGCTATATTTATCCAGGTCCAGCTTACATGCCCATGTGTGAGACAAAAACAGAATGGTATGCAGTTCCTATTAAACACTAAGGGTTGATGTACAAATAATGAGTTCAGAAAAACACACTAAAGACAGGAGGAAATCTCCTCCTTTTGGAAAAAGGACCCTCACACCCCCCCATCAGTGGGGTGTCTTGATTCATCATCGGGTCTGCTCCTTATCGGGTCGGCGCTGCAATACCCGATCGGCGCCCTTGTTGGTGTGTTTTTCTGAACTCATTATTTGTACATCAACCCTTAGTGTTTAATAGGAACTGCATACCATTCTGTTTTTGTCTCACATAGTGCACTACTGCACATATAGAACTGTTGTTTTGACAAGAGAGAGAATCGTGGTTACAAAATGAATAATGAACTATTGAGAGGAAAATAAAACCAAATTCAAAATATAGCAGTAAAACACTCCAAGTAGAACAATTTAAAGACAATATAAGTTTGGTCTTTGAAGGTTCTCTCCTTAGCCGTCATTTTGGGAACACTGCACTTCCAGCTGTGTGGCCTGTTACTGGCCTCAGAATGCCAACAGCGGTTGAAGTGGATTACAAAAAAGTATGGGAACAGTGATACTGCATGCAATGGGTGCGGTGTAGTACGGTGCCGGATGCGCTGGCAACTTCCAACATGGCTGCCGCTAATGTTCCAGGCAGGTACAGCCAACCCCGCACCAGGCACGCAGGAACAATCACCTGCGACAGCAGGCAACCTAAAGGAAGGACTAGCCATTCCCTTGGAAGTCGGAGGGAGAACACGACTCGGGAGGAGGATGTTTGCGGGACTGTAGCGCGGCGGGGCCTAGGGACTAAAAGGCCGCAGTAGCGCAGTGAATGAAGGTACGCCACACCAGTTACTTTTACGGTCTCCTGCCGTTTATGTATCCCCTCAGGTCGAGCCCGCCCGAGGGGTGTATGCAGTGCGTGCGTGTGTGATACATTGTAGTGGAGATCCCGGATGGCTCTTTACATCCCTCCTTTCTTTTAGTGACCGACCATCAGGTTCCTCAGGTTCACGGGGAGGTACACACAAAGTCTTTCAGTCTTTGGCTGGGTGCAGGGTTCGGCCGGAGACCATACTTCTGGCTCCGGGAGCTGGAACTGACCACTGCATCCAATTGCGTGTTCGGGGGTAGCCCAGTCACCACATCCTGACTGAGCCTGCCAGCATTGGGGACAGCCTCTTCACTCCCCGCTTGCGAGCTCCTCGGTGGGGAGATCATCAGCTCTGGCGAGCCGGGTGGAGTGAGACTAGGGGTATCATCCGGACTCTCTGACTCTTCTTGGCCAGAGTTCTGATCATAAGTTCTCTTGAAGCTGGACACATTCCTTGTGACAACCTGCGACCCTCGCTGGGCGGTGACCATGGTTCCTTGTATCTTCACAACAGTACACCCTTCTGGCTCATAGGGTGTCCTGAACTTCCAGCCAGGGTGTCTATCCTTGACCACAACGCTGTCACCCACCTTCAGCTGTGGCTCTCTTGCCCTGCAGGCTTCACTCGCTTTCTGATTAGTCGTTGTCCTTCTCGCTTGGACGGCCGCGTTGTCCCGTTCTGGGGGCTTCCACGTCGGATCCGTCGGGATGCTATCCCGCGGGGGCCTTTTGAAGAGTAAGTGTGAGGGGGCACACTTGGTCGTGCTGTGTGGCGTCTGCCTGTAGGCATCAAGGAATTGGTCGAGTGCAGACTCCGCATCTTCCCCTTGATCCACGGCAATGCGCAGGGCCCGGTTGAGTGTTTGCATGAGACGCTCCACCTCCCCATTGGCTTGGGACCACAGAGGGGTGATCTTCCTGTGGTGGATCGCTTTTCTCTCCAAGTACTCTTGGAATTCCCGACCTTGGAACGGGGGTCCATTGTCTGAACGAATTTCATCCGGCAAACCCATGAGTGCAAATGTCTTGTCAAGGACTCTCCGGACATGTATGAATGCCGTTGACGCCACTACCTCCACGATTGGAAACTTTGAGAAGAAGTCGACCATCACCAACATGGTGCGCCCACCCGGGAAGCTTCCGAAGTCGAGGCTGATTTTGGCCCATGGGGTTTCGCTGGGCTCTTCAGTGATCACCGGCATCGGGTCTCCCCCAGTGATGGTGCAAGCGTGACATTGCCTCACCATGTCCATAGCTGGGAACCAGACTTTGTTCCTTAGTCTGGCCTTTGTCTTTGCCATCCCTTGGTGTCCGACATGCGCCAGCTGAAGAATCTGCCGTTGTAGCCTCTTCGGGATTATGATGACATGTCCTCTCAGAACAACTCCTTGTTCTCCCACACTCAGTTCGTGGCGTACCTGCCAGATCTGATGCTGAGCGTGGCTGTCTTCTGCTCGGAGTGCCTGAGTCCCGTCCATGAAGTGCGCCCAACCATTGCTCAGCAGGGTGGATTTCACTCTGGTCAATGTCTCGTCTTCCTCCGTTGCTTGGCCAATCTCCTCTAGCGTCATGCCTGTGGGGCATGCTTCCTGCGAGATCATTTTCACAAACGCATCGGAGTACGCTACATCCGTCGGTGAACTTCGAGGTGGCAAGGACTCAGGGTGTCGCGAGAGGTAGTCTGCCGGGTTGTGTGCCCCAGGGCGGAAAACGACTTTGAAGTTATACGCCTTTAGCTGCACGGCCCATCTCTCTATTCTCGGGGGCGTTGTCTAGATGACCCTGCAAAGAGCGGGAGCAGTGGCTTGTGGTCGGTGAGCACCAGGAATTCCTGTCCGTACAAGTACAGGTGAAAATGCTGGCACGCCCATTTTATTGCTAGCGCCTCCCTCTCAATTTGGGCGTACCTTGTTTCTGTGTCCGTGAGTGCCCTGCTGGCGTACGCCACGGGTCTCCAGTTCTCTTGGTCATGTTCCTGAAGGAGGAATGCCCCAAGACCTACTGGGCTGGCGTCGACGACCAACTCAGTGTGCCGCCCTGGGTGAAAGTAGGCCATCACCGTCTTATCCATGAGCGCTGCCTTGATGTTATTGAATGCCGTGTTGGCAGCCACAGTCCACTCCCACTTGTGATCACTGCGGGTGAGGGTGAGGGTGCGGAGCGGTTCTGACAAGGAGGCCAGATTCGGAATGAACCTGCCACAGTACGTGGACATGCCAAGAAAGCTGCGCACCTCCGTGGGGGTCTTTGGGGTGCTGGCCGCTCGTATGGCCATGGCCTTCTTGGGGTCTACCTGTAGACCTTCTCTGGTGAAGGTGTACCCGAGGAAATCAACAGACTCCTGGTAGAACGAGCACTTTGCCTTGTGAAGGGTCAGTCCGCAGTCCTCGAGTCTCTGGAGGGTGGCCCGGAGGTGAGTGTGGTGTTCCTCTAAGGTGTTCGAGAACACCAGGATGTCATCGCTCAGGTTGATGACACCCTGCAGACCTGACAGCGCTTCCCTGATGGCATTCTGGAAGACTTCGGCTGCCGACGACACTCCGAAACGCAGTCTCTTGTACCTCCTGAGGCCAACGTGCATTGAGAACGTGGTGATGTACCTGCTCTCAGGCTCGAGCTCCAGCTGGTGGTACCCCGCGTTCAGGTCCAGCTTCTAAAACCACTTGGCTCCGTTCAAATCCGCCACTATGTCGTCCATGGTGGGCGTGAGGTGGCATTCCCTCTTGACCGCCATGTTCGGGAGCCTCATGTCCACGCAGAGCCGGATGGCTCCGGGCTGCTTTGGTTTGGGAGCCACGACCAGCGGGGACACCCACGGAGTTGGACTGGACACCTTCTCAATGACATCGAGGTCCTCCAGCTTCTTCAGCTCTTCCACTTGCGGGCGGAGATTGAACGGCAACCTCCGGTGCCTCAGGGCGATGGGTCTCACTGTGGTGTCAATGTGGAGCTTGAACCATTTTCCTTTTAGCTTGCCAGGTCCAGTGAACAGTGCCGGGAACTCCCTCAGAATGGTTTCGGCGTGGGAGTCATGGATCTGGTGCGCAAAGTAGACCAGGCCCAGGTCTCCTGCCGTATGGCAGCTGAGCAGCGTGCCTTTTCTCCCTTCCGTGATGTGGAACCGAGCCGCCGTGACATGCTTTCCGCTGGCGATTTTGGCCTCGACTCCTCGGAGGGGGAGTGGGTCTGTCCCTCCGTAGGTGTAGATTCAGGCCTTGGTGGGTGCGAGCGGGGGCTGTGGCGACAGACGGTCATACTGCTCCGAGTCCATAACGTTGACAGATGCGCCCGTGTCGATGAGCGCCCGGACGGCAGTCCCTTCTACTAGGACAGAACACATCGGTGGCGGCCTCCGGTGGTTGTCAGACCTGCTGACAAAGGACACGACGAACAGTTCATCGTCTTCAAGGGCGAGGCAGCGTTCCCGTGGCGAGTCGTCTCCTTGCGACGGCGGGTCCTCGAGTGAGACCTGGCGCAGGCGTTGCGACATGCCCCGTGACCTTGGAGGGGCTTGTCGGGACCGGCTGCTTCGACACACCCTGGCGAAATGGTTCACCTTCCCGCAGCGGGAGCACGTCTTCCCCCTCACTCCACACACTGCTGTCGCCGGGTGGTCCTCTCCGCAGTTGCCGAATGGCCCTCCGGTCGTCGTCCTCGGTGCCTGGCGAGCCATGGTGGGGCGCCGTTGGATCGCCTCAACCCTTTCCTCTTTGACGGGCGCATATCTTGACGCGGGTGGAGCCACGACAGTCCTGTGCAGAGCAGCATCCATTTCGCCAACCCGGACGTCCGACAGTTCATGAGACCGGGCCAGGATGAGGATCTCGTCCAGAGATCCCTGGTTGTCGAAGGATCAGATTACGCAACAGTGTTGAGCGGCACCCCTGGATGACTTGGCCGCGTATTTCTTCCCTTTGGTCCTGGAAGGCGCATGTGCCGGCCAGCCTGCGCAGCTGCACGTAAAACATGTCCACGGACTCAGTGTCCGACTGCGATGCCTGTCTAAACTTGAACCGCTCGAAGTCGGGGTTAAGTTGAGGGTCAAAATGCCTGTTGAGCGCGGCGACCGCCGCCTCATAGTCGTCATCGTTGCCTGTGTTGGGTAGGGTTTCAAAGAGATCGTAGATCTCTGCGCCTCCGTAGTAGATGAGCAGCGACCTTTTCACAGTACCGTCAGTCTCTCTGGTGCCCTTGAAATAGTGGTTCAGCCGTCCAAACCACGCTTTCCACCGTGGGGCCGCCGTGGCGGGGTCCGCTGTTTCGCTGAAGGGCGGCAGTGGGGATACAACCG
Source organism: Calotriton arnoldi (assembly GCA_963921515.1). NCBI lineage: Eukaryota > Metazoa > Chordata > Amphibia > Caudata > Salamandridae > Calotriton > Calotriton arnoldi. The sequence continues at coordinate 632,600 of CAWUFW010002480.1, forward strand.
TGTGGCTGTGTCCAGGAGGAGGGGCGCTGGCACCCCTGTTTGGATTGTCCACGTCGGCCTGCTGACCGGCAGTGCCTGCTGCGGCTGGGTTGCTCATGGCGCCGGCGCGCGCGGGCGCGGTGGTGCAGTCTTGGCGCTAGGGTCTCGTGTGCTACGTGAGCGCCGGCGCGGGGCCACGTGTGAATGACTGGTCTTCTGGGCCTGTTGTCTCGGGTGAGGTGGCTCTGTCCCCCTTGTGGTTGCTCTGCGGTGGATGGTGCGCTACTCGCCAGCGCGGTGAGCACATAAGTATTGCTCGGCCTCCCTGGTTGGTACTAGGCCTGGCTGGCCTCCCTCCTAAGCGTGCTGACAGAGTTGCAGGGCTGCTGTGGCCGCCTGGGGCCAGCTGGCTTGGCAGTGCTTGTGGGCTTTTTCCTGTTATTTGGGGCCTCCGTGGTGTCCCTGGGCAGCAGCAGCGTCTGGGAGCTGGCAGATGGAGAAGGCACAGGCCACGTGTGGGACTCCCTCGCCTCTAGCTGCCCGGGAGACCTGCAGTACCGCTGCGCGCCACAGCGGGGAGCCCTTCCCAGGCCGTTCACTCACCGGTGACGTCTTCAGAGTGCGGTGTGCACCGCCGGCTTGAGCATGCTCCCGCTGCTCCGGGGAGGCGTGCGGGCGGGTGCAGGCGTGTCGGCAGGAGTTCCAGCGCCGAACGACGTGAGGGTACAGCAGAGGCAGCAATGCAGGGCGTCTGAGGCAGGCCCAGGCTGCAGGCGGCGGCGCACGTGGGCACAGGCAGACTTCACCGCTGCTGAGGTGACGGAGCATCGCGGGTGGGCTCCGCGTGCTCCGAGTCAGGTGAAGTCGTGGAGGCGGTGCACCGGGGTTGCGACCGGCCTCGTCGCCAGTGTAGCGCGGTGGGGCCTAGGGACTAAAAGGCCGCAGTAGCGCAGTGAATGAAGGTACGCCACACCAGTTACTTTTACTATGGCCGGAAGACCACGAGCGGTCTCCTGCCGTTTATTTATCCCCTCGGGTCGAGCCCGCCCCGAGTGGTGTATGCAGTGCGTGCGTGTGTGATACATTGTAGTGGAGAGCCCGGATGGCTCTCTACAGGGACGACAGAGGAGGAATCAAACCAGAAGTTGGCAGAGGGATGTTGCACCAAAGGTGACTGGGAGATGCAGGAAGAGCAGCCTGACAGCGTAGTCCGAACCAGAGGAGGAGACCGCTCTAGGAGCACTGCTTACGGTTCCAACGAGCCCCGAGGAGGTGTGGACGCTGTGACTCCCGAAGCCACGACCCAGGAGGGCGTGGTCCTAGGATAGTCAAATAGCTGCATATGGGTGTGTTACAGAGGTGGTGGGCCGGGGTACAGGGGCGCAAGTGAGACATGGTGAAGGCACAAACCACAGGAAGAGGAATTACTAACCCCTAGAGCACCCGGTGGAGGGCACAAACACTAGAGCACCTAGAAATCTTCAGGCGACAGAACCTTTATGGATCCAGTGTTGTGTGTTTTTGTTTAAGGGTCTACACACCACGTCCTGAGGGTTTACAAGATGCAAATAAACAGACGACCGGTCTTTGGGAAACAGAATTCGAGAGAACGCGGGAGACCAGGAGAAGAAGGCAGCATTGTCCTGTGGTATTTTTTTGTGGGCTGGATTCTTCTATAGTACTGGCTATATTGTAATAAAACCCCTACTTGACCAGAGTAACGTCTGTGCGCATCCTTCTGACTAGTGGGCTAAAAAATTACAGGTGGGGTCAAAGGTGTGGCTAAAAAACCAAAATATTCTGTAAGTGTTTTTGGGTGTTTCACCATCAGGTAGCTACATATAAAATAATGTGCAGCTTAAATGAAAAATACATTTTAAAAAGTTGTTACTGTGCGAAATGCACTATTAGTATATTATAAAACCTCTGTTAGTTAATGCCCTTTAATGTCTGTTTGGAACCAGAGAGCCACAGAATTAAATCTTGGTTGGTGAAGTGGAGAATAGTGACATGTATTTGTAGTGTTACGAGGTCACAACCTGTGACAGAAAGCACTGTTAACATGCAAGTCATTATTTTAAACTTGAATTACACACATTATAGGATAGACTGCTACAAAATGTGCATAAAGGTGTAAGGTAAAATGCTGCTTCCAAAATATACATTTTAGTAATACACAGACTTTACATAATGCAGTTTGTTTACATAACTGTCCCTTCAGCCCCTCAGGGGTAGTAAGTGCTATATAAATACAATTATTAAAAGCACACACTTCACAGCTCAGTTGTTAACTCTTTGAACTACTACTCAAAAAGAATAAATCTGTGTCATCACAAAGCTTCAAGTGATTCGATCAATTAAAAGCAGTACCGACTCCCAAGCATCCCTTACTTTTGCAGATTACCCTTAACATTTGCAGATTAACTCGTTTGCATTTCTTTCAGGCAAGCAGGCACCCTGGCAGGAAGGCTTGTTTAACTGTATCCCCGGCTTTCGCTTCACAGCACAGGAAACTCCCTTAATGACACTTTAGCTGAAGCATTGAAACTATCAGAATTAACCGTCCCGAGATGGTTGTCTTTTTATAAAAAGTAGGGGAATGGTTTTTCATAAATCAAAAAAGTCCCAATGAATAAATAAATATTAAGAAGCATCCTTGCATTTGTCACAGATTGTTTGACAAAGAAAACGGAGGTTAGCTTGTTTCTCATCTTAGGTCATAAATCATTACAGCATAAGGCATCGTGGCCTCGGTTCTTGGGCAAACAGCCTGCCTCTCCCCGATTCTCCAGCAAAGATAGCTTATCAGCAACATCTCATCAACACAGCTGCCCTCGGCTCTACTTTGCACATCCATTAAAAATAAAAAAACAAGCACTGCAGTCTGTACACTGTACAAAAAGCAGAACCATGTGCACGGCAGCATATGCAAGGTAACATCTAGGTGTGGGAGAGACGAGGAAGCTGCCTGGAGAGAACGACAGGAGGTGGGAGGGAGAAGGAGGAGAGGTAAACAATGAAGGAAGAGGTGCAAACAAAGACTGGAGGCATCATGTCAATTAGTTGGAGAGGAAGAAAAGGTGCTGTTTGCTATGAGGACAAAGCGCCTTTGTGGACTAAGGGGCTTATTTGTATGCAGGGTGGCTTCTCTCTGGGCCATTGCTAAGTCTGTGCTTTTGAAAAGCAACAGAAAAACAATAAACCCAAACCACTTAATATTTAATCGAATCGATGGAACAGCATCACATGCATACCTCGGCCGTCAGCGAGCAGCAGCGGGGTGGGTCGGGTCAATATAATTATACAGATACCTCAACTCAAAAGAAAATAATGTTGGTGATCCGCTATTAAAAAGTATTCAAGTTTGATTTTCAAGTTAGCAATTCTGAACGTCTGCTGTCTAATGCGCAGAAACTAAAGTCGCCCAGAAGTAGGTAACGCAGGAACAAAGCACTACAGGAAAACATTGGTGAGTGTAGACAAGAAGGGAGGTGGGAGTAGATTTTCAGACTGCTCGAACAATGTAAACTAAGCAGCCAGGCACCCAGAGCACCAGTGACACTAACACTTAAGCAATCAGGATGAAGTCAGAGAAAGAAAAGGCACACTCTGAAAACAGCATCTGACATTTCATCTTGGTCTTTGAATGCACCACAAATGTGACGAGATAAGAACTAGATTTACAGGCCTGTTTGGAGGCAGTATAAAAAGACTACCGTCGTGTGAAGTGCTCATCAAAAAAGAAAAAAAAAGTTCTGAAAACATTTCCTAAACTAAGAGCAGGAGATGGATAGGAGTAATTGGTCCCTGCTCTCGGGGAGGGATAAACACAGGAAGAGGCATGATGCAGGCATGCCATGGACAAATGGGAGAAAGAATAGGAGAGCGACGATTGAGCCAGCAAATAGGAAGCCTATAGGCGGGCTGAAGCCCATAAAGTATATACAACACGTCTTTTTGAGCCAGCGCATGACCTGTCTAGATCCAAGAACTAACAATAGGAGCAGGAGATGGATAGGAGTAATTGGTCCCTGCTCTCGGGGAGTGATAAACAGAGGAAGAGGCATGATGCAGGCATACCATGGACAAATGGGAAGAAAGAACATTGGAGCCAGCAAATGGGCAGCCTATGTAGTGTATACAACCGGTCTCTTCAGTCTAGAGCCGAGACCTAAACAGTGATTAGCACGCTAAAGGAGGTGCATATTCGTGCACTGCAGCAATTACTATTTCATGTTGGTTCACCAGTGCCTGTCAAAAGCGATTGGCACGCTTTACACTAACAAGGACAAAAACAGCGACATGCATGCCAAAGAAGCTGCATATTTGTATTCTATAGATTGGTGCGCTAAAGAAGCTGCATATTTGTATTCTATAGATTGGCTCTTTAAAGAAGATGCATATTTGTATCTATAGATTGGCATGCTAAAGAAGCTGCAGATGTGTATTCTATAGATTGACGCACTAAAGAAGCTGCAGATTTGAATTCTATAGATTGGTATGCTAAAGAAGCGGCATATTTGTATTCTATAGATTGGCACTCTAAAGAAGCTGCATATTTGTATTCTATAGATTGGCACGCTAAAGAAGCGGCATATTTGTATTCTATAGATTGGCACTCTAAAGAAGCTGCATATTTGTATTCTATAGATTGGTGTGCTAAAGAAGTGGCATATTTGTATTCTATAGATTGGCATGCTAAAGAAGCGGCATATTTGTATTCTATAGATTGGCATGCTAAAGAAGCGGCATATTTGTATTCTATAGATTGGTGTGCTAAAGAAGCGGCATATTTGTATTCTATAGATTGGTGTGCTAAAGAAGCGGCATATTTGTATTCTATAGATTAGCCTGCTAAAGAAGCGGCATATTTGTATTCTATAGATTGGTGTGCTAAAGAAGCGGCATATTTGTATTCTATAGATTGGCGTGCTAAAGAAGCGGCATATTTGTATTCTATAGATTGGCGCGCTAAAGAAGCGGCATATTTGTATTCTATAGATTGGTGTGCTAAAGAAGCGGCATATTTGTACTCTATAGATTGGTGCGCTGATAGATTGGTGTGCTAAAGAAGCGGCATATTTATATTCTATAGATTGGTTTGCTAAAGAAGCGGCATATTTGTATTTTATAGATTGGTGTGCTAAAGAAGCTGCATATTTGTATTCTATAGATTGGCGTGCTAAAGAAGCGGCATATTTGTATGCTATAGATTGGTGTGCTAAAGAAGCGGCATATTTGTATTCTATAGATTGGCATGCTAAAGAAGCGGCATATTTGTATTCTATAGATTGGTGTGCTAAAGAAGCGGCATATTTGTATTCTATAGATTGGCACGCTAAAGAAGCGGCATATTTGTATTCTATAGATTGGTGTGCTAACGAAGCGGCATATTTGTATTCTATAGATTGGCATGCTAAAGAAGCGGCATATTTGTATTCTATAGATTGGTGTGCTAAAGAAGCGGCATATTTGTATCTATAGATTGGCGTGCTAAAGAAGCTGCATATTTGTATTCTATTGAGTGGCACGTTAAAGAAGCTGCATATTTGTGGTCTGCAGCAATTAGCACACGTGTGCTGATTTTTACATGACTTTTGATTTTGATATGACTTTTACCGTAATTTAACAATTATTACAACTTGATGAATAGCATTTACGTTTGCTTGGGCTAATATTTACATTTCACACAAATTAGCATGCTTGGTGATCATCATTAACTAACACAAGGAGATGATGTTCGGAGCGCTGAAACTTTTCAGACACTCACCCCCAGTCACAGATCAGGGTTGAATCCATCATCGTTCTTTAGCTCACTTCACGACCCCAGTTCAGACCCAGCCATATGCAAATCAGTCTTGACCCTGTTCCTCAAGGGAACAGTCCAGCCCGAACTGCCAGGCCAGGTCTTCCCTGGACAGGAAACAAGCATCCAGCGACCGGTTTCGGGGTAACACTCCTCATTAGCTAGGCTAGCTTCAATCCAGTGGCAAAGTGAGCAAGGGACCCACATCTGGGCATACCCTGCCAACTTAGGGAGAACAAAGCAAACCCAAGGAGATGCATGTTTGTATTCTATAGAGTGGCACACTTAGGAAGCTGCATATTTTTATTCTATAGATTGACGCACAAAAGCAGCTGCATATTTGTATTCTATAGATTGACGCACAAAAGAAGCTGCATATTTGTATTCTATAGATTGGTGGGCTAAAGAAGCGGCATATTTGTATTCTATACATTGGTGTGCTAAAGAAGCGGCATATTTGTATTCTATAGATTGGCACTCTAAAGAAGCTGCATATTTGTATTCTATAGATTGGCATGCTAAAGAAGCGGCATATTTGTATTCTATAGATTGGTGTGCTAAAGAAGCGGCATATTTGTATTCTATAGATTGGCATGCTAAAGAAGCGGCATATTTGTATTCTATAGATTGGCATGCTAAAGAAGCTGCATATTTGTATTCTATTGCTTGGTGTGCTAAAGAAGCAGCATATTTGTATTCTATAGATTGGCGTGCTAAAGAAGCGGCATATTTGTATTCTATAGATTGGTGTGCTAAAGAAGCGGCATATAGGTATTCTATAGATTGGTGTGCTAAAGAAGCTGCATATTTGTATTCTATAGATTGGCGTGCTAAAGAAACGGCATATTTGTATTCTATAGATTGGTGTGCTAAAGAAGCGGCATATTTGTATTCTATAGATTGGCATGCTAAAGAAGCGGCATATTTGTATTCTATAGATTGGCATGCTAAAGAAGCGGCATATTTGTATTCTATAGATTGGTGTGCTAAAGAAGCGGCATATTTGTATTCTATAGATTGGTGTGCTAAAGAAGCGGCATATTTGTATTCTATAGATTGGTGTGCTAAAGAAGCTGCATAAATGTATTCTATAGATTGGTGTGCTAAAGAAGTGGCATATTTGTATTCTATAGATTGGTGTGCTAAAGAAGCGGCATATTTGTATTCTATAGATTGGCACGCTAAAGAAGCGGCATATTTGTATTCTATAGATTGGCACTCTAAAGAAGCTGCATATTTGTATTCTATAGATTGGCACGCTAAAGAAGCGGCATATTTGTATTCTATAGATTGGCACTCTAAAGAAGCTGCATATTTGTATTCTATAGATTGGTGTGCTAAGGAAGCGGCATATTTGTATTCTATAGATTGGCACGCTAAAGAAGCGGCATATTTGTATTCTATAGATTGGCACGCTAAAGAAGCGGCATATTTGTATTCTATTGAGTGGCACGTTAAAGAAGCTGCATATTTGTATCTATAGATTGGCACGCTAAAGAAGCAGCATATTTGTATTCTATTGAGTGGCACAGTGAAGGAGCTCTGTATTTGTGGTCTGCAGCAATTAGCACACGTGTGCTGATTTTTACATGACTTTTGATTTTGATATGACTTTTACCGTAGTTTAACAATTATTACAACTTGATGAATAGCATTTACGTATGCTTGGGCTAATATTTACATTTCACACAAATTAGCATGCTTGGTGATCATCATTAACTAATACAAGGAGATGATGTTCGGAGCGCTGAAACTTTTCAGACACTCACCCCCAGTCACAGATCTGGGTTGAATCCATCATCGTTCTTTAGCTCACTTCACGACCCCAGTTCAGACCCAGCCATATGCAAATCAGTCTTGACCCTGTTCCTCATGGGAACAGTCCAGCCCGAACTGCCAGGCCAGGTCTTCCCTGGACAGGAAACAAGCATCCTGCGACTGGTTTCGGGGTAACACTCCTCATTAGCTAGGCTAGCTTCAATCCAGTGGCAAAGTGAGCAAGGGACCCACATCTGGGCATACCCTGCCAACTTAGGGCGAACAAAGCAAAACCAAGGAGATGCATATTTGTATTCTATAGAGTGGCACACTTAGGAAGCTGCATATTTTTATTCTATAGATTGACGCACAAAAGAAGCTGCATATTTGTATTCTATAGATTGGCACGTTAAAGAAGCTGCATATTTGTATTCTATAGATTGACGCACAAAAGAAGCTGCATATTTGTATTCTATAGATTGGCATGCTAAAGAAGCTGCATATTTGTATTCTATAGATTGGCATGCTAAAGAAGCAGCATATTTGTATTCTATAGATTGGCACTCTAAAGAAGCTGCATATTTGTATTCTATAGATTGGCACGCTAAAGAAGCGGCATATTTGTATTCTATAGATTGGCACTCTAAAGAAGCTGCATATTTGTATTCTATAGATTGGCACGCTAAAGAAGCTGCATATTTGTATTCTATAGATTGGCACGCAAAAGAAGCTGCATATTTGTATTCTATAGAGTGGCACACTTAGGAAGCTGCATATTTTTATTCTATAGATTGACGCACAAAAGAAGTTGCATATTTGTATTCTATAGATTGATGCACAAAAGAAGCTGCATATTTGTATTCTATAGATTGGCACGTTAAAGAAGCTGCATATTTGTATTCTATAGATTGACGCACAAAGGAAGCTGCATATTTGTATTCTATAGATTGGCATTCTAAAGAAGCTGCATATTTGTATTCTATAGATTGGCATGCTAAAGAAGCGGCATATTTGTATTCTATAGATTGGCACTCTAAAGAAGCTGCATATTTGTATTCTATAAATTGGCACTCTAAAGAAGCTGCATATTTGTATTCTATAGATTGGTGTGCTAAAGAAGCGCCATATTTGTATTCTATAGATTGGCACTCTAAAGAAGATGCATATTTGTATTCTATAGATTGGTGTGCTAAAGAAGCGGCATATTTGTATTCTATAGATTGGCATGCTAAAGAAGCGGCATATTTGTATTCTATAGATTGGCATGCTAAAGAAGCGTCAGATTTGTATTCTATAGATTGGTGTGCTAAAGAAGCGGCATATTTGTATTCTATAGATTGGCACGCTAAAGAAGCGGCATATTTGTATTCTATAGATTGGCACGCTAAAGAAGCGGCATATTTGTATTCTATTGAGTGTCACGTTAAAGAAGCTGCATATTTGTATCTATAGATTGGCACTCTAAAGAAGCTGCATATTTGTATTCTATAGATTGGCACTGTAAAGAAGCTGCATATTTGTATTCTATAGATTGGTGTGCTAAAGAAGCGGCATATTTGTATTCTATAGATTGGCACTCTAAAGAAGCTGCATATTTGTATTCTATAGATTGGCACGCTAAAGAAGCGGCATATTTGTATTCTATAGATTGGCACTCTAAAGCAGCTGCATATTTGTATTCTATAGATTGGTGTGCTAAAGAAGCGGCATATTTGTATTCTATAGATTGGCACGCTAAAGAAGCGGCATATTTGTATTCTATAGATTGGTGTGCTAAAGAAGCGGCATATTTGTATTCTATAGATTGGCACGCTAAAGAAGCGGCATATTTGTATTCTATAGATTGGCACGCTAAAGAAGCGGCATATTTGTATTCTATAGATTGGTGTGCTAAAGAAGCTGCATATTTGTATTCTATAGATTGGCACGCTAAAGAAACAGCATATTTGTATTCTATTGAGTGGCACAGTGAAGGAGCTCTGTATTTGTGGTCTGCAGCAATTAGCACACGTGTGCTGATTTTTACATGACTTTTGATTTTGATATGACTTTTACCGTAATTTAACAATTATTACAACTTGATGAATAGCATTTACGTATGCTTGGGCTAATATTTACATTTCACACAAATTAGCATGCTTGGTGATCATCATTAACTAACACAAGGAGATGATGTTCGGAGCGCTGAAACTTTTCAGACACTCACCCCCAGTCACAGATCTGGGTTGAATCCATCATCGTTCTTTAGCTCACTTCACGACCCCAGTTCAGACCCAGCCATATGCAAATCAGTCTTGACCCTGTTCCTCATGGGAACAGTCCAGCCCGAACTGCCAGGCCAGGTCTTCCCTGGACAGGAAACAAGCATCCTGCGACTGGTTTCGGGGTAACACTCCTCATTAGCTAGGCTAGCATCAATCCAGTGGCAAAGTGAGCAAGGGACCCACATCTGGGCATACCCTGCCAACTTAGGGCGAACAAAGCAAACCCAAGGAGATGCATATTTGTATTCTATAGAGCGGCACACTTAGGAAGCTGCATATTTTTATTCTATAGATTGACGCACAAAAGAAGCTGCATATTTGTATTCTATAGATTGGCGCACAAAAGAAGCTGCATATTTGTATTCTATAGATTGGCACGTTAAAGAAGCTGCATATTTGTATTCTATAGATTGACGCACAAAAGAAGCTGCATATTTGTATTCTATAGATTGGCATGCTAAAGAAGCTGCATATTTGTATTCTATAGATTGGCATGCTAAAGAAGCAGCATATTTGTATTCTATAGATTGGCACTCTAAAGAAGCGGCATATTTGTATTCTATAGATTGGCACGCAAAAGAAGCTGCATATTTGTATTCTATAGATTGGTGTGCTAAAGAAGCGGCATATTTGTATTCTATAGAGTGGCACGTTAAAGAAGCTGCATATTTGTATTCTACTGGGTGGCACGCTAAAGAAGCTGCATATTTGTATTCTATAGATTGGCACGCTAAAGAAGCGGCATATTTGTATTCTATAGATTGGCACGCTAAAGAAGCGGCATATTTGTATTCTATAGATTGGTATGCTAAAGAAGCTGCATATTTGTATTCTATAGATTGGTGTGCTAAAGAAGCGGCATATTTGTATTCTATAGATTGGTGTGCTAAAGAAGCGGCATATTTGTATTCTATAGATTGGCACTCTAAAGAAGCTGCATATTTGTATTCTATAGATTGACGCACAAAAGAAGCTGCATATTTGTATTCTATAGATTGGCACGTTAAAGAAGCTGCATATTTGTATTCTACAGATTGACGCACAAAAGAAGCTGCATATTTGTATTCTATAGATTGGCATGCTAAAGAAGCTGCATATTTGTATTCTATAGAGTGGCACGCTAAAGAAGCTGCATATTTGTATTCTATAGATTGGCACGTTAAAGAAGCTGCATATTTGTATTCTATTGGGTGGCACGCTAAAGAAGCTGCATATTTGTATTCTATAGATTGGCACGCTAAAGAAGCGGCATATTTGTATTCTATAGATTGGCACGCTAAAGAAGCGGCATATTTGTATTCTATAGATTGGTGCGTTAAAGAAGCTGCACATTTGTATTCTATAGAGTGGCACGCTAAAGAAGCTGCATATTTGTATTCTATAGATTGACATGCTAAAGAAGCGGCATATTTGTATTCTATAGATTGGCACGTTAAAGAAGCTGCATATTTGTATTCTATAGATTGGTGTGCTAAAGAAGCGGCATATTTCTATTCTATACATTGGCGCGCTAAAGAAGCGGCATATTTGTATTCTATAGATTAGCGCGCTAAAGAAGCGGCATATTTGTATTCTATAGAGTGGCACGCTAAAGAAGCTGCATATTTGTATTCTATAGATTGGCACCGTAAAGAAGCTGCATATTTGTATTCTATAGATTGGTGTGCTAAAGAAGCGGTATATTTGTATTCTGTAGATTGGCACGCTAAAGAAGCTGCATATTTGTATTCTATAGAGTGGCACGCTAAAGAAGCTGCATATTTGTATTCTATAGATTGGTGTGCTAAAGAAGCGGCATATTTGTATTCTATAGATTGGCACGCTAAAGAAGCGGCATATTTGTATTCTATAGATTGGCACGCTAAAGAAGCTGCATATTTGTATTCTATAGAGTGGCACGCTAAAGAAGCTGCATATTTGTATTCTATAGATTGGTGTGCTAAAGAAGCTGCATATTTGTATTCTATATATTGGTGTGCTAAAGAAGCTGCATATTTGTATTCTATAGAGTGGCACGTTAAAGAAGCTGCATATTTGTATTCTATAGATTGGCACGCTAAAGAAGCGGCATATTTGTATTCTATAGAGTGGCACGTTAAAGAAGCTGCATATTTGTATTCTATAGAGTGGCACGCTAAAGAAGCGGCATATTTGTATTCTATAGATTGGCGCGCTAAAGAAGCGATATATTTGTATTCTATAGAGTGGCACGCTAAAGAAGCTGCATATTTGTATTCTATAGATTGACGCACAAAAGAAGCTGCATATTTGTATTCTTTAGATTGGTGTGCTAAAGAAGCTGCATATTTGTATTCTATTGGGTGGCACGCTAAAGAAGCTGCATATTTGTATTCTATAGATTGGCACGCTAAAGAAGCGGCATATTTGTATTCTTTAGATTGGCACGCTAAAGAAGCGGCATATTTGTATTCTATAGATTGGTGCATTAAAGAAGCTGCACATTTGTATTCTATAGAGTGGCACGCTAAAGAAGCTGCATATTTGTATTCTATAGATTGGCACGCTAAAGAAGCGGCATATTTGTATTCTATAGATTGGCACGTTAAAGAAGCTGCATATTTGTATTCTATAGATTGGCGCACTAAAGAAGCTGCGTATTTGTATTCTATAGATTGGCACGCTAAAGAAGCGGCATATTTGTATTCTATAGATTGGCGCGCTAAAGAAGCTGCATATTTGTATTCTATAGATTGGCACGCTAAAGAAGCGGCATATTTGTATTCTATAGATTGGCACGCTAAAGAAGCTGCATATTTGTATTCTATAGATTGGTGTGCTAGAGAAGCTGCATATTTGTATTCTATAGATTGGTGTGCTAAAGAAGCGGCATATTTGTATTCTATAGAGTGGCACGCTAAAGAAGCTGCATATTTGTATTCTATAGATTGGCACGTTAAAGAAGCTGCATCTTTGTATTATATTGGGTGGCACGCTAAAGAAGCTGCATATTTGTATTCTATAGATTGGCACGCTAAAGAAGCGGCATATTTGTATTCTATAGATTGGCACGCTAAAGAAGCTGCATATTTGTATTCTATTGAGTGGCACGCTAAAGAAGTGGCATATTTGTATTCTATAGAGTGGCCCGCTAAAGAAGCGGCTTAATTGTATTCTATAGATTGGCACGTTAAAAAAGCTGCATATTTGTATTCTATAGATTGACGCACAAAAGAAGCTGCATATTTGTATTCTATAGATTGGTGTGCTAAAGAAGCGGCATATTTGTATTCTATAGAGTGGCACGTTAAAGAAGCTGCATATTTGTATTCTATTGGGTGGCACGCTAAAGAAGCTGCATATTTGTATTCTATAGATTGGCACGCTAAAGAAGCGGCATATTTGTATTCTATAGATTGGCACGCTAAAGAAGCGGCATATTTGTATTCTATAGATTGGCACGCTAAAGAAGCGGCATATTTGTATTCTATAGATTGGCACGCTAAAGAAGCGGCATATTTGTATTCTATAGATTGGCACGTTAAAGAAGCTGCATATTTGTATTCTATAGATTGGCGCACTAAAGAAGCTGCGTATTTGTATTCTATAGATTAACGCACAAAGAAGCTGCATATTTGTATTCTATAGATTGGCACGCTAAAGAAGCGGCATATTTGTATTCTATAGATTGGCGCGCTCAAAGAAGCTGCATATTTGTATTCTATAGAGTGGCACGCTAAAGAAGCGGCATATTTGTATTCTATAGATTGGCACGCTAAAGAAGCTGCATATTTGTATTCTATAGATTGGTACGCTAAAGAAGCTGCATATTTGTATTCTATAGATTGGCGCGCTAAAGAAGCGGCATATTTGTATTCTATAGATTGGCGCGCTAAAGAAGCGGCATATTTGTATTCTATAGATTGGCACGCTAAAGAAGCTGCATATTTGTATTCTATAGATTGGCACGCTAAAGAAGCTGCATATTTGTATTCTATAGATTGGCACGCTAAAGAAGCTGCATATTTGTATTCTATAGATTGGTGTGCTAAAGAAGCTGGCATATTTGTATTCTATAGATTGGCACGCTAAAGAAGCTGCATATTTGTATTCTATAGAGTGGCACGCTAAAGAAGCTGCATATTTGTATTCTATAGATTGGCACGCTAAAGAAGCTGCATATTTGTATTCTATAGATTGGCACGCTAAAGAAGCTGCATATTTGTATTCTATAGATTGGCACGCTAAAGAAGCGGCATATTTGTATTCTATAGATTGGCACGCTAAAGAAGCTGCATATTTGTATTCTATAGATTGGCACGCTAAAGAAGCTGCATATTTGTATTCTATAGAGTGGCACGCTAAAGAAGCTGCATATTTGTATTCTATAGATTGGCGCGCTAAAGAAGCGGCATATTTGTATTCTATAGATTGGCGCGCTAAAGAAGCGGCATATTTGTATTCTATAGATTGGCACGCTAAAGAAGCTGCATATTTGTATTCTATAGATTGGCACGCTAAAGAAGCTGCATATTTGTATTCTATAGATTGGCATGCTAAAGAAGCTGCATATTTGTATTCTATAGATTGGCATGCTAAAGAAGCTGCATATTTGTATTCTATAGATTGGCACGCTAAAGAAGCTGCATATTTGTATTCTATAGATTGGCACGCTAAAGAAGCGGCATATTTGTATTCTATAGATTGGCACGCTAAAGAAGCTGCATATTTGTATTCTATAGATTGGCACGCTAAAGAAGCTGCATATTTGTATTCTATAGATTGGCACGCTAAAGAAGCGGCATATTTGTATTCTATAGATTGGCACGCTAAAGAAGCTGCATATTTGTATTCTATAGATTGGCATGCTAAAGAAGCTGCATATTTGTATTCTATAGATTGGCGCGCTAAAGAAGCTGCATATTTGTATTCTATAGATTGGCACGCTAAAGAAGCGGCATATTTGTATTCTATAGATTGGCACGCTAAAGAAGCTGCATATTTGTATTCTATAGATTGGCACGCTAAAGAAGCGGCATATTTGTATTCTATAGATTGGCACGCTAAAGAAGCTGCATATTTGTATTCTATAGATTGGTGTGCTAAAGAAGCTGCATATTTGTATTCTATAGATTGGTGTGCTAAAGAAGCGGCATATTTGTATTCTATAGATTGGCACGCTAAAGAAGCGGCATATTTGTATTCTATAGATTGGCACGCTAAAGAAGCTGCATATTTGTATTCTATAGATTGGCATGCTAAAGAAGCTGCATATTTGTATTCTATAGATTGGCACGCTAAAGAAGCTGCATATTTGTATTCTATAGATTGGTGTGCTAAAGAAGCGGCATATTTGTATTCTATAGATTGGCGTGCTAAAGAAGCTGCATATTTGTATTCTATAGATTGGCACGCTAAAGAAGCTGCATATTTGTATTCTATAGAGTGGTGTGCTAAAGAAGCTGCATATTTGTATTCTATAGATTGGCACACTAAAGAAGCGGCATATTTGTATTCTATAGATTGGCACGCTAAAGAAGCTGCATATTTGTATTCTATTGAGTGGCACGCTAAAGAAGTGGCATATTTGTATTCTATAGAGTGGCCTGCTAAAGAAGCGGCTTATTTGTATTCTATAGATTGGCACGTTAAAAAGCTGCATATTTGTATTCTATAGATTGACGCACAAAAGAAGCTGCATATTTGTATTCTATAGATTGGTGTGCTAAAGAAGCGGCATATTTGTATTCTATAGAGTGGCACGTTAAAGAAGCTGCATATTTGTATTCTATTGGGTGGCACGCTAAAGAAGCTGCATATTTGTATTCTATAGATTGGCACGCTAAAGAAGCGGCATATTTGTATTCTATAGATTGGCACGCTAAAGAAGCGGCATATTTGTATTCTATAGATTGGTTCGTTAAAGAAGCTGCATATTTGTATTCTATAGTGTGGCACGCTAAATAAGCTGCATATTTGTATTCTATAGATTGGCACGCTAAAGAAGCGGCATATTTGTATTCTATAGATTGGCACGTTAAAGAAGCTGCATATTTGTATTCTATAGATTGGCGCACTAAAGAAGCTGCGTATTTGTATTCTATAGATTAACGCACAAAAGAAGCTGCATATTTGTATTCTATAGATTGGCACGCTAAAGAAGCGGCATATTTGTATTCTATAGATTGGCGCGCTAAAGAAGCTGCATATTTGTATTCTATAGAGTGGCACGCTAAAGAAGCGGCATATTTGTATTCTATAGATTGGCGCGCTAAAGAAGCTGCATATTTGTATTCTATAGATTGGTGTGCTAAAGAAGCGGCATATTTGTATTCTATAGATTGGCGCGCTAAAGAAGCGGCATATTTGTATTCTATAGATTGGCGCGCTAAAGAAGCTGCATATTTGTATTCTATACAGTGGCACGCTAAAGAAGCTGCATATTTGTATTCTATAGATTGGCACGTTAAAGAAGCTGCATATTTGTATTCTATAGAGTGGCACGCTAAAGAAGATGCATATTTGTATTCTATAGATTGGTATGCTAAAGAAGCGGCATATTTGTATTCTGTAGATTGGCACGTTAAAGAAGCTGCATCTTTGTATTATATTGGGTGGCACGCTAAAGAAGCTGCATATTTGTATTCTATAGATTGGCACGCTAAAGAAGCTGCATATTTGTATTCTATAGATTGGCACGCTAAAGAAGCTGCATATTTGTATTCTATTGAGTGGCACGCTAAAGAAGTGGCATATTTGTATTCTATAGAGTGGCCCGCTAAAGAAGCGGCTTAATTGTATTCTATAGATTGGCACGTTAAAAAGCTGCATATTTGTATTCTATAGATTGGCACGCTAAAGAAGCGGCATATTTGTATTCTATAGAGTGGCACGTTAAAGAAGCTGCATATTTGTATTCTATAGAGTGGCACGCTAAAGAAGCGGCATATTTGTATTCTATAGATTGTCGCGCTAAAGAAGCGGCATATTTGTATTCTATAGATTGGCGCGCTAAAGAAGCGGCATATTTGTATTCTATAGAGTGGCACGCTAAAGAAGCGGCATATTTGTATTCTATAGATTGGCACGCTAAAGAAGCTGCATATTTGTATTCTATAGATTGGCACGCTAAAGAAGCTGCATATTTGTATTCTATAGATTGGCACGCTAAAGAAGCTGCATATTTGTATTCTATAGATTGGCACGCTAAAGAAGCTGCATATTTGTATTCTATAGATTGGCACGCTAAAGAAGCTGCATATTTGTATTCTATAGATTGGCACGCTAAAGAAGCGGCATATTTGTATTCTATAGATTGGCACGCTAAAGAAGCTGCATATTTGTATTCTATAGATTGGCACGCTAAAGAAGCTGCATATTTGTATTCTATAGATTGGCACGCTAAAGAAGCTGCATATTTGTATTCTATAGATTGGCATGCTAAAGAAGCGGCATATTTGTATTCTATAGATTGGCACGCTAAAGAAGCTGCATATTTGTATTCTATAGATTGGCGTGCTAAAGAAGCGGCATATTTGTATTCTATAGATTGGTGCGCTAAAGAAGCTGCATATTTGTATTCTATAGATTGGCACGCTAAAGAAGCGGCATATTTGTATTCTATAGATTGGCACGCTAAAGAAGCTGCATATTTGTATTCTATAGATTGGTACGCTAAAGAAGCTGCATATTTGTATTCTATAGATTGGCGTGCTAAAGAAGCGGCATATTTGTATTCTATAGATTGGCACGCTAAAGAAGCGGCATATTTGTATTCTATAGATTGTGGCACGCTAAAGAAGCTGCGCATATTTGTATTCTATAGATTGGCACGCTAAAGAAGCTGCATATTTGTATTCTATAGATTGGCACGCTAAAGAAGCTGCATATTTGTATTCTATAGATTGGTGTGCTAAAGAAGCGGCATATTTGTATTCTATAGATTGGCACGCTAAAGAAGCTGCATATTTGTATTCTATAGATTGGCACGCTAAAGAAGCTGCATATTTGTATTCTATAGATTGGCGCGCTAAAGAAGCTGCATATTTGTATTCTATAGATTGGCGCTGCTAAAGAAGCTGGCATATTTGTATTCTATAGATTGGCACGCTAAAGAAGCTGCATATTTGTATTCTATAGATTGGCACGCTAAAGAAGCTGCATATTTGTATTCTATAGATTGGCACGCTAAAGAAGCTGCATATTTGTATTCTATAGATTGGCACGCTAAAGAAGCGGCATATTTGTATTCTATAGATTGGCACGCTAAAGAAGCTGCATATTTGTATTCTATAGATTGGCACGCTAAAGAAGCTGCATATTTGTATTCTATAGATTGGCACGCTAAAGAAGCTGCATATTTGTATTCTATAGAGTGGCACGCTAAAGAAGCTGCATATTTGTATTCTATAGATTGGCACGCTAAAGAAGCGGCATATTTGTATTCTATAGATTGGCACGTTAAAGAAGCTGCATATTTGTATTCTATAGAGTGGCACGCTAAAGAAGCTGCATATTTGTATTCTATAGATTGGCACGCTAAAGAAGCTGCATATTTGTATTCTATAGATTGGCACGCTAAAGAAGCTGCATATTTGTATTCTATAGATTGGCACGCTAAAGAAGCTGCATATTTGTATTCTATAGATTGGCACGCTAAAGAAGCTGCATATTTGTATTCTATAGATTGGCACGCTAAAGAAGCTGCATATTTGTATTCTATAGATTGGCACGCTAAAGAAGCGGCATATTTGTATTCTATAGATTGGCACGCTAAAGAAGCTGCATATTTGTATTCTATAGATTGGCACGCTAAAGAAGCTGCATATTTGTATTCTATAGATTGGCGTGCTAAAGAAGCGGCATATTTGTATTCTATAGATTGGCACGCTAAAGAAGCTGCATATTTGTATTCTATAGATTGGCACGCTAAAGA